>LOEQ01000447.1:345155-382037 GCA_001685075.1 Bramus lutescens | reverse complement strand
CCCCCCCTCTTTCTCTCTCCCTCCCCCTCCCTCCCTCCCTCCTCATCTAATCTCTCTCCACATTTTAGGTAAAAACAATTTTCCCTTCATCAACTGGCTTCCCTCACCACTTAAATTTAAACCTGACAAAAATGGCTACTCAGCTGTCAGTCTTCCCGTGATCTTAGCTAGCTGGCCAAGGCTTCTCTTTCATCTCTTTGTTCTAAACAGCACATAAAAACCTCTGCAGGTCAGAGCACATGAGTCCTGGTAACTAACTGGTTAAACAAGGTGGAGACTGGGAATTATCCCTGCAAGGGAAGACAGCTAACTACCCAGGTCTAGTAGCTGAGGTAGGTCTAGAAGTTAAGCAGGGTGGAATTATGTCATTAAAAAATGCAATTGCTAAGGACAACAGGGGCCGCTGTGAATGGGCACACAAACACCTGGCTTCTCCAGGACAAATGATTGAAACTTTCAATCATTAAAGCAAATTTGCTAAGAAGCATGATCTAAAATTAAAATTTCATATCAGCCCTTCCCCATTATTAAAAATAAAATTAGACAAACCAGACTTTTAAGACCAGTTTTAAATGGCTCTTGTCAACAGAGTTTTAAAAGGTCTGGAAGCCTCCGATCCATCTCTATGAACTCTGGGCCCTTTCAGAAAGCCGTTCATCAGAGAACAACAGTGTGCTTCCTCCAAATGATCCCACCAAGAACCTAACCCATTAGATGCACAGTCTGGAATAAGGTCAATAAACATTGGCTAATGTCTCTCACCCCTTTGTGTACAACCCACACTTACCTCCTTCAGCTCAAAGATGGTCAGAAAAAAATGACCAGGGCAACTTGGCCCATTTTCTGCATGCCGATTCTTCGCACATCCGCCAGTTTTCATTCTGATATTAAGAATAATGTCTACAATGTGATAACAACACAGTCCCAATTTGAATGTGGCTTAGAGCCATAAAAACAAGCATCAGGGGCCATCTCTGCTGCGTATGCCTTGCAGAATTGGTCCCCATGGGATAAAGTAGCCCGGGGCTCCATGAGAGAACTGTAGTTTTAAGTACCCAGTGGCCCACAGCTGAACTTACCCCTTGCTGATTTTCCTCTTATAATCTAAATCTGGAAAGGTGCTGCCTGCCAACAGTGCACTACCAAGTCATTCAGCAAACTGCTCTCATGCCATAAAAGCATGCCTGTGCATCAAAAAAAAAATCAAATACAGCCTAAGAACTTTGCAAAGGCTGCACTTCAGACAGCAGAGATGCTTCTGCTGAGAATCTTTGTTGCTTAGCCTGGCAGCAGCTGCATAATAACTGTGGGTCTCTCTGCAGGGTCACAGCTGACCCTGCATCTGACCTTTGTTGTCACTGAGCTGGCCAGGAGGCAACCCAACCAGGCTGGCCTGGGAGCTTCATTCTGACTCTCTCTTTAGTCTAACTTCACAACACAGGTACCACTCTGCTGCCATTGGCAAAGGGAAAACCAGACACAAATTATGAGGGACATAACTTATATAACCCAATAGAAGAGCAGAGCAACTTCTGAGAAACTGCACTGGCGATGTTCAAGAAACAACGGTCCTTAAAAAGTAGTGCGGAGTAGAGAGATGGGTAAAAGGCCTCACTTTTTATGAGTCTGTCCCCTAAGCCCATGTAAAAAGCCAGCTGCCGTAGCCTGTACCTACAATCCCAGCACTGCGGCAGGGAGGTCTTATAGCATGAGTAATAAAAACCCAGAGGCAGATATTGGGGTCCAATCTGAAGATCAGAAAAGCAAAGCAGCCGGCCTCTAGAGAGCTCTTACTTCTACCAAGGCTCAGACAAACAAAGGGGCGATCCTGTCCTTGGAGTGACTGTAGACCGCACTGTGCTCCACTGGACCTCAGACTGCATGCCCTCCAGACCACACTGAACTTCTGTCTGCTAGTCCTCTCCAGTGCTGGGATTAAAGGTGTGCCATTCCCAAGTGCTGCCATCAGAGCCCTGAGCTCTGTTTCTCTCTTAGACTGAGTCACTCTCCTGTAGCCCAGGCACCCACAGGGAAATCACCCTGAATCTTGGAGGCTAGCTAGGCTGGAGGACTCGAAGGAGCAGCAAAAAGAAAAGCAGCGAACTCCCCAGAGTGGTCCTCTGACCCCCAAGCTAGCTCAGTGGCACATGTGCACCAGCACACACACACACACACACACACACACACACACCTGCATGACCTTGGGTTGGTTATATAGCTGTTTTGTCTTTTGCTTTTTAACTTATTAGTACTTTGGATATTTTTAGCATTGCTATCTGTGTAGCTGTGGCATTTTAACTATCTATAAATTACATCACTTCTTTCTTCCATAGCTTTCTTGGTTTTAGATTTTGTCTCCTAATCTTTTTTCTCTTCCAAAATGACTTCCTTTATCCGTTAGAGGCCTCCCTTTGATTCAGGGCCTTCATTGTCTCACTTGGTCTCCTGCTCCATCACTGCTTCCTAAACCCCACCCTACACACTGTGCTCAGGCCGAGAATGATCTTAGGATCTCACAAGCCCCTTGTCCTATCAAAGACTCTCATTGGCCTCCGAATGTCATTTCACTCCTTCCTATTCCCCAACTCAACCATCCTTTTACTGAGCACAACCAACCTTGGCCTCTACCCTGCACCTCAGGGCTCTGATCCTCCAACCTTCTCAGTTCCTCCATCAGACACAGCGGCTTCCACATGTCATTCCCTCTGCTGGAACTTCCTCTTTCTCTGTGTTCCTTGTGCTGGCACTTCCTCTCAGCCCATATGGTACTCTCTGGTAGCTGAACTCTGACCTCCAACCTCAGAGAAGCCTATGGCCATGATCCAAGAACACTGTTTGCTCTTCCTCACACTTGTCTGCAGGTGTACACAGGCGTGCAATGCACTACTGAATGTGCAGTCTGGAACTGAGCGTTCCTGGGTCTCTCCCAGACACTTGACATCACAGGCCCTGAGAAAATGTCTACCGGCAGTAGGGTGCGTCACCCTTAGTGACAGAAACCAAACTCCACAGGCTGATGAACAGCACAGCATACCTGTGGAACTGGGAGACAAACCAAGCGAGCATGTCTTCCTCTAAGTGCTTCTTATGTCTTTAGTGTCTGCCATGAGACCCCGTCTGACCAAGTAAACACAATACTAATGCTTCCCTTGGTGTTATTTATCCCTCCTCCCTCCCTCTCCCTCTCTATTGTCCATTCTCCCCAGTTAAAACCCTCCCTGTTTTTCCTATTTTCCCCTTCATAGCACCTGTGACCTGCTGTTCCCCTCTTTAAAGCTCTCCCTGCCATTCCCAAAGTCTCTCTTTTTGCGGGGGTGGGGGGGTTACAACACGGGGTTTCTCTGTGTAGCTTTGGAGCCTATCCTGGAACTCGCTCTGTAGACCAGGCTGGCCTCAAACTCACAGAGATTAGCCTGCCTCTTCCTTCCAAGTGAGTGCGCCACCACGGCCAGGCACCCAAGTCTCTTTTCACTTTCCTAGTGTTTGTAGCGACAGTGGGTCATATACTTACAGCTGATGATTTGGAATTCAGAACTACGCATGAGAGACAACCTGTGGTAGTTGTCTTTTTGGGTCTAGGATATCCCATTCAATATCATGTTTCTAATCCCATTCACTTTTCTGTGAATTTCATGATTTCCATTTCCTTCACCACTGAATAGAATTCCATTGTTCATATGTACATGGTCAGGTTTCTCTAAGATGTTCTGGGCTGTGATAGTTTCTCAGATTTCATTCACTTTTGGTGAGCTTCGTATAAAGGCTTACTGATATGTAGTTACACTGTTTATAACAGAGCTGTAACTGACAAGCCATCAAACTTACCATCAAAGTATTCAGCTGAGTGGATTTCAGCCCTGGCACCGCGTTATGCCACCATCACCACTAATTCCAAAATACCTTTATCGCTCCGAAAGGGACCTCAGTAACAGCAGCTGCCCGCTTCACTGTTCTGAAATCCACGTCAGCCATCCTCTGCTTCCTGTTCCAATAGATTTGCCTAATCTAATACTCAGATAAGTGGAAGCCTATGTTACATAGCCTGCTGTGTCTGCTTTGAGGTTGCTTAATGTATTCTACGTTAAGTACAGTATCAGTACTTAACTCCTTTTTATGCTAACATAATATTCCATTGTATTGATACACAATATTTTGTTTATTTCTTCATCATCTGATAGAAGTTTGGGTTGTCTCCATGTTTCAAGAGTAATGAGTAGCCCATGAACATTTGTGCACAAATTACTGTGTAAGTAAATATTGTCCTTTCTCTGGGTGTATCTAAAAGTGTAATTGCTAGGTTGCATGGTCCTCTGTTCAAATTGCTGAAAATAGGCTGTGTTTCAAAGCAGCCACATCTCCCAGCACTACATGCAGCTTCCAACTTCATACGCTCCTTATTTTTGGCATTCTCCTGTATGTTACAGTTGTGTTTTTCTCACTCCCCAATGTCATATATATTCAGCATTTGTTCATGTCTTTATTAATATTCTGCATTAAGCTTTGGAGATTAATCTACTCAAAATTTTTGCACTTTTTGGGGGATATTGGTCTTTGGGTTGTTAATTATGACTAGTCCTTATATTGTCTCGATCTGCCATTATTGGATGTGAAAATACCTAAAAGTGTTTCTTCTCATTGAGCGATTTATTTTCACTATCTTGGTAGTGTCTTCTGAAGTTCAAAAGTTTTAATATTTGTCTATTCCAGTTTACATATGCTTCTTAGCTTGCTTGCACTTTTGGCGTCCTTTCTTTTTAATGTTTTAAATTTTATTTTTATTATCTTTAAATGTGTGTATGTATGTGTGTGTGTTGTCTGCATGTGGGTGATGTGTATATTAGTGTGGGTACTCACAAAGGCCAAAGGTGTTGGATAATCCTGGAGCTATAGTTATAGGTAGTTGTGGGCTGCCTACAGCCTGTGCTCTTGTCTGGAGAGCAATCCCTCCAGTCCCCCCTTTTATTTTTTTTTAAGTTGCATTTACTTATTCTCTCTCTCTCTCTCTCTCTCTCTCTCTCTCTGTCTCTATGTGTGGAGGCATGGATGTGACTGTATTCTTAGATACTCAAATGTTTATGAATTTTATGCCTTTTTGACAGGTTGACCTTTTGTGTATATGTATGCTGGTATGTGTTCATGTTCACGTATGTGGTGGTTGAAAGCAAATGTTCCTCAAGGGGAGTACCACTGTTTGGAGATGTGGCTTTGTTGGAGTAGGTATGGCCTTGTTGGAGGAAGTGTGTCACTGTGAAGGCAGGCTTTGAGGTATCATTTATGCTAAAGTTTCACTCATGTGATACTCAGTCCATTTTCTGTTACTTTCTGGTCAAGATATTGCTGGCACTGTCTGCCTGCATGTCACCACCATGCTCCTCACCATGTTGATAATGGACTGACCCTCTGAATTGCAAGCTGCCACCTCAATTAAATGTTTTCCCTTTTAAGAGTTGTCATGGTCATAGTGTCTCTTCACAGCAATAGAAACCCTAAGACAACATGTATATGCAAGTACATGTGTGTGGAGCCCAGAGGGGAACTTTAATTGTCTATCATTTTTCAGGAGCCATGCATTTTATTTTTAGAGACAGCATCTCTCACTGGAACCTGGGCTTGCTAAATCAGGACAGTTGCCCAGCCAGCTCCAGGGATCCTCCTGTCTCTACCTCCCTAGCACTGGGATTGTAAGTGCATGCCACCATGCCGACTTTCAACCTGGGTGATTAGGACTGAACTCAGATCCTCATGCTCACGTGGCAAGAATTTTATTGACTAAGTTATGTCCTTGGCCATCCTTTCTGTCATTACCAAACACCTGGTGTGGGAAGTCCTTCTGTATATGTATGCTTTTATTGGTTAATGAATAAAGGAACTGCTTTGGCCTATGATAGGGTAGAATAGAGCAAGGCTGGGAAAACTAAACTGAATGCTAGGAGAAAGAAGGCGGAGTTGCAAGAAGCCATGTAGCCCCTCTGGAGACCAACACTGGACAGAACCTCGCCGGTATCACATGGTGATACACAGATGACTAGAAATGGGTTAACCAAAGATATAAGAGCTAGCAATATGCTTAAGTGATTGGCCAAGCAGTGATTTAAATAATATAGTTTCTGTGAGTTTATTTCAGGAGTCTGGGCAGCCAGGAAATGAACTGTAGCCTCTGCCTACAGTCTTATACCCTGTAAAGATTTGTCATTTTTATTGGTTTAATAAAATGCTAATTGGCCAGTAGCCAGGTAGGAAGTGTAGGCAGGACAACTAGAACAGGAGAATTCTGGGAAGAGGAAAAGCTCAGTCTGCTGTTGTCACCCAGACCAAGAGGAAGCAAGATGAGAATGCCTCTCTGATAAAAGGTGGCTAACACAGACAAGAATAATGGGTTAATATACAATGTAAGAGTTAGTTAATAAGAAAGCCTGAGCTAATAGGCCAACCAGTTTATAATTAATGTAGACCTCTGTGTGTTTCTTTGGGACTGAACAGCTGTAGGACTAAAACCTTTGTCAACAAACACCCTTTGTATCTGTGACTTTTACAAATTCTCTTTGGCATTTGAACCTAAAATACCATCTAATGTCATTTCACTTTAGCCAGGAGGATTCCTTTTAGTATTTCTTAGAGGAAAAATTTCTATAGCAACAGCCTGTCTCAGTATTTTGTATATCTGTGGCTGTTGTGACTTCATCATTTTGAAGTAGGGCTTTGCTGGCCTTATGCACTGTTTACACCATTTCCTTTCTGAATGATCCCAACTGACCGACCCATCTTGAAGCTTGCTTATTCTGCCTTCTGTCTGAGTCCTCTGGCAAATATTTCATTTCCATTGTTGTCACAAACAAAATAAATATGCACACACGTGGGCACCAATCAAGTTCCTGCAACCCATTAATAGAAAGAAAGTCTAAAACATCCAAAGAAAAATGCTATGTCACAAAAGGCCAAGTACCAAAAGCATCATTTGTGACATTTGCTACATCTTAAAAGGTGAGGTACAAAAAGCATTGAATGCTACAACATGGGCAGGTAGAAGGTATTTGCAGTCAGCTGCTACAGAGCAAGCTCAAGACCAGCCTGGGCTGCGCTGATTTCTAACCACAAATTATGGAGTACATAATTCACTGCAGCAGAACTTCAGTTGGAAGAGATATACACAAATGGCATAATGATCGTCTTCTAATTTATGACTCCATTAAAAGATGATTGACTATTAAAAGGAAAAGTAATCACCGTGCATTGGGCAATTCTTACATTGTTGAGCCTCCCTCTTTGTAGCTTCTTTTAAAACAGCGTGCTATGATAAATAGTTGTACACTCTCAGGTGAGACCGCATCACCACATCAGAACATCTCTGAGCCAAAACACAAAAAACCAAAAACCAAAGAACCTAAGGCCAAATTCATGGGGAGCAGATGGACTCTGCATACACTGCAAGATGCCTGTGTACTCAGTATAGGCTTCCTCTCTCAATGACAACAGTTACCCTACATCTCCCTGCCTCTCCAAAATATCTCCTGCAGAATCAATTACACACACACACACACACACACACACACACACCATGGAACTGCCCAGGCTTACCCAGGATCACCCATGGCAATGCCAGAATTAGAATTTGCTTCTCTTGTACCCTGTATGAGTGGACAAACCTAGCCATAGGTTATTAAATAAAAATCCTATGACAGAGGTTGGCGATCTGTTGATTGGGGAGGTCCTTGAAATCCCCAAAACAATACAAGCAATTGCCACTGCCATTGGCTACCCACCAGAACTTGACAGTACAATCCTATTGCTGAATATTGATGCTGGGCTGAAAGCTTCCTTCACTCTGGCTATTCCTCACATTGTTAGAATGTAATATGCTGGTGGCTGGGACAGCATTTTTATTAGCTATCTTACTCAGCTGTAGCCCTCGCATGCAATACTACAGACTCAGCAAGATGTGCCTACTGGTGCAATCATGACAAGTCTGTTGCAGGAATAACCAACACTTTGTGCTCAAACAGGAGGGAATTCCTTTCTGGTGTTAATGAACCCATTCAAAGCCCACGACATGGGCCCTAGTGGGGAAGCTACTGCTGTTGTTTAGCTTAAGAGATGTGAAATGTAAATATATACACACATATAGACACCCTTCTGACATTAATTCAGAGTTATTTATAAAATATCAGTGGCTCTCACAGGTCATGTGGTGAGTTTCATAAAAGGTAATGGCATTTTTACAAAACATGAGATATTAATACATTTAGATTTTTGAAAGTTAATATGCTATGTTTAGTCAGCTACTGAAGACTAGAGTTTTGCTTATACTAGACCAGTTTTTAAACTAAGATATAGATATAGATATAGATATAGATATATATAGATATATATATAGATAGATAGATAGATAGATAATGCTAGGCAAAAAATATCCTTATCATCAAAAAAGGTTCTTATTCTCCCAACACTTCTGTATGCAGCATCTTGATCCTGTCAGGCCACCAGCATCTTCAGATGCTTGCACCAGGTACCACCCTGAAATTCCACATTAGTCCCAGAAGAGTATCTGGGAAATACTTGACTGGGGCTGAACTCAACCCTGATCCTTAAGGAGATTCACAGAAAAAGACTTTTCCTGGTGTTATATACACTTAAGAATGTGAAGAAGTTTGTTGTTGACCAGCATTTCATCTTAGGACATAAATGCTTACAAAGAGCTCACCCCATGATTTTAGGTAAACACTACTACTAACTGGACAGAGTCTGGGTTAATCTCCTTTACACGACAGAGCTTTGCAATGCTTTATTTGTGTGTTATAATGAAAATGGCCTTGGAGGAAAGACTCTTGGCACAGATACCTGCAGTGGTGAGGGCCCAGTACAAAAAGCTGCTCTAGCTAGAGTACTCAAGATCTCTATGGTCCGGGACACACTCCCCCTGCATGCTTCTTACCAAGAGAGGGGCCAAAATACTTAACATTTGATCTTCAGGAAATGTCCATCTTTCTCACAAGGAGCCTGATGAGCCACAAATCACCCCACTGAGGAACCACAACATGTCTGAAGGCTGCCAGGCAGGTGGTTTCAGTTACATCTAGAGCAGGGCAAGCACTAGACTTTGATTTCATCAGGAGATTTTTTTTTAACAAAAGGAATATGCAAGGTGCAGCACCTGTGTTTGCTGAGCATTAAATCAGTAAGCTGTCCTCACTAATTAAAAATTAGATCACTGTATCCAGGACTTGCAGTGGAAATACCACATAACATGTTCTTTAGATACGCACGTGCAACATAGTCTCTAAGGTACATAAGCATCTGTAACTCTGCCTTCAAGGGTGTGTTACTTCAACCTCAGGACATATACCATGCCTGGGAAGCTGATAGAACTCCTTGTTAAACCCAGACAAGATTCCCAAGAAATTTAGACACAATATGCAATTTGGGGAATTTGCTTTTTAGTGACTACCAAATTAAATCTTGTGAGGCAAGTAGGCTACCTGAAAATAAATAAATCACAGGGTTTTTTTTATGGCTGTTTGTCCAAAATGAAGAGAAAATCACATAACTCACAATATATGCCATCTGACCTTAGAAAAGGTCTCATCATCTTATAATATGTGGTTATATAAAACAAACTCCTAAACAGAAATAGAACAGCTTTTGACTCAAAAGTGTATATGGCAGAAAAGATTTGAGCTTGGAAAGACAGTCATCTCATGGGGACAGAATTTGTTATGCTTCCTGAGTCTGCATACTGAAGAGCTGTACTGTTTGTAAGACTTTTTACAAGAATCAAACAAAACTTAAAAGAGAAAACCCCTCTTTGGGAGGTTTTACAATGTTTTGAAAATTGCACAGTATATTCTAGACGTAATTTAACCAGTTTGCATTGTGTCGTGTCGTCATGCACACTTTCAAATACTTTTTTAAAGCCCTGGAAGGATTTGTAAGAATGCGCTCTGCAGAGTGTTCACGCTCATGAACACGTGGCATGCCGGCTCCTGACCCTCCTTTCTCCAAGTCCCACCAGACAAGGACCCTAGGGACCTCTGTGCTCCAGTCTGGGAGGGAGGCCACCTCGTCACCAGGGTGGGAGGGGAAAACTGCTGACTCACAACCAAATGGCTGCTCTCCCTCCCCAGTCCTGCGGAGTAAGCCACCCTGTGTTAGGAAAACTGTCCTTACTCTCTCCGTGACACTGTGGAAAGGAACACCCCCAGGAACTCCCATCACCACCCCCAGTGCTCACAGTGCGCAGACGCGGAAGGATGGAAACAAGAAGGAGTTAAACAGAGAGGAACTAGGGAGGAGAAGGAAGCGCAAGCATGGACCTTCCATCCTTGCCTGGGGTTGGATTGGAAAATCCCCTGCCCCGCCCCGTTGGGACACTCCTGTCCCCAGTGGCTGCTGGCCCAGCAGGTCTGTGTAAAAGCCTTCACCCAGACTCTTACAAACGTGTGTTTCTCTTCCAAAACCTCTTCACTTTCTTGCTCACATCTTGTCATAAAGATGAGCTGCCTGAGAGCGCACTTAAGTCTTCTCTTGTCAACTAGACACTCAACCACTGCTCTGCCCTGGATGAAAATCTTTAATTCCGAGCGACCAAGAAATAAACAAAGCAGTTGCATGACAATTGCCTTGAAAACACAGAGTGGAGGTGACTAGGAAGGAGCACAAAGGGACCCTTCTGAAATGATTGACTATGCTCTGTGCCAGTCCTGATGAAGCTTTACAGCTGTATGCATGTATCATAATTCTATTAGCCCGCTGTGTATGTGTGCATTTTATTATATGTAGGGTTTTTTTAACCTTAATGGGAAAACCAAAAATATTTAGCTGGAGTTAAATACATGCATGCCGAAATGGCTTGGCATAAAGTGTTTTTGAAATCTACACCTTACTTTGAAACATATCCCAAAATAAGATGTGTTGATAACTGGATGGGGTAGGTTAATGGATCTGTTTGTGGTAAAGAGAGTCTGTTAAACCATCAGTTGTGGAGTAAAACTTGCTCTAGGAGAGCTGTTCATTGTAGGATCCTTTCAGCTTTCCTGCAAATTCATAGATTTTGCTATAAAAGATCAGTTTAAAGCACTTCAGAGTTGATACTGAATTTGGGTTCCATTTTAGTATAACTTTATGATGAATACAGGTGTTAAATCTTACTCATATCTATGCAAGACCCAAGCACAGATACATATATGTGCATACACACAGGCCAGATAGATATAACCCATGTATTATATTACTAGGGTGATTTAAAAGGCATGATCTGAAACAAAACAGGCCAACGCTTTATTTTCTCTATCACACACACAGATATATCTGCTAACATGAAGTGAGAACTGATTTGCTCTCTATGTGAAGAAAGCACTCGAGATATTTTGAGGCCCTGTCACAAAATGTTACACATAAGGTGATAGAAACAGCTCCTCTGTTTGCCTCTCATGCCTGCTTGTCCATGACACGTCCACGCTGCTGACTCTTCTAGGTTCAGTTGCAAAGGGAAGCAATTATAACCCCGACTTCACACACACACAAAGTGTACAACAGAGATATGAACAACCTTGTCTTCACTTATGGCTGACTTCTCCTAAAGATTGGTGGTGCTTCCAAAAGGAAATACATCATGAAATAAGTATCTGGGAAGGATTTGAATTGTGTAAGTGTGGCTTCCTGACATCATATACACTGAATACACCTGCAGTGGGATACAGAATAAAACTCCAGAGTTTTAATAATGTCATGAAACCCTGTTAAAAACACAGGCAACAACTGATTAAATATAACGAGAGAGCACTGGAATCAGGAAAAAATAAGTGCCTGGCAACACTAGACTGAGAAAGACACATCCGAAGGCACAGCGCTGAAGTCTGAAGTCGAGAGTCTGAGAAACGAAGTAATAACCTACTGATTTTTCCAACTGAGTACCTAACACAATGCGGTAACATAGTGGGGCTGTGTGAAACGGTTTGAGATTGTTGATTTATGTTTCATGGTGCTGGGGCTCAAACCAGGACCTCGTGGAGAGGTAGGCAAGCACCATAGCCTAAAGCTGAGAATATTCAGCGACATCATTGGCAGGACCCTTAATATAATCATCTCCAAACAAAGCATGGTTAAAGATTCCACTCTGAATCCAGGTCCAGTTCAGTGTAAACATTGTGAGAGAGGCTGGCGAGGTGACACAGTAGTTAATGGACCAGTCAGTCCTGCAAACACAAGGACTAGGGTTTGGAGCCTCAGAGTTATGTAAAAGCCTGCCTCTGCTGCCATCACACAATAATTGCAGTGCTTAGGATGTAGATGACTCCTGAGCGACCTGGTTTAGGCAGGTTAGGCAGACAAGGCTGAACCAGCATGCTCTAGAGTCAATTGAGAGGGCTTGCCTCAACGAAGAGAGGTCATAGAAGTTCCTAACATCAGTCATAGGTCTCTGTCTCTGTGTGTATGTGTTTGTGTGTGTCCCTCGTGTTTGTGAACATATGTGCTCTCACACATACACATAAAATAAAATCCAAAACCTAATCATGGTTGCCCTGATAGTGGTGTTAGGACCTTCCCTATGTCGGCAACAGTCGGGTTAGGCTCACCTCTGGTCCAAAGCTGCGCCTGGGCTGACATAGGGCGGGAGGATGAGTGGCCAGCTGCTTGCCAGCCTCCCAAGGATAATGAGAAGTCAACACCAATGTTGCATCAGTGCCTTCTGGGAACAGCAGAGTTCATCAGCCACCTACCACTCAACGTGTATCAAATATGTCAAGGCCCTTTATGTTATCTGCTGAGGAATCCAGGCAGAGTGAGGGTGAATGGGGGGGTCACAGGTCATTCTGTCGCTATCCGACCATGGTGCGAGGTACTCCTCCTCACTGCCTCCTACACCTTCCCAGATGTATCGTCAGCCATTGTATATCCACCAACCACGCAAAATGATTGACACGGGATCCCACATGATGTCTTTGTGGAGTCCAGGTACTCTGGTGAGAGTGAACATAGCCTTCAGTGAGAATCTGATGCCTCACAGTGGCCTGCCAGGCTCAGCTTCCCGCGGCGTCCCAGTAATGGCCCACAGCAGTGCCTCACCATGCCTTATCCTGTCCCCTCAACAGTACCTGCTGCCACAGGCTCTTTAAACAACGGAATATTATTGGTCCAAGGCATGGCTTCCGGTGGGGACTGTGCCTCCTTTGATGGATCGGATGCTGCACTTAAATCCCTACAATCTTGGGATGCCCCCAGCTAGGCTTCAGCCATTGCTGACTTTAGATTCCCAGGACTCGCTTGTGACACAGTCAAATTCCCAGGAAGAACCTTTCGTATCTGAGCAGCCCAAACCTGGTCCACAGGGGACAGAGAGCCCAGTGCTTCAGGAGAGGCATCTGGGAGGCCACCTCCAGCTTCAAAGCCTTATGTCTGCTTGTGTGAAAACCGTGGAAAAGCTTACACTAAGCGCTCTCACCTCGTGAGTCATCAGGGTCAACCCACGGGTGAGAAGCCCTGCGTGTGTGACTGGGGAGGCTGTATGTGGTCTTTCTTCCGCTCTGATGAGCTTGGATGACATAGATGGATCCACACCAGAGACAGACCACATAAATGCTCAGAGTGTGGCCAACAGTTCATGAGATCTGACCATCTCAAGCAACACCAAAAAACTCATCAGATTTCCTGACACTTCAGGCCAACAACGAACAGAGGGACGGACAGATCGGCGGTCCTCTTGCTCCTGGTCAGGAGCATTAGCTCCCTTTCCTGGATTCTCTAAACCAAGACCCTGTTGTCTGAGAGTGGGTCATCTCTGGGGTAGATAAAAGTTCAGATGGAGACAGGAAGTGGTGGAGAAGGTCACATGAAGCTCTTGACACCATCGTGGATTCCTCAAAATCTGGTGCCTCTCAGGAATTAGTGACTTCTGCCATTTAGCCAGATGAGAAGATGGAGCCATGGACTGGACTTCATTAGAAAGCTCTTTTCTCCTATCAATCAACAGCAGGGAACACTCTCATGCCTGCCTATTCCCTGAAACCTATGTTCTCTCCCTGGGTCTTCCACAGTGTCCAGGGCCAGACTATAGGAAAGATATCTTAGTATCAGAAGCTACTGAAAACATCCCATGCACTGTATCAGGCTCCCTCTGGCCCAGACTTTCTCTTCCCAGGTCTTAACTGGAATGCTCCACTACAGGATATGGCATCTGGCATTCCATGGGGCCACCAAAACCAAGCCAAAATCAGTCTCATAAGGACACTGATAGTCATGGGGGAAACTTCAGGGAAGGGGAGATTGGAGAGAGGCAGGTAGTGATTCTCTTCCTCTCTATCCCCATGAATTGTTGCAAGTATTGTTTGTCCCCAGTAGCAGTCTGGGGAGACCTCCCAAGCAGCCTGCAGACACGCCCTTCAAGGTTGGCCATGAAGCCGTGCCTATCATGGAAATATATTGCCTTGGGCAACTTTACACCCTTTTCTGTTCCACCTGATCTCCCTCCTATACCTTGGAGTTGAATGTCCCCAATAAACACAGTGTATATGCTGTTTATAAGTTGGTGTGGGCAATGGGAGGGCTCAGGGCAAATCCCACCATAACGTCTTCTCTACCTGGCCCAGGTATCAGGTTGTAGATTTCCATTTATTTATTGTGTGTACATGTGTGGAGGTCAGAGACAACTTTGGGGAGTTAGTGATCTTCCAGCGTGTATGACCCTAGGATTGAATTCAGGTTGTCAGTCTTTGCAGTAAGCACCTTTCTCTCATTAACCATCTTGTTAGCCTTTGTTTGGTTTTGCTTTTGAGAAAGGGCTTCACTGTGGAGCCCAGGCTGAGTTGCAGGTGTGAGCACCCACCCAGTTTCAGGCTGCCTCCCCTCCCCTCCCCTCCCCACTCTGGTTCTGAGGGACAATAACTTTTCTGGTAACTCACCCTGGCTGTCTAGATCTCCTTCTGGATTCAGTCAGCCATTTTGCTGAGCATTAAGCTAACAGAACGGAGCTAGACCTTAAGTCATCCTCCTTGTAGGAACTCAATAAAGGTTTATTAAGTTGAAAAAAAAACCAGATAATGAGTTTGGTCAAGCCACCCAATGGCAGAGCCAGAACCCTAACTATGTCTGCCCCCAAAGTGGGTTTCTTCCCTAGGAGCTGGCACCTTCCATGTGTGTTCAATAGACCCAGACCCAGTCCTGTGCCAGGTATTGGCTACAGAAAGGTGACCCCATCTTACACTTAAGTGACCATGTTGGGCCCACCAATTCACAAGCCTCAACAGCACAAGACATGGGTGCAGGCACAGCTGAAAGATGTACCAGGAAGAGCAGGCCTCAGTGTCTGAGCCAGACTTTAACCACGGAGGCTTAGCCATGTCTCATTCCCAGACTCACCCTTGGTTGAGCGTCCTGAGCTCTGAAGAGTTCAAGGCACAGTCACCTTGACTGTTAAGAAGCAGAAAAGACCAGAACTGGCCTCTGCCTGTAGATGTTGGAAGCTACTGTTAGAAGCAGTGTGTGTTAGCCTGGAGTGGTGCTGTGTGCCTGGAAACCCAGCAGTCAGGAGATGAAGCAGATTATGACCTTGAAATGACTGAAAGTGACAGATGACAAACGAGAAGATTAATTCCCTGTTTATTGTGATGTCTACCATATACGAAAAGTTTCTTTTAAATTTTTTTTGACATTTTGCCTGTATGTGTACCATAGTGCTTGAATGCATTTACAGATATGGTTATCTACAAATATTGTTAAATGTTCCCCGCTGAAAAGGCTGCATCTTGCTATGAAAATTCAGCCCTGTGCCATTCATTGCAAGGGGCCAGTTCTTTATATTTATTTGTAGTTTTGGAAAATGCTTTTGACCTGAAGCACTTTCTATTCTTATCAACAGGTTCTGAAAAGTCAGAGGAGAATAGCTGGCAGTGTACATGTTAGTGTGTGTTATCAGTAGAGGTACTGTTCTTGTCACCATTGTACAGGGAAGATGGAGCCTTCAAACCGTTAAGACAAAGGAAGAGCAATGAACTCCTGGCATTCTCCCCATTAAAAGAATTTATTAAGATCATGAAAATTTACAGAGCTAATAAAGTTGTTGAGAGAATCGGTGCTTTTTAAAAGGCATAAAGAATCAGAGAACAGAGACTGTTTGGAAATACATGTCCCAGCACTTCGGGCTCCTACATGATCCTCTCCCAAGTTTCAAGGTGTGTTCCAAAGAGTTCTGAAAACAACATCATTGTGACCTTTTCAGAAAATCTTGTTTTTCTTGGATAATAATAAAAATGAAACCAATGAATATAATAATTTCAGGAGCAGTTTGACATAACATTCTAAGAATGGAAATGTTCATTGGTTTGACTTGACTCAGAAATCATAGCATCCAGAGGTGAAAATGAGTTCTAAACTATCTGCCATCAAGACTGCTTTTTATCTCTTTCAGGCAGGCTTTGACGGAGGTGATGAAGTGCAGAAATTCTGAGGCGGCCTGGAATGTGGGTGCTCTGAGCTGAACCATATGCTTTCAAAGCCTCACAAGCAGATGGCAAAGGTGTTAGCCTTTTTGGAATGGGGATGACTGACTTTAGATTCATCCAGATGGGCTAAGACACAAAGTGCCAATCAGGGTCAGGGGAACACGGAAGAGCAGCCAACCAGGTAGAGTAGGTATAAGAAAGTATGGGGAGCAGAAGGGTCCCCTCGTGGCTTGCCCACGGTGAGCCTCTTGATCAAAGCATGGATGTTCGTCATGGAGTCAGTTGTTCAAGACCTGCGGAGCTGAAAAGAAAATCTTCCTCAGGACCTGAGGCCATCAGAAACTCCAAAGGCAATACTATTGATTCACAGTTACTTTATTTGAAAAATACTTACTGCAAAACAATCAGAAAATGATGACTATAATCCCAGCAGTTTAAGATGAAGAAGAGGGATGTTGGGAATGTTGAATTTGAGGTTAACCTCACATTACGAGATTCTGTCTTAAAATACCCCCAAAAGTCAGAAAACATGACAAATTAGTTTTAATATGTCATTAATGACCAAACCGCCTAAGCTAATTATAGCCAGTATTTTTCTGTAAGCCTTACATGTTTTTCCAGGTGTCTGGAAATACTCCTTCCTTTAAAATGTTTTATTTATCACTGGGCATGGTGCCACGTGCCTGTGACCCCAGCACTCAGGAGAAAGAGGCAGGGGAATCAAGAGTTCAAGGTCAGTCTGAGCTACAAAGTAAGATTCTGTCTCATAAAAACAAGTTTTATTTGTATATGATACTATTTCATAACCTTAGAACTATTATACTAGCAATGTTCATATATTCTATATCAGTGTGTCTGTGTGTTACTAGCTGCATTCCAGTATCTAGTCATAGCAACATAAGCCATTTAATTTATCCATTGAGCCTTGGTGTTAAATGACTTCTGGGTTTGGCTAGTATCAAAAAACACAAGACCTGGGCACGGTGCTCAGTGGGCAAGTGCTTTTCTATCATGTATAAGGCCCTAGGTTCAACCCTGTGGATGGAGGCTCTGAAATAAGTATGCTCTATGTGTAAACTATATTTAGTTGTCCAATAATCTCCCATGGGTAAATTCTCAGTATTAACTTTTTAATCAAAGAAATTTTTAAAGGAAGTTTTTCAAATGTGTTGTCTTCTATCTGGTGCTTTCGCTGAGGGAGTTCAGGGGCAGGGCACTTGCCTAGCGTATACAAGGTGCCAGATGAGACCACCATGCTCTAGTCAGGCATGCTCATGCACACCTATAATCTCAACTCTTGGGAAGCTGTTTGGCTAGTTTTTAGACAACTTGACAAACTAGAGTCACATGGGAAGAAGGAACCTCAGTTGAAGAATTGCCTCCATCAGATTAGCCTGTAAGCAAGTCTGTGGGCAAAGCGTCTTAACTGAAGATTGATGGTACCATTGCAGATGGTACCATTCCTGGGCAGCTGGGCCTAGGCTGTACAAGAAAGGTAGCTGGGCAAGCCTGGGGAATAGAAGCAGTGACCAGCCTTCTTCTATGCTTTAAACTCCTACCTTGAGTGGCCGCTTGGGCTTCCCTTGATGACGGAGCACAACCCTTGTCTTTTAGTCATGGTGTTATTTCCCAGCAACAGAAAGCAACTTTTGAGCCAGCAAGAGCCAGTAAGAGCCAAAGGGAGCCAGTAAGAGCCAGAGGGGGCCAGTAAGAGCCAGAGGGGGCCAGTAAGAGCCATAGGGGGCCAGTAAGAGCCAGTAAGAGCCAGAGGGGGCCAGTAAGCAGAGTCTCCCCATGGATCTTGCCTCCAGGCTCCAACCTCGGGTTCCTGCCATGACTTTCCTCGCTGATGGATTGTGAGATCACAGTGCAGCCAAATAAACCCCTCCCAAGTGGCTTTTAGTCAGACTGCTTTGTCATAGCGACAAAAAGGAAGCTAGGACGGAATGACAGCAGACTTCATCAACTGTGTCTACAGCACCCGCCATGTGATGGCAGTTCCTGTGAAAGAATTCCAGAACTTAGCCTACCATCTGAAAGTTACAGAGACATTAAAATGTATTTGTAAATTCAGTAAATAAATTATTGTATAATTAACCTAAGAATGAACCACAAGAAAACAAGGCTTGCCAACTTCAGACCCTTGAATTCAAAGAGCCATCATGACTACTGCACACTCTTAACTAAGCCCATGAAGGTGGCAATGACTACAAAGTGGAAGCCAGGCCCACAGACGGAGAGGAGGGCAAGTTGGCAATGTCACACATATCTCCACTCAAGGTGAAACAGGATCTGGGGAAAACTAGCTTCTGATGTGTTGTGTGAGGTGTATGCAGAGATGATCCTCCTATTTCTCACTGGAAAAAGCATCAAAGTGCCCTGAAACTGGGTCACTGCAGATGTTCTTAGGTAAAGGATGATGTCATGCTATAATGGAGCAGGCCCTTAATCCAACGAGATTGATGCTCTTATTAAAAGGGCACAAAGACAAGCATAGAAGGCAGCCAATGAGAAACAGGGAGACGAAACTATCACCAACCAAAGCAAGAACCTGAGCCTAATGCTACCCTGCAGCCTACATCACCCTGACCTCACACTTAAGTCACCAGAACCGGGAGACAGTCAATTCCTGGGGCTCCCAGTCACCAATCTGGTACCTGGTGGCAGCCCTGGCTACTAACAAGCCTCAGTAGTCCCTTCAACACTACAGAAGCAAAAAGCCAGGAGCCACTGAGAGCCAACAAACCATCAGATTCCGTTTCTAAAGTCCCAGTCTCTTCAGAAGTGTACAATGTTAAACCACAGACAAGCCGGATCCTAAGACCCACAGTAGGGACCGTTCCCTCCCCGCAAAGGGAGTGAGTTGCTTGCACAGAGCTATAAGTTTGAGCAGGGCCATTCAGAAACCTACTCCATGTAGTCTTCACAAGGCCTTCCACTCCCTTCCGGCCATCTCGCTCTCAGGCAAGGCTGCTCTAGCATGCTACCCAAGCCATGCTGTCCCCAGGAAACCTTCTTCTCAAAATGCGGCTTCCAGATTCCCCCAGTCCCTAGTTTGTTCCACAAACAAGAGTCTGGCCTTTCAGAACTGGTCATCCTCTATAACTACAGAATAAAACAATCTCAGTGTCTAAAGCAACTCACGGGGCAGTCCTGGGAGACCCAAATGTGCGTCCATACCTAGGCTCCGCAGCAGGAGTAGCTGGCCAACACGGAACCAATATGCTTCTGTGGGCTTTTTGTTTCATTTTGTATTTTGGCTTTTTTTTTTTGGTCTTATCGCTCTTGCCAGTTTGTTTTGATTTTCATTTTTGTTGCTTGATTGTTTTGTTTGGTTGGTTTCTTTTCTTCTTTTCCTTTTTTCATTTTAAACTACGGAGAGCAAAAGAACACAGAGCTGGGTGGTCAGGAAAACTGACTGTTCGGGGAAGTTAACCTCTCCTGACTGGGAGAAGCCATGGAAGAGTGTGGTGAGAAGTCCCAGTAAGAAGGGCTCAAGAGACAAGACATGAGAGGCCTAGCACCACAGAAATTAATTACAAAAAAAAATAAATAAATAAAAGAATCCAAGGTCATAATTAGCCTGTTACATCAAGTCCCTAGCCCAGAATTGCACCAAAGTGTGATCTGCGTGCCCTGAGCTATCCCAATAGTCACCTTGGCACTGAGCCCTTCCAATGGCCCAGCACTTCTAAGTGTGACCTCATTTCATGTCTCCACCAACCGTCCCCCTCCTTTCGTAAATGGAAAAGCAGGGGCAACAAAGAGCTATGTACTTTGCCTCAGCTGAGGTGAAGCTGCTGTCCACACCCACAGAGGGAAGCCTCATATGGGACACGGATTTTACTCTCTCAGCAAAACTGGACGGTAACACATAAAAGCAGCTTCCAGCCCGAGTGATAGAAATCTCCACCCAGATGCCCAAAGCAGGCATCAGGAGCTTTGACTGACCAGCCCCTCCGTGGGATTCTTGGTGCCCCCCCCCTTGAGTGACAGCTGATTTGCATAACTAAGAAACCTAAAATTAGCACTTGGTGGTCTGAAAAACATCAGGCCATGCCTTGTGGGTCTGATTCCAACTGGACCTTTTTACTGTGTAACACAGAAAGAGGAGCAAGCCAGCCAGATCTAGAAATGCTGAAGCTCCCACGTACCGTGGTTTAGTTAGACCCTACACAGACATCATCTTCCACACTTAAGTTATCTGGAAATGATTTAAAATCCCCAAATAAATTTGAATAGCTGTTACTGTATTGTTTAGGATTAGTGACAAGACACACACAAAAAAATTTCCTATTTGTGTTTAGTTGAATCTGCCAGTGTGGAACCTGCAGAGGGGCAGAAGTACCAGCACAGCATTGCCTTATTCATGGAAACCAGAGGCTTCCTCCCTGTTGTTTCAGAAGCATTAGAGTGGCCCTTCAAAGAGAATCTGTGAAGAAACTGAATTTCAAACAGGACAAAAGAAAATGTCTACTCTCTTCCCCAAATTGGTAAGCGGTGTGCCTCACTACTGCTCAGCAAGTCCCACCCAGACCTAGGAGCTATGAAGGCTACTCAGCTGGCCTGTTTCCCTCTCTTCCAGAGAGCTGTCATCTTCAGCAACAACCTAGGCCTGAGTCCTCACTCTGCATAAATGTCAACAGGAACAGACAGCCGCAACCACCAAGGGCGTAGAGGAGGTGGGTGTGAATCTATTGCATGTTCACGTGCTAATGACGCGCCACCAGGAGCTGGAATTCTATCGTCCTGGTCATATACCCAGGCTTCTACTTACCTCTCAGCAAGGCCTCAGAATACACCTAAAACATAGGCTGAAACTCCAACTGTCAGACTGCAGGCATCCGTCAAAACCACTTCTCAGGCCCATCAGATGCCACGCTTTTCCCTGCCCCACCCCTCACCCCCCCATCCCACCTTTGCTCTCATATTATCAATCCTTGCATACCTGTGGTCAGAGGAAATGCCAGGAAAAATCCCCGTGAGTTTCCTTGGCTGGGTGCCCACACGATGAACTCTCTCTCTTTGATCACCAGACTACTGATTTAAATTAGTAAACATCCTCCAGGCCGGAAATTGTAAGCAACGTCATAATGCTGATGTAAGTGCTGGCTTGAACTTTAAATAAGTGTGTTAGATTGATTGGAACCAAGGAGAGCAGAAACAGCTGATGGCAGGGGCCATCTAGTAAGAACCAGTTAATTTCCCAGTTAGCATCACACACAAGCCAAACCCTGTGCTTCTCTGTGGGGTTATTTGGTCCAGCAGGATCATACTATCTAGCCAGGATGCCACTGCTGACAGCCACTGAGAAACGCACTGTCTCCCTCCATGTTAGGGACCATAATTAGCACCCTTGGGTTCCACAAGTGACTGAGGAAAAGAAAGAACTTCATTCTACTCACACAGGTTCTGTTCCTTACACACACGTCACCAAAGAAAGAGTGGGGAGGTAAAACGTACCCTCTACGTAAGGACCTTCCTTTCCTAGGGCAAAGGCCGCAGAAGGCGTTGGAAGGTGGAATAAAAGGGACCCTTGTGGTTTAATATAAAAGCACATGTGGGTACATGATATTTATCATTAGATATAACAAAAATGGGGAAGAATATAAGCTAATTTGTAGAATACACTGGGCACCAACAATCCCAAACCTAGTCTGTCGGTCCCTCAAGACTCTCTCTCATCCGCATCCTCACTCTCTGGTCCTCTCACCCATCCTGCTTGTCCCTCAAGACTCTCATCTGCATCCTCACTCTCTGGTCCTCTCACCCATCCTGCTGCCCATTCTTCCCAACTCAGTAATGACAGCTCTTTGTTTTCCCCAATTCTAAAAGTTCTTTCCCTATTGGGGAAAAGTTGCAAAGCTCTGTTGATTTATCTAACTCATAAATTTAAGATAACCACCTGAGCCCTACCTAAGTACTAACCGATCATGTTTCTCTGCAGCCACACCTCCCAGCCTGTCCCATCTTCTGAGACTACTAACACACTGGCATGCCGATATACAATATATTAACATTGTTGGTATAGTGTTTCTAAGGTTATGGAACAGTATCATATACAAATAAAACACCTTTTTGAGACAGAATCTTTCTTTGTAGCTCAGACTGATCTGGAACTCATGATTCTCCTGCCTCCTTCTCCTGAGTGCTGGGGTCACAGGTGTGTGCTATTATGCCCAGGGATAAATAAAACACTTTTAAGGGGAGGAGTGTTTCCAGGCCCCTGGGAAAAGGTGTAGGAGGACTTGAGAAAATAAGAACTTAGAATGACTGTGATTAGCCCAGGAGATTTGGTTATTAATAACATATTAAGACTACTTTGCCCTGCTTTCTGACTTTTGGGGGTGTTTTAAGACAGAACCTCATGATGTGAGGCAAACTTCAAATCTAACATTTTCAGCATCCTTCTTCCTTATCTAAAACTGCTGGGATTATAGTCATCATTTTCTGATTGTTATGTAAGAAGTATCCCGGCATTCAGGAGTCAGAAGCAGGAGGATCTCTGTGAGTCTGAAGCCAGCCTGGTCTATGTATAGAGTTCCAATCCACTCAGGGCTACATAGTAAGACATTGTCTCTAATTAGAAGAAAAAGAAGCAGAAGAGGTTGTTGTATTTAAAAACAAGTAGATATAGTACGGCTTGGGTGTTTGTTGTTGTTGATGATGATGATGATTCTTTTTGTAAACATGGTCACCTGGCCTAGCCTCAAACTTGAAATCCTCCTGCCTCAGCCCCTCAAGTGCTGAAATTACAGAAGTATGCCACCACATCTGGCTCCTGAATTGTTACTTGTGACAAGAAAGAACAAACCCACAGGTAAAGTCTTGCCTGTGCCTAAGGAAAGGACCCATCCTTTACACCAATGACAGCAAAGGCCAAGCTGAATAAGCCTAGAGACACAGCCCACTGAAGGGACAAGGGCCTGAGAAAACAGTGGGTGCTGAAGAGAAGGGATGGTCTTCTTTGTCTGGTTCACAATGTTCATGTAGCAGTACACTTTACCTATGTTTTAGTTACTATTGTTATTGCTGCCAGTCCATGATCGTCTGATGGGAAGCAGACAGGCATGGTGCTAGAGCAGTAGCTGGGTGCTTTACATCCTGATCTGCAGGCAGCAGGAAGAAAGAGAGAGAGAGAGAGAGAGAGAGAGAGAGACTGGCCTGACCTGGCATGGGCTTTTGAAACCTGAAGCCCACCACACACCTCCTCCAACAAGGCCACACCTCCTAATCCTTCCAAACAGTTCATGAACTGGGGACCAAGCATGCAAATATATCCATCTATAGGAGACATCCTCATGCAGACTACTACAAACTAACTTACCCCGTGTGTGGGCAATGATATGCTTTAACTAGTAGAGTCCATTTCATTCTTTTCGCTATCCTTTTGGCTTCTACCACTCAAAGAATTTAAGTTTTTTTTATTATTACGAAATTTCCCCTCTTTGTGCTGATGTATGAAAAGTGGAACACCTAACATGAAATGAGGATGCTTTTCCAGTTCACCCTCATGGTGCCCGCTTCACTCACAGTCTTCCCACTTAGGGGACAATGGACACAGAGAGCTCCAACTGCACCATGAAGGTGATGTGCAGCCAATAGGTGGGAATAAATGAGTGCAGCGTGTTGTAGGATTTCTGTAACTGCCTTGGTAGTGATGAAGTGCTGAGTTGAGTTTAGACCTGCAAAACTCCCCCATTAGCAATGAGCTCTGGTGAGCCATGAGAGTCACTTAGATGATGTCACTGCTTATGAACCCAGTGACTCACCCAAATCATCGTCTCAGCCATGTACTCAAAATAAGCTTAATGATCATCAATTGTTAGATTTAAGTATCAAGTACTATGGCTGTGCAATATTCTGAAAATATCTTTTACTTTGTAGGAGACCAAAACCTGTTGTTGTTGTTGTTGTTGTTGTTGTTGTTGTTGTTGTTGTTGTTGTTGTTGTTGTTCAAGACAGGGTTTCTTTATAGCCCTGATTGTCCTGGAATTCTCTCTGTAGACCAGGCTGGCATAGAACTCACAGAGCTCCACCTCCCTGACTGAGACTAGAACTTTTACTGGACCTCACAGTCAGAGTTAATGACACACCTTGAGGCTACTTAAGACAAGATTGATATCCTACTATGGACTCAGCCAGTTTCTTTAACTTGTCTTTAAGAGAACAATATAATGATCTTGGGTTTTCTATGCAATTGACTTTTACAACCTAAGCTAACATGTAGCTGCAATCTTAAACTATGTTCTCTTCTGTGCCTCTGCCGCAGATAATGCTTGTGTATCAGATGCTAAAAGCAGCAAACACAGATGATGAAAATAATCTTCTAAAATGAAGATTCACCATCAATGTTGAACATCACATTTGTATTTATATTGGTTGATAGTGATGTTTGTAATACTGTTTATTATCTCGCTAAGTTGGGGTCAGTTGGAGCTACTGACTCAATCCTTTGTATAACTGCTAAAGATTTCTGTAAAGCATCCCTCACCCCTTCCCCCATGTGATGATTTCTGTGCCGCTCAACAAATAAAGAGCAAATCCCTTGGTGAGGGACAGACAGACATACATAAATATACAAACGTAGGGACAGATTCATGAGACAGTCTTCAGGGAGGTAGCTTTCAGACTCTTGCAACAAAGAGACCGAGGACAGAAGACACAGGGAGCATGAAGCAGAGAATTCAAATCTGGATGCACTCTTGGTTCAATGACTCCACGGGGAAGGGATTTTCTTTCTTTCCTTAAGGCAACACTTATGCACTCTTGGTGACTCAGAGTTAATCACTAATGTGTTTAGGCCACCAAAACTATTATCTTTACCACCACTTCCCACCTTAAAGATTCAGGAAAAATATGAAATAAGTTATAAAAAATTTTTGAACATATTTTCTTTGCACATCTGAATTTTAGTATCTGTCAACCAACACTGTTGATCCAAACAATAGGCTCCTCCAATGATGGTAGCTTATGTGGATGGAGGGTTATTACCTTCACACAGTAAGCAATTGGACTGATGACTTCATGGTAATAAAAAGGCTGACCCAGTTCCAGGCAACACATTTGCAATCAAGCCAAAATGAAAGATCGAGAGCTCAGTGATTCCTGCATCTTTTCGTCCGAAGCACAAAAGCTTTCCTGGGAATCTGCCTTCTCCTGCTCCTCCCTCTCCCTTCTTCCCAGGAGATTTCAGCTCAAATCCCATTGGTCAGAATTAGTCTCCTCAGGCACCCATAGCCGCAAAGGTACTATCCTTATCTTTGATCCCAGTTGGCCCAGACCTATCTACCAATAGTCACTGTCTGGGCTGGACACGTTGCTGCCAACATATAAACAAAATCTGACTGAGCTCAGTAAGGAAAAACCAGGCGATGAGGACAGAGAGAGCTGGCAGCAGAACCTAGTGCTGCTCCAGCCAACAGTTCTACCCACAGCTCACACAGTTCACACTGTTTCAAAGGCACAGGGGTCAAGATGTGAAGTGAAGTTAGAAAATCGAGAAGGGCCTAGAGTCACCTCTCATCTCTCAGAACAATTGAGTGTACAAACAGGGCTAAGGCTTGGGGGTTTAACAGCCTTAGCTCCTCCAGGACATGCTGGCCACCATGCTGACTGTATAACATATGTAGGATGAGTTAGAGACAAGGAAGCTCAGTGCCAAAGACATGTCCCTCACAGGCTCTCACTGCTGGACACACTCAACATGCTGCTGGACACACTCAACACGCTACTGGACACACTTAATGGCAGCTTGACTTAACAATTTTTCAAGAATATACCAGGGAGAAAGTGATGTGCTTTCAATAGGATTTTGATATTTGAATCCAAGTCTTTTCCTGGCCTAGCAATATGAAGTCTATCCTCTGTCAGGATGTCAGGCCGCAAGAGCCACTGCAGTTCCCATTCAGTGGGGCAATGGCAAGAGGACACACCAACCCTCCATAGCCTACACTTCCTCTTCCTGTGTGAATCAAAGCTCCACCCTACTGTGAGCTTCCTTAGGTTGTTCAGTGCTTTCCCCAAGCGGGTCTTTCAAGGACCCAGGGCTCGCTTGCTCTTTCCTTGATGCCCATTTTTTATTTAATTCACAGAACCGCTATGGCTTCCTTCCATCCCTAGGCTCAGTCTTTGGACTAGCTGAGACTGGTCTTGGACAGAGCTTCTTCATTGGAAAGGATGACACAGTATTCTCCCATGCTGAGTCAAGCCATCCACCCAAGAGACAGCCTGCATGACCAGGATTGTGAACACTGCCTAGCCAATGGCAAAAGAAGGAGCTAGATCCCGGAAAAAAAAGAAAACGTGAGTCAGGGTCCTCAGGGAGCTAGCTCCTTGGGACTGTGAAATAAGACTTGAGCTGAAATTAAAGCTCCACATATGCATTTCTGGACTAAAACGCAACCCTTTAATTAAGGGCAGAAATTTGCCTATTGCACTGCAAAAACAGTGGACTGTGCTGTGCTTGCTGTAAGGAGCACACTCCTCTGCCTACTTGTCAGGTCTAACTTGCGTG
The DNA here is from genome assembly GCA_001685075.1 of Bramus lutescens. NCBI lineage: Eukaryota > Metazoa > Chordata > Mammalia > Rodentia > Cricetidae > Bramus > Bramus lutescens. The sequence goes on along the minus strand of LOEQ01000447.1, from coordinate 355,091 downwards.
AAGAAAACTTGCACAGGAGAGTTGAAGTCTGTTTTCATGTTCCATTTCCCACAACCCAACTTCTCTCCTTGGAGTCTTTATTTCAGTGAGGTGGGGGTGAGGGTGTATCCCTCTTTAAACAAGTGCTCCGACTTTAAAATGCTCAACTAATTTCATTTTCCGGGTAGAATTTATCTGTGATCAGTACTGAGTCATAACTGAAAGATTTGACCTTTTACTGAAATCCCATATTGAGATAATATACTTAAAATGGTTATCGGTAAGGCTTTTGTTTTTCAAAGGTATGTTTAAAATCAATCACTCTTTAAAAGCAGAAAACTGTTTCCAATTAAGTCCTTCACAGATGATTGGTCTGACCATTCTTCCTGCTCTTTTATTCTCTTTACATGCAAATTACACCCAGGAGTGCTGTGTGTGCAAGCACTGTCCAAACCACACTTTGCTTTTGCATTGACTTTGTGTCCAATGTTGGGGACCAGCCTCAACAAAAACACCTCTCTCCAGGGTAGGGACGTGGGGATCAGAAAAATTAGTAGAGAATATGAAGACGCGTTTAAAAATAATAAAACAGAAATATAAAATAGTACCGGGAGGGAGTTCCAGAGAATAATGAAATCACCACCTTCAATTTTCCATACACTTTTATATCCCAATACCACAGGGGGAAGAAGACAAAGGACTGCTTTAACATGATACAAAGGACAACTAGAACAGTTACTTGCTTCAATATTTTGAGATATCAAGTCATTAGCATTCTGTTGTTTAAGCAGTAAACCCACCCTACACCAAGTATCCTGAAGGTGACTACTCCCAAGGTCAAACTCCTATTTCAAAAGAAGGAGCAGAAGTATGCTTGAATTTCCTGACCATTGGTCAGGGTGGAGTGGATCTAACTGTATGGGCCATCTTAATGTCAAAAGAAACAAGTAACCACATCCTGCTTCAGGATGTGTAGCCCTGATCGTTAACAATTGAGCAACTTCAAACTCTCTGCCCTTTAGACAAGGTGGAACTAGGCTCACATTTTTGGGCCTTCACAGTCTCACAAATTCACTTGCCTCTTGACACTATATGGATTGCTCTGTATTAGTCCTGGGACAACAACAAGGTGAGCAAAAGCTATTTTTTTAAATTGTTAGTGAAAAAAAATCTGTTCCAATTCTATGAGAGTAATTAATTCTTTCTTTTTACTTTTTCTCATGATAGTGAAAACATTTATTTTATTTTTGTGTGCTTCCTTGTTTTTTTATTGACTAAATTTGGGGTTTTTTGACAGTATCATACACATACATAACAATCTGATTGCTCTCACCCCTCTCATCCCTTCCCTCCTTCCTTCCCAGCCCTACTGTTCCCACCTGGCTCTGCTGCAACTCACTTGTCTACATTCATGCCTCTTTGGTGTTCTATGGATTTTGATCAGGGTGTCTGTTTGACCACGTGTTTGAAACTCTCTGTAGGAGCTTGGTGGGCCTACCATTGGTGACACAGCGGAAGGCAATGCTTAAGACAACTAACTCTGAATTCCTTCTGATGGAGTGTTTTCATGCAATTTTTCTTTTTTTCTTAATTTCAACAATGTCTTAAATATTTTATTGTTTAGAGCATTTTAAAGGCTTTGCATTTGAAGCTCTATCTCACATGACTTATTATGACACCCACTCAAAGCCAACTGCTAGGCGTTTAATCACATGATTTCTCAATGAACGCTTATTTACCCTTAAAATGGTGGAGCTTACTAAATGACAGATTATCTAAAACAAAATCAACTCTAAAATTGCTGTTTGAGGCTATTTGTGTTAATGATAAGTTTTGCAATTTCTTTAGAGACTTACTGTGAACACCTGAGAGGAACAAAACTTTGAACTGAATAAGATGTCTAGAAAGAAAATCATTATTGAATAATTAAATCTGATTTTCTAAATCGTCATAAAAATGAATCTGCTGCTTCCGAAGTTGGCAGCAGTAAGTGACAGTTTTCAAAAATTGGATCAAGTGCTGGGTTGGAGCTCAGCTGGTGGAGGCCTTGCCTAGCATGCACAGAGCCCTGGGTTCAATCCCCAACACTGTACAAACCAAGCCAGGGCAGCACGTGCCTGCAACCCTCACAGTCACGAAGTGGAAGCAGGATGATCAGTTCAGGATCATCTTCAGCTGCATAGCAAGTCTTGCTGGTTAAAGGTCTCATCAGCCTGAAAGGCAAGTGCAAGCTGGAAACTAGAATGAGCTGATGGTAAGAGAGACCTCAGGATGCTTGTGAGTGACTTCCCAGAAACCCCAGCCTAAGTGGTCCTTTGGAAGCTGGGGACCTGATGAGAGTTCATTCAAATATAAGCACCTTGGGAGGGTCACCTTTTCATGGAACTGTGAAAGGAGAACCATGCCACCTCCTGACTGCAGTGGATGGTGTATTGTGGGACTGACACAAAAGAAGGAGAGAGATTTTTAGAACTCTTTGAAAAAAGGACACCCTGTTTATTATAATTTTATTGCAACTTTCTTATGCCTTGCCTTTCCCTGAACTCTAAAACCATGATCAGACCTATCACATAATTAATAACCAAATATGTGTGTGGAAATTAAATTCTGACACTATTTGTGGATGCTGATAGTTATTTTTCTATTGTATTCATTCCCATTACCCTCTCCTGTCTCCTACCTACTCTGACTAGTTAGTCCCCTTCCTCTTTTCCCTTTCTAAGTTCATGGGTGTGTGTGTGTGTGTGTGTGAGAGAGAGAGAGAGAGAGAGAGAGAGATCAACTCCTTTTTGCATTACTAGACTATAGGGCACCCAGGGATATGGCCAACAAACATTGCTCTGGTGTGCCTATAAGACCATTTCTGGATGAAATCAACATATAAGTTGGTAGGTTGAGTAAAACAGGTTGCCTTCCCGACGTGCTGGGCCCCATCTAACCAGCTAAAGAGCTAAGGAAAAGAATTCTTTCTGCCCACTGCTTTTGAACTGGGACATCTATCTTCTCTGGCCTTTAAACTCAAGGTGAAAATAAACCAAGCTCTTCCTGAGAATCAAGCTTGCCAACCTGCAAACTGAAGTTATGCCACTAGCAACCCTAAGGTTTCATCTTCCCAACTCACAGTATAGACTTCTCAGGTTCCCCAGGGAGCTGAGAGGATTCATTGTAAGAAATATCACCACAGCCCTACACACACACACACACGCACACATACACATGCACACACACATGCACACATGCACGCACACACACACACATGCACACACACACATACACACACATACACTCCTGTTGGCTTTGTTTCTCTACAGAACCTTCATTAATACAAATGATTCTACACCAAAGTTGTACAACCGATAAAGATATCTTATTTCTTCCTTCTCAGCCACTTACCCCTCCCCCAGAGAGCCACAGCCCTTCCTTGTCCTCTCACCTCCCAGGAGGAACTCTTTTAAGAGTGATCTGGAGTAGAAGTTGCTCCATATTACAGAGAAACTCCACACACCACCATACTGCAACACTCAGCCAGGCGCATGTACACCCAAGCCACTACCTTCACGTGGCCTCCGGAAGTGGGGAGTTTCCAAGCAAAGAAAAGTCTACCCTGAATCTCCTGACTGGTAGAGACTACAATGGCCGCTGGAGACCACCTTTCCCAGACGCCTCACTGACTTAAGAGTAAATGCAGATGGTTTTTGTTTGCAGAGTACGGTCTTATAAAGGAGAGATATCTGCTATAGGCTCATGGGTAGTTTGAATGAGAATGGTCTCCAAAGGTTCATATCGCTGAATAACTTGGCCCCCAGTTGGTAGAAGTGTTTGGGAAGGATTAGGGAGTGTGGCCTTGTTGGAGGAGGTGTGTGTGTCTNCTTTGAGGTTTCAAAAGTCAATACCATTCCCAGTTAACTCTCTTCTCTCTGTCTCCTCTATTGAAAATAAGGATGTGAGCGCTCAGCTGCTGCTCGGGTACCATGCTTGCCTGCCTGGTGGCATGCTCCCCACCATGATAAGCATGGACTATACTGCTGGAACTATAATCAAGGCTCCAATAAACTCTTCCATAAGTTGCCTTGGTCATGGTGTTTCATCTCAGCAATAGAAAAGTAACTAAGACAGCTGTGTATTAGACCACTTCACCCCCAGTTATGGGCACCATTTGGGGAGGTTGTGAAACCTTTAAGAGGTAAAGCCTTCCTGGAGAAGGTCATTGGAGCAGACTTTGAGGTTTTACAACTTTGCCCCACTTCCTGTTCATTCTCTCTGCTTCCTGCATATAGATGAAATGTAATCTTTCTAATTTCTGTTTTTAATGCCATGCCTTATTCTCCATTGTGGACTCTCCCCCTGAAACTGTAAGCTAACATAAACCCTTTCTTCCTTCAATTTCTTTGAACCCATGTACATTATCATGGCCCCAAAAAGATAGTACACAGCAGCTTAAGTGACTTGACTTAACATGTCATTTCATATCAAGTGAGAGCAAGCAGGATGTCTGAAGCCAGCGTCCTGGAGCAAAGGAGGGCAAAACATTCCAACCGAAAAGCAAGGGCAATGTGTCCTCACAAAAAGCCCACCACCACTGGACAGAGCATGTGTCAGGGACTGCATACACCAGGGAAGGTATGTGCAAGGCAGGGAGGAGATGGGAGAGCCACAAGGTGGATGCAGGGCAAGAGAAATGCCAGCACAATTGTCATGAATGTGAAATGGGCAGAGGAAGCTTTCCAAGTGGTCTCACCCTGTAGAATCTCAGTGCAAAATCCTGTAAAAGAAAACTCAGAGCAAATACTTATGTTGCCATTACCTTAGATTAAAACTGTTGCTTCCTAGAATGTCATGGCTTTCCACAGGTCATATTTGATTAGGTAGGCAAAGCCCGGCTCCACACTGCAGCATCCTCTCCAGGGCCAGCCAATACATGCTTTTTCTAGAACTGTAGCACCCTTCAGCCTACAATATTCAGGGAAGTAGAAGGCTCCGGCTTGGGTGCTGCTTTCCTTTTTATATAAGTGCATGTGTATCTGTGTCTGTCTGTGCCTGTGTCTGTGCCTCTGTCTGTGTCTGTGCCTGTGCCTGTTTGTGTCTGTGTGTCTGTGTATGATTCCTATCTGGGTGCCCACACAGGCAGAGGCCAGAAGAAGGTGCCATATTCCCTAGAACTGGAGTTACAGGTGTTGCCAGGCACCCAACATGGGTTTAGGGAACCAAACTCAGGTGTTTCAGAAGAGTAGTAAGTGTTCTGATAAGCAATCTCTCCAACCCTGCTATTTCTTGATTCTTCTGTTCACCCCTTATTTGTATGACTTTTGATTAGTATCATGTGGCAAACAGCATCTGTCAATTAACTCAAGAAAAGCAAAGTGGGAGGTGCCTAACCCTTTGCCCTTAAGCACAGTTGTAAATTCCCTCTCTAACATCCCAGATCAATAGAAAGTTGAAATAGAACCCTCCTCACCACATAGAAAATATAAAAATGGCAACAAAAGCCATCTTAAACTGTGTTTTTAGTACCTAAGAAGAAGCGCAAATATTTTAGACTTAAAAAACATACAGGGGCTAGAGAGTTGCCTCTGTGGTTGGAAACACAAGAATTATGGAGGTGGCTCAGTGGTTGAGAGCACTGCCTGCTCTTTGGGAGGACCACAGTCCAGTTGCCAGCACCCACGTGGTTGTTCACAGCCATCCTCAACTCCAGGTGCAAGGGATCCAGTGTCCTCTTCCGACTTCTATGGGTACAAGTTACACATATGCACAAACAAAAATACAGAATATAGCAATAAAACACATAAAACAAAATACACAAATCTAAAATAAAATACAAAATATAGCCAATCTGTGAATCCCCATCGCAAAAGCTGTCATAAAGAGTAGTTAGGCACACTATGTCATCATAACTGAGATTCTTTCCCCAAAAGTCTCCATAAAGAGGAACCCAAACACAACGGTGTCATAATCTTGGGTGATGTAAATTTTAAAGTTAGCACTTAGAACTAAAATTAAATGTCATCAAGGTTACCCTTGAAAGCCCTTTAGAAAATTGTGTCTCCCAATTGGGTACAAGACATCCAAATTTGCCTCCAATGGGGAACGGGGGAACAACTGACCATGTGTTTGATGGAGACCAGGCTCTAGCTTTGGCTTAAAGGCTACATGGTGGGTGGAGGATGAATCTTGGAGCTAAAATGTTTGTCTAGTATGGCACAAAGCCCAGTTCAATCCTCAGCACCATAAAAATTAAATAATTAAGATAATTGGTTGCAGTAGGCCTATACTCCCAGCTACTTGAAGACTGCAGCATGAGGTTCAATTGAGCCCTGTAGTTCAGAGTGCAGCCTATGCAATACAGCAAGAGTCTGTTTCTAAGAATTAATAGAGACTAGTGGGAACAATAATGTTTTGTATCAAAAAGTATTAGGATCATACTTTGTGTCATGGGTAAGATTCAGGTCCAGAGGAACACATGAGCACCTAGGTCCTCTGAAAAGGTTCAGGAAATCCTCCCCAATGGAAGCACAAACAAGATTAAATTTAATCACAGTTTTTTAATGTTTATAGCTAAATACATATATTATAGGATTGGACTCAGTTCTCAAGTGAGAAAAAAAAAGTGATAATTGTAACCCAGGAACTGATACCACATTATCACTCATTCAGAAATCATTTGGGTGCTTGGCTTCATCAGCAAATATATAGTTTAAAATTCAAAGAAACCATTTTTTCCTCAGGTATTCAGAAATACCCTAAAAGTGAAGAGCAGAGAGGCTGCCTCCAGAGTAGACCGTGCCACCAAGGAAGTTAACTGGTGAAAATATCTAAAGGTAGCCACAAACTGTTTCTCCGTGGTTTAATAGATATGCTGGGCTGCATGAAGAGTAGAAAAGACCATTGAGACAGGCAGGACCTATAGCTGGAAACACTGAGAAGTTAGAAGAGGTCGTTTCTGAGTTCCAGAGAGAAAACGGCTCCTTCAGGAGTGCAAGGTACTCAGACGTGATGGGTTCGGAGGGCAGGCAAAGTGGATCCGCTTACCCCGCATCCAGAAACTCAGCTGGAGCACTAAGCACCCACCCTTCTAGAAAGCCCATTGGCCACCTACAGACGTCATCACTCCCGCAGCAGCAAAACAGCCTGGTGTAGAGGCCGTGACAGACGTCAGCTCAGCAACAGCCTCCACAAGCCTCTGGTTGTGGTCAATACAGGACAGCCTACCCAAGTGATCCACAAGCCAGCCATAGCCTTCCCCTGGGTGAGAGACCAGGCAACAATGGGACAGTGACAATGAACGAGAACAGGGGTGAAAACCTACAGTCTGGAAAGTTACTACGGCTGGAGACTGCAGCCAGATGGGAATAGCATGAACCTCTCCACTGCTGACTCTGTGTTTCCAACAGACTGCGTATCAGAGGTATGCTCAACATCGTGAGTATTTCTCATGAGAGTCTGTCATAAGGGGAGGCTCATTCCTCAGGGTGAGAAGCCAGCATGGGCTTTTGAAGATCATGGCATTTACCCACCATCCTGCGGTGAGAGGCTCCTGGTCCTGGGGGCTGAGCAAAGAAGAGCTCAGGCCCGGCTAGAGGTCAGGATAATTGCTCCAGATTATGGTCAGCTTCCAAAATAAAAGCAAGGATGGAGGTCATGTTGTGTTTAGTGGTAAAATAATCCTTCATTTTCACCGTGGATTCCTGGAGGGACATTTTTAAAACAGAAATTTGAGAACACTTGAATTATTCACTAAAGAAAAAAAAACAATGAGAGCAAATTATAGCATTACAAAAGATTTCCAGGTTTAGGAACCGAGGACAAGGATGCAAGATCCAACAGAATAAACGTGAGGCAAGGGCTGGACAGCGTGAGACAGAGGGATGGTCCATTTTGCCACCTTCTCCATTTCTCCAGAAGATCTTATTCTTGTAGCTAAGCAAATGAATAAAGACTCACTCCAAAGCTAGAAAACTCATTTTTTCCTTATTAAGCAAATATGTGACCACCAGTGATATTGAAGACTTGAAAAGTGAGAAAACACGACAATAGGCAATAAGATGGAGACGCATAAAAAAAAAACTTTAACACACAAAGAAAGAAATTGACTATATTGGAAAATGGAAAAACCTCCTATGCTCGTGGATTGGTAGGAACAACATAGTGAAAAAGGCCATCCTACCGAAATCTACAAATTCAACACACTCCCCATCAAAATTCCAACACAATTTTTCACTGAACTTAAAAGGACAATTTTTAGCTCTTTATGGAAGTACAAAATACCCAAAATAGCTAAACACAATCTGGAATAATAATAATAAAAGAACTGATGAACTATCAGCACCCCAGATTTCAAGTTGCACTACAGAGCTACAGTAATAAAAACAGCTTGGTGCTGATATAAAAATAGACATGTTAACCAATGAAATAAAAATGAAGACATAGGCATAAATCCACACACCTATGGGCACCTGATTTTTGATAAAAAGCCAAATACATACTGGAAAAAAGACAGCATCTTCAACAAATGGGGTTGATCAAACTGGATGGATGCAGGTAGAAGAATCCAAATACATCTATATTTATCGCTCTGCACAAAACACAACTCCAAATGGATCAAGGGCCTCAACATAAGGACAGATACCCTGAATCTCATAGAAGAAAACTGGGGAATGATCTTGTACATACTGGCACAGGAAAAGATCTTCTAAACAGAACACATAAACACAGGTACTAAGACTAACAATTCATAAGTGGGACCTCATGAAACTGAAAAGCTTCTATATGTTAAAGGACACTATTATATAGACAAAGTGGAACAACAGGAAAATATCTTCATCAATTATACATCTGATAGAGAGCTTATACCTAAAACATATAAAGAACTAAAAAATAAACCTTGAACATCATGAAAGCAAATAACTCAATTTAAAAATGGTGTGCAGAACTAAACAGAGAACTCCCAAAAGATAAAACACAAATGACTGTGAAACACTTAAAGAAATGCTCAACAGCTTGAGTGGTGGTTGTGAAAGCCTTTAATCCCAGCACTCAGGAGGCAGAGGCAGGCAAATATCTGAGTTCAAGGCCAGCCTGGTCTACAGAGCAAGTTTCAGGACAGCCAGAGCTACACAAACTCTGTCTCAAAAGAAGGAGAAGGAGAAGAAGAAGAAGAAGAAGAAGAAGAAGAAGAAGAAGAAGAAGAAGAAGAAGAAGANCGAGGAGGACGAGGAGGACGAGGAGGAGGAGGACGAGGAGGAGGAGGAGGAGGAGGAGTGTTGTGATATCTTGTTTGTACAAATAAAGCTTGCCTGAAGATCAGAGGGTGGAGCTAACCACTAGATAACCATAGAGGTCTGGAGGTCTGTACAGACAGGGAGTGAGAAGGTGGAGGAAACAGAAAAGTCTCTTTTCAGCTGGGAAGTTAAGAGCTAAAGTGGCTGTGGGGTTGCTCCTTTATATCTCTGATCTCTCAGCATTTTCCCCAATATCTGACTCTGGGCTTTTATTATTAAGACCTATTCGAACTTATGCTACAGATTGGCACCCAATGTGGGGCAGGAATTCACAAAAAGTCACTTGCTTGTAGCTTTGTAGCCACCAGCACAGGCCAGTGTTGGCTCCGGCTGGAGCTGCACATGGGGCTCCTGCATTGCCAGGCTAGGTTTTCTTTCAGTTTTCCCCTAAGCCTCTAAGTGAGTTTGAGGTTTGTTGTTGATGATGATGTTGCAGCCTCTCTGCAGCAAACTCCACAGGTCCAAACTCCACAGGCACATGGGCACATGGGCTCCAAATACCATAGGTCTTACCCACCCTAGATGGTCTGGCTGGGCCTTCAGGAAGTTCCTGCAACGTATGCTTTTTCCGCACAATCCCTGAGTGCTTTTCAGACAGCCAGCATTCTGTCTCTCTCTCTCTCTTTCCATCGTGGGTTACAGGCTTTCCCTATCCTCCCTCTCCTTTGGCTGCCACTTG
>LOEQ01000447.1:329759-345146 GCA_001685075.1 Bramus lutescens | reverse complement strand
TAGCAGCTGCAGCCATCATCAATCAGGCTGTTCACTGTCTGTGTTCTCCATTCAGACTTGCTGCACCTCACAGTTCACTGATATTGTTGGCATGCCTGGTAAATCGGAATTTCTTAAAGGGAGGAATTAATTAAGATAATTTTTTCCACATTAAAAAAATGAGAAACACAGCCAGGCAGTAGTAGTGCATGCCTTTAATCCCCAGCACTCAGGAGGCAGAGACAGGCAGATCTCTGGTCTACTGAGAGAGTTCCAGGACAAGGTCCAGAGCTACAGAGAAACCCTGTCTTGAAAAAACAAAAAAAAAGGGGGGGAATGCTATTACTATGGAAGGATTTAGGTCTCTGTATGATATGCTGGACAGCTTGAAAATGGAATAATTAAATGAAAGGGTTACTAATTTAGATGAGACTTAAGTAATGTCAATTATAAACATTATCAGTTTTATCATCTTTCTTTTTTGACTAAAAAGTTTGTTAATTGAGCACTAAAATACAAGTTTCAGAAAAATTCAATAAAACAGATCATAGAGATATTCAGATCCAGACAGAGGAATGTAATGTAGAACCAATATAATTATTACATTATAAGTTTAGAGAGGAACAGCCTAAGGTTTTCAAACAACCAATTTTAATTTATTCAGTCACATTACAAGAACTGCCAAATGATAAACACCCATAAGGCTATGTAAGAGTTAAATGGACTCCTATGGAAATATTAGATATAAGAAGATTCAAGGAAACTATAGTCTTATATGGCATGCATTCACCTTTTGTGAAACAGATGTTAAACTAGTGGTCAACTTGTAAGAAAATTATTCCTAGAGACTAGATAGACTTGGTTAAAGTGGTCTTTGAGTCTAGTCCTCAATTACAATGGACCACCTGGTTGAAAGAGGTTAAGACCACTGAACAATGAAGTAGGGCTAGAGGTATGGAAATTTCCCAGGATCAACTTCTTGAAGAGAGAGCTTATGCTTATGTACAAAGGCAATATCTATATGATGACTACATCCTAGATTTATGCAACACAGAAGCTTTGGGTGCTTGGGACAGAATTACAAAAGTTGTACAGGGCCCAAAGAAAGCTTTCATGGATTTCTTACAAAGATTGACTTCAGCAGTAGCTAGAATGACACCAGACTCAGAAGCTAGACAAATAATAATTGAATAGCAAAGGTTCAAAAAAAGACTTTTCCATAATGTGGCAACAAGTCATGAAAAATATAAGGAAATGTCATACTTGTTCATTATATAACCAAACATCACTATCTGCAGGAAGTAACCCAAAAGGTACTCAAAGGAATGAAGTCTGGCAGGTGGATGCATTCCGTTTTGTAGAATTTGGAAAAGTAAAATATGTATACCTATTCAGGTTTTCAATGGGCAACTGCTTTGAGTTCAGAAAAGACTGATTTGGTAATCACACATTTGCTAGAAGTTATGACCACCATGTGTCTACCTTTACAAATAAAGACAGACAGTGCTCCAGCATATGTCTCTAAGAAAATGAAACCATTTTTTCTTATTATAATATAAAGAATATTATAGGTATACCATACAATCTTACAGGGCAGGCAATTATAGAGAGACCAAATTGAACTCTAAAGTATATGATAAATAAACAGAAAGGGATGAAATGGACTCCCAGAAATATATTGCACAATGTTTTATTAACCTTGAATTTTCTAAATGCTAATGAGAAAGTAACAACAGCTGTGGAGAGACATTGGATAGTAGAAAGAAATACAGAATTAAATCAACCAGTATACTTTAAATATGTGCTGACCTCAGAATGGAACCAGTACATGTGTTACATTGGGGAAGGGGTTTTACTTTTGTTTCTAAAGGAGAAGAAAAGTTATGCATCAAAATTGATAAAGATTAGATTTAAATAAGAGACATACCTTGATTAGAAGAGATGATAGTTCATCACACAACATGGCCATTCAATCTAAACTAACTTTAAAACTAACAAATGCATTTCATTTGATCATATATAACTTGCCAAAAGAGAGCCTCCACAAAATTAGAATTTGGGAATGATTTTGTTCTTGTCTTTTCAGGAGAATAAAAGGCATCCATCTAGGAAATCTGAAGACCACTGGACAAATGAGACATCTGAAGAAAGGAACAAATCACCCAGGAAAAAAAATGTTTCAAGAAGAAGAGTAAATTGACCTATTGGTATAACATATTTCCAAAAGGGTAAAATTTTGTAAATCTTCCAAAATGTTTGTTTCTGTTATTCTCTGCCATATAATGCAAATGGTCTTTTTGTAGTCCCAGTCCAGTTAAAGACTAAATCTCACTTTGGAGTTGGAGTGTGACTTCTTCTTCTCTAAACCCAAGCATGCTTGTTAAAGTAAAATTCAAAATCTCTGTCTCATGTCAGAAGAGCCACCTGATAAGAAACAGAAAAAAATAAAAATTAAAGGACTATTTTATTGCTACTAATCTCATAATCCTTTGGTTCTATTTCAAAGCTTCTCTTTAACCTCTTTGAGATCTGCTGCACATGACATTTAAAATGTTTAAGTTTTCTGCAGTGAACCAAGACCGTGCCTAATAGTAACATTTGAAGTCTCCAAAAGGAGGATGGGGTCCCACAACAATGGTTCCACCAGGACTTTGATAACACCATTAAGATGAAAAATACTAGCTAAGGATTGGCTTTGGACAACAAACTTCTCAGGACAATTCCAAGGTGGCTAGCTGAGATAATCCAGTCTTACAGACTACTCTAGCCAGGACTTGAGTCAAGCCATGAACTTTACCATTACACAGAGACTGGACTGGTCAACAAATGATACATCTACCTCTCCCAGGACTTGATAATTAACTCAAATTTTTCTTTTCAGGATCCCCCTAAAAAGGCAGTCACTCCCAAAGAGCAGGAAGTAAATTTAAGAATATGACACCCACATTCCCAAGAGGTGGGGTGGGTGGTTTTTGGTTGTTCAGTGGTTGATGGATACTTGTCAATGTTTAGGGAGATTGGTTACAAGTTGTTATTGGTTAAAGTCAGGAAGAAAGTTGAACATAGGAGATTATATTCAGAATTCTTGCTTTGAAAAAGAAAGGGGGTGACAGATATGTTAAGATATAAGGGTAGATTATTGAATCTACTCTGAAAAGAAATAAGGAGGTATATAGAAATAGAATTAAAAGGTTGATTATTGAATCTACTTTTAAACCAAAAAAGCAACTACTAATTTTAAATCTTCTACATTGACTTGTATTTTTTGTATATTGATACAAAGTTGAGATTATTTTTGTTAGTACATACTGTACATATATTTCTAATCTTTTTGAAAGTATGGTTCCCAATTAACTCACTTGACAATGTAATTTTATTACATTGTTAATGCAAGTTTCTAGCCCTTGATAGTTATTATTACCATTTATTTAAGATAATAAGAAAATGTGGGTTAGTAATTAGTCACCTATTACAATTGAACTTGTAGTCACATTAGGTATGTTTTAGGTCAAACAGAGATATATTTTAGATAGACAGGTTGTCTTCAAACACTTCAGAGATCTACAGAATATGACATTTTAAAATGTTTTAATAACATATGGTTTTTTTCTTCTTTATGACATGTCTGCTCCTGGCAGCACCAATCAATCTACTTCAGAGAAGATGATGGGCATCAAAGAAACACCACATGGAGTTTATTTTTATTGTGATAAATGTTAGCCACTTAGTAGTAAAGTGCCCTTGTCTTGACTGCTGACAGTGTGCTGTTCAACTTGGACAAGCAGAACACAAAAGAGAGGGATTGCTGAACTTTGCCAAGACAAGGTAGGACAGCCCATCAGAATATCCTGATTCACAGAAAAGTCTTTCAGATATGCTAGGCCTATAGGCTGAAGATGAGTGCCCCAATGTTGCAGAGGAAACTTGGGTGACTGTCCAGGCAGCCAGCTGTTTCTGTCATTTGGCACTTTTTTTGGAAGTTGCTCTCTTGCATTTCCTGCTTACTCAGGTAATATTATTTCTTTCTCAGTTCTCTGATGGTATTGAAGGCTTTATAGTTATAATTTTCCTTGTTACCAGATTCAGAAAAGAAATTCACTAAAGAAATGTAAAGTGTATAAGATTGAGAGTCTTAAAAAGATAGTTTGGTAATGCAAGTTAGAATAGAAAGTGAATTAGGTACAACCTTTTGGACTCACCAAGATAGTATAGATATGGAGTATTTTCTCTTAATTTGTCTATTGTTAATGGACTAGACATCGTTGGTGCATTTATTGCCTGTATATATTATATATAGCTATTGCACTTATTGTATATAGTTTTCTTATATCAATTATAAACTAATTTTTTATAGAGTTTAGGTATCAAGTAAGGGATGGGGGGGAATCCCAAGTAAGGGGAAGTTAATATATAGTTATGAATAAATGATGTGGGGAAGAGACTGGTGCAGGAGGATTAAATAGGGAGGGACTGGGAAAGATGGGGTGGGAGATGAATCTGGGGAGAGACAATTAACACTAAGGACCATTTGAGGAGCTATATGGAAACCTATTATCATAGAAGCTTTTAAAAATATATACATATACAAAAAAGAAATCTAAATGGAGTCACCAAATAATGGGGAGACAATGTCCCAACTAGACATCTCTCACCACCAAGTGAAACCTCAGTACCAGAAGTGGGTCACATCTCATTGAGTTGTTGGCCAAAGGGGACCATGGAAACCCCAAAACAACCAGGCTATTGCCTATGCTACTGGTTGCTCTCCACAACCTGACAGTAAGGCCCCATTGCTAAAGACGGCACTTGTATATGTCATCAAACATGGAGAAGTCAACTGGTGTCTAAGTAGAGGTTTTACCCCTACTTACTAGTGTTCATGGTATTGGAAGTTATTTTGCATGCAACCAGAGGAGAAAGGTACACACTAATCCATCTACAAACCCTCCACTTTACAACCGCCACCAACCTGCAAGATATGTTGTACAACAGTGGCACAAACATTGTGGGAATAAGCAGCCACTATCTGGTCAGAGTTCCAAGTGGAATCCTTACCTGACACTGCCCAGGTAACCAAGAACCTGAGACCAGATAGGCCAGCCATGGACCTAGAAGAAAATCAATACTATTGTTCTGCTAATGGAATATAGCAAGAAAATTACTCCTAAGGACATTCTGATTCACCCATAGGTCAGCACTTTGCTCTACCATCATCAGAGAAGCTTCCTCTTGCAGTAGATAGGAACTAACACCGAGACCCACACCTGGACCATGTGCAGAGGGTGAGAGATTTTGACACATTCAGTAACAAGCAAGACGTCTTCATCAAAGCCCCCCCAATCAGGGATCAGGGAGCTACGCAGAAGGCGGGAAGATTGTAAAAGCCAGAGGAGGTGGATGACCTGATGGAGTATCTTCAAGACACACTAGGGCTGAGACACATGTGAGCTCCCAGAAACTGTGGCAGCATGCACAGGTTCAAGCCAGACTGGGTTCCGGCTCTGAGAGGAGGAAGTGGAAACAGGCTTCCATCCCTAGGAAAGAAGCTATCTGCAGTTGACAACCGCTTGAAAAGGAAACATTGGTTTTTTGCAATGGAGTTTCAGTGAGTATATTAACTACATTTTTAAGGGCCTACTCCATGCCCAGCAACAGGTGGCTAACACAAAACTCACTCAATATTTTTTTTTTATTGTTTTTTGGAGTATTTGGGAGGATTATTTGTACTGTAGAGGGGAGTTGTAGATTTTTTTTGTCTCATCTTGCTTTGTTTGGGCATTTTTTTTTTGCTTAATTGGTCTTTGTATCTTATGAGATCCAATATTTTTATTTTTGTGGGGTTTGTTGCGTGTGTATTTTTCTTATGTTTTGTTTCTTTGTTTATTTGAGGATTATTCAGCGGTTAGAGCACTACCTACTCTTTCAAAGGTCCTGAATTCAATTCCCAGCAACCACATGGGGGCTCACAACTGTCTGTAATGAGACCTAGTGCCCTCTTGAGGAAGAGACCATGAAACCCAACATGGACAAGTTCAGCAGAACCACCATATACAGGCTGCCCGTGCATGCTTCAGCATTGCCAGGGCATAAATTTCATTTTCATTTTGTTTGAATATTTTTGCTAACCTGTTTTCTAAAGAAGGAAAGAAATGTGTGGAGTTAGGTGAGTGAGGAGATGGACAGAATCTGGGAGGAGTGGGAGAGAGAAAGCCATGATCAGAATATATTGTATTGAAAAAAACTCAATAGAATATTTAAAATAAAAAGATCCAATGAGTCTTTTCTGAAAGCTATCCTGCAACTTAGTCTTGGTCACTGGTAATCGGGTGTATTGGTCCATCTTCCTTTTCTGTAGTATCTAAAAGCAGCACAGCAGTGACTATAAGAAGGGAGCACTGTCATACCTCTGTGCCTGCATGAAACAATGTTGTGAGAAGGTGCACAACCAAAAAGCACCCAGCCTCAGACTCCAGCAAACGCCACACTAGAGTAAAAATGCACAAACATTGAGACACATGGTGTTCTGATTGCCAAAGTGGCTTGCGCTTCAGTAGTAGTAGTCATGTGCTTATAGCAAAGGAGAAGGATTTGGACAGCCTAAGACCCTGAAGCATCAGGTGTGAGGAATGACCTTTGGGATAAAGGACAACCACTTCCCACTCCTCAATGTGGCTTTCCAGCAAATATAAATAAATGCAGGACATTCTGAACAAGGAAACAGTGAGGATGTGCCCCATCAGAACTATCCAGGGCATTCTGGATGCATGGCCAAGGCACCAAGATCTGACCTCCACCTCCACCCCACTGCCTACAGTTCTTTCCCATGGAAAGTAAGGACAGGCAATAGGGTAGCTAGTACCTCCCAGGGCCCCCCAAAACCAGGCTACACTATATTGGCAAAAGAGCAAAGTTCCTGAAGGATAGAGTGGAAGCTAAAGATCTTTTTCTCCATCTTCCTCTATGTGGCAGATCACCAGGGCCACAGTTCAAACTTATATCCAACATAAATGTTGCCAGTTCCTGATTTGTGCAGTACTGAATACCAATTTCAGAGAGATCCCACATGACCTCTGACCTCAGTACAAGATAGTATGTAGGAACATAGCATTGTCTATATAGATGAACACACCAATTTCAACAAACAACCCAGTGTTTACCTGGAACATTCTATGTCCTCGGGAAGTCTTGCTGGATTAATGCAGACAGGTAGCCAGATCTCTCTTCACAAGCCTGCTGACTCCCATCCCACTGTCTGGAAGACAAGCTCACTAAGAGTCCGCTGGCAGTAAAGTTACACTGTTTGGACTTATTACTACAGCCAAACAATACAATTAAAATATCAAATTAGCTGATGAAGTATGATAACAAAAAGAGAGACTTCTTCAATAGTGCAATAAAATTCTTTCAAAGAACCAATAAACATGAGTTGCTAAAAAAATCTGTTATTAAATTGATTGTTATTAAATTAATTGTTATTAAACCCCTGTTGAAGACAGAAAATAACTAAATGTATAAAGATTCTATACTTGTTTCACAAGCATCTGTAAGATTTTGCTCCTGTTTAAAGAAACTGAAACCAATAGACCTGGCAGTACAGGGAACCCCAGCACTCAGGAAGTGGAGGCAGGTGGACTGAGAGTTCAAGGTCATCTTACTCAATGAGTTCAAGGGCAACCTGGGATACATAAGACCCTGTCTCTAAAAACAAACTGAAACCAGAAATCATTGGTGGTTCATTCATTATGAGCAATACATACACATACATGCATAACACAGAGAGAGAGAGAGAGAAACTACAAATATCCTTACCGCTGGGGCTGTCATCATTTATCCAACCATTCAATAAACACTTATGAAGAGCTCACTATAGACCCAGGCACAGAATCAGAATGCCAGGAATCACCTTGCGAAACCTCAGGGTCTCAGGGGACAACGAGGCAGATGATGTTCTGGCCCTGATCTAGGGCACTGCTTTCCCCCAGCCTCCTTTCCCCCAGTGCAAAGACACACGACATGTTTACCTTACACTGCAAAAAGACTTCACTGTGACAGCAGTTGACTGTGTAGTAGGTTATAGCACCCAACCGTTAAAGTTTTGGATTGAAAAAATAATAGTATTTGCTAGAATTCAGTAAGAATTAGCTGTGTGAAGAAAATGTGTGATAGCAGTTAGCAAGAAAAAAAAAAAGAATGCTTGAGTTCCAAACAAGTTTTCTAGGGAAAGAGAGAAAAGCCAGCGCACCTGTACATTAATCACTGCACTTGGGAGGCAGAGGCAGGAGGATCTCTCGGAGTTTCAGGTCATCCTTGTCTACACATCGAGTGCTACACCAGCCAGGGCTACATAATGAGTCCTTATCTTACGGGGCGGGGGGGCAGGGGAGGAAATCCACAATGGATAAAGCCCTCTGTCCTCAGCTAGAATAGAACTTTTTCAGCTTTTACAGTATCTTTTTAGTCCGACATGTTATAATGAAAATGAAAATTAGTCTATGAGCTAATTATTTCATGAATGCCTCCTGTTCTCCCCAGGTGTCACATCAAGGTCTTAAGCATAAGGACTGCTCCCAATGAGAGGCAATGCACAAAGTGCATTAAGTTCTTGCACGAGAAGCAACTTTTATAACCCAGAATAGTGAAGCCTTCTAAATAATTATATTTTGCTTTCATACCCTCTGAGCCTAGAGTAGGTCTTAGTAAATATTTGCCTAATTAATGTACTATAAACCAATTAAGTATGTGCCTGGAATCCCGTGCCAGCGAGGGAAGACTGCAGACGTGGCCAAACGATGATTAATCATTGGCTCCATTGGTTTGTAACAAGGGATTTCTTCATTGTTTGTTGTTTTGACTATCCAAAGCTCTACCTCTGTCTCATGCCAGCTCCTACAAACTGATTGTATTTTCCCATTTCCATGACACCTGCTGGTAGCAGAAGCATGGACAAGGTGCAGAAATGGTGCTCAGCTGAAGTACGTCACAGGTGATGCGCCTGCATACTCAGAGAACACGTCTCAGTGGGCCCAGAGACCTAAGTGCCGAGGGCTGATAAAAGCAGGTGCCACCCCAACACTGCTTTCCAGCCAGAAAAGCATGTTTAAGGCAAAGCTGATGCAAAGAAGGTATGCGTTGTTCTGGACCTCAGAAAGCACCCATTCATTCACTAGATAGTCACTCCACTTCCAAGGTGGCACCCAAATACAGCAAGTTAAGCAATCATCTTTCTCTTAAATTCTTCCTCTTCTATTATATAATTAAGTACTTGATCAAGGCTAAAGCGGCCCAAAGGACAACAAATGTGGCATTTGTCTCACTGGTAGCCTCCAGGTCATCTCATCCTTTGGAGTAAGGGAAAAAGTGCTGCAAGATGATCCATTCTAGAAATGCCGCTGTGTGTGCCGCTGTGTGCCCCGCAGTGCCCAGCCACCCTATACTGTAAGCTTAAAGATGGGCAGCATCCAGCCTGCCTTCCATCCTCATGTGTCCACAGCCTGGTACACAGGAAGTGCCACTGAATATGTTCAGTCAGACAAGAGGATGTGGGGGGTTCACATGTGTGTCAAAATCACCCCTGAGTAAACCTTGCCTAGAGACCAAGACGTTGACCAGATTGAGCTGGCCTGCCTCACAACATTTGTGTTAGTTTAACCAAACAGCTTAGGAGGCAGGAAAGTCGCCAAATAAGCTGTCTGCACAGGGGTTTACTAAATGGTTAAGAGGTAATGTATCCTTCATTAGGACAAATTATACAGACATTTTCTTGTTTAACCAGCAATCACTTCTCAATAAAATCAGTCATGTGTGCCAGTGATGGGGACAGAAGAAGCCTCAGTACATTTTTCTCCCTCACTGCCTACAAGTTAGAGACCACACAGACCTTTGCTCAGCTGACGGTCCACTTGTGGATTTGGGGGAGGTTGTTTTATTTCTGTTTTGTCTTTGTATATATGTGAATTTCTTAGACATCCCTGGACTTTCTTTGCCTTGATTTCCTTCACACAAACAAGGAATGGCTCACCAGAAAAGTGGAATTTTCTGACCGTTTCAAATGCATTTCCCTTCCCCCAGAAGAGTGGGGCAAGAGACAGAATTATTGTGGGTATTAATCAGGAGCTGCAATTTGCTTTCAACAAGGAAAACCCTTTGGGCCCTTTAAAAGGCTCTCTTTTTACTCCCACTGACTGTAGATAATAAATCAATTCAACAAATGTGACAAACAGCTACTGTGCCAACACTGGCCAATGCTGCTAGGCAGAGCTTAGGAGTCCCCTCAGAGAATCAAGCTCATGGTCTGGTATCAGACTTGTCCTGCCTGCAAGTCACAGCAGCTGATGTGGTGTTCCCGTGCCATCCCCACCTCACTGAGGCTGCCTTTACTGGCATATGGCAGAAAGAAGGTGCTGTTCCAGGGTCCCACAGCACATTGGGATAGCCTACAATAAACCATATTTCTCAGATTCCTGCTCTTCGTGGAAGTCCATAATCTGTGGGCTTCATTCAGAATCTGCTTGGGCGTCCTTCCTCAGTGGTCTGGAGGGAAGGATGAAGCTGTATATAAAAACTAGCGTGATTCCAGGTAAGGGACTCCACGGACCATGCCCAGAAAATGTGACTGCGTGTGCCTTCACAGAGGACATACAGAGCTGGGATGCACACGGCAGCTCTGAGCATTTCATTCTTTGCCTTACGGACAGGGAGAGCACCTCGGCGACACAGTTTTGTCTATTTAAAGACAGGAATCTCAGGGGAAGCCCCAACTCTTCTACTGCTCACATCAAAATTCATCTTGAAAGGAGAAATATTTCCCTGTCTGGGTCTCTGACTTAAAATAAGCTGTGTAAGCTAGCAGAGCAAGGCCAAGGAAAATAATACTTAGCACCTATCACAGACCAAGAGTTATAGTGACACTCTTTTAAATCTCAAAATGATATGTTAATTATCATCGTCAAAACTCTACAGCTGGCAGAACAAAAGTTCAGAGAGGCCAAGGAGCTTGCTGGTGCCATGGAGCCCATATATGGAAGAATTGAGGTCACTCCTCCTCTAACAGTATGCCGCCTTCTCTCTACCCAGGGCTGGATGACTGCTGCCAGTGGATACGCGTGGAAGTGTGGGGTGCGACTTTCTGTGGCCTAAACTTTTTCGTGTGTGTGTCACTTTTTGTGTGTATGTGCAGTGCAAGCATGTTTGTATGAGTATGTGTGCAGGTGTGCATGCATATGTATGTGGAAGCCAAGAGTCAATGTCAGGTGTTTTCCTCAATCACTCCTAAGGGTGTATCTCATGCACATACTTGTAAAGGGCCATTGTTAGCAAAATTAGCAGGACTACTACCCCACGCATGGCCCTTAAGAGACTCTGGAGTGACAAGTCATTGGGTTCCACCTCTTGTAAGATCAACAAAACTTAAATGCCTGTTCTTCAAGGAAGGCAAATTGATTTGCATCAAGGATGAAATAAAATACATGTAATCCTTCACCCAAAAAGCAGCATAAGATCTTTTTATTCTATTGGATATTACCCATGGAGTTGATCATTCAAAGGAAAGTGTCCATTCATTTCAGTTCCAAGGGACATGCAAGGTTGACTCAGATGACTGGAGACCTTCACTTATATGCCACATACAAATAATAAATAACTACTTCTCCTTCCCTCCTTATGCTACCCGAGCTGGATGGGATGGACTGGGGTGCTTGTAAACTTTCCAGACATGGGTACCCCACCTTAGACGGGGTTTCTATTGCTGTGAAGAGACACCATGATCACAGCAACTTATCAAGAAAACATTTCATTGGTGTGGCTCACTTATAGTTTCAGAAGTTCTGGCCATTATCGTCATGACAGAGAGCATGGTGGCAGGCAGATGTGGTGCTGGAGTAGCTCAGAGTCCTACATCTTGCAAGCAACAAGCAGTTGACGGAGATACTGGGTGATATCCTGAGCATTTGCAACCTCAAAGCCTGCCCCCACGATGACACACTTTCTCCAAAAGGCCATACCCACTCCAACAAAGCTACATCTCCTAATAGTCCCATTCCCTATGAGATTATGGTGGCCAATCACATCCAAAGTACCACATACCCTCCAAACGAATCCTACAATCTTGCAGCTTCAGGAAGAAGCGTCACTCAGTACCTAGACTCAAACACAGTCTACAGGCTTTAACACCGTTCTGCCCAGGCTAGTATGGGCCAGGAACTCCTTCATGCTTCATGCAGACCCTTTTGAAGCCAACACTATTATCTATATTGCACTGATCAGGAATCTGAGGCTTAGAGACATTAAAGTGTTTTCTTCAGAATCCTATAGCTGTGCAGGGGCTGAGGAGACCATTGCACTGCAGTATACGCAGGAGAAAACAGACCTCATGTTAAGCCCCTGGTTGGGCACAGAATAGGAACGTGACCTGATATAGGTGTCTGCATACCTTTCTTCTCATTGAACAGGGACAGTAGCAGCACCCACTTCAGAGGCTTACGGTGGTTAAGTGGACTGAAAATACTAATGATTGGCATGTCAAAATGCTCAACAGTTTTCATTACTTTCCCTTCCGCTCATGCTCCTTGGAGGTAGAAGCCACTGCTTTTTTAATCTTTTTAAAGTTCATTTACTTTATCTCTATTGTTATGTGTACAAATGCTTGCATGTATGCATAAACTTACACTGTTTGCTTACCTGGTACTCACAGAGCACAGAAGATGGCATCCGACCCCCTGGAATTGGAACTACAGATGATTGTGAGCCACTAAATGGGTGCTGAGAACTGAACTCAGATCCTCTGCACGAGGAATGAGAGTCCTGAACTTGCTTTTTAACCCATTCTTGTTTTGCTTGTTCAAAATGAAAGAGAGGGTGATGCGCAGAGAACTATGAGCCCTGTAAGAAAGAATGAGGAATGGTAGATGGTAGGACAAGACAGAGGCAGTTCTAGAAGAGAGGAGGAGACTCAGGAGAGGACCAGGGATGAGACACAGACACAGTGAAGGAAAGAAGCAACGAGGAAATATGGCATCCGTGTCTGGATCTCCTTACTCCCTGCCTGGTACGGCCTCTTAACTGAATTTCATTTGAAAAACTGAAATCCACATGAGCCTTTGGAGGGGGGAGAGATGGCTCAGCAGTGAAGAGGACATACTCTTTCAGAGGACCCAAGTTTGAGTCCCAGCACCCACATCAGGCTGATCATGATCACATGTAACTTCCAGTTCTGGGGACCCAGCACCCTCTTCTGGCCTCTGCAAGTGCTGCCTTCCTGTGCACAGAAATTAATCATCAACATAAACTTTTAAGGAGATGAGCCTCTGGGCTGTGGCCAGAAGAGCACCTGCCAACACCAGGGTCTTTGCAGGAACAGATGAGCTGAGGGAAGTGCCATAATAGGTAATATTCCATCACAAAGGGCTTCACTCACCTTCCTTTCCAAAAGCGATTTTCCTAGGTGGCCGAATTTCCACAAAGCAATATTGTGTAAACAAGAAAATAAGAGATAACCAAGCTTCCCTTTTCTTCCATAACCACTTTTCATGAGGCTTTAGAGTCATCGGCCACCAGACTACAGAAATTCTAAAGCACCCCACGGCCCTTGTCTTCTCCCAAAACTACTAAAGCGAGCAAATTATATCTGCTGTCTTCATTGTTTAACAGATCCAAAGGTGCACTGTCTCTCCCACTAAATTTTAAGTTCCCTCAGAGTCGAATCCAAGCATCCGTTAGGTGGGAGGTTCCAGTAGCCCTGACAACACCATAATCTTCAGATCTTTCTACAGAATGGTGCAGTGTTTTCATAGACCCTCTGCACATGATCCTGAACACTGTAAGTCATCTCCAGGACATGCACAATAGCTGTTATACTGCATCATTAGGTAACAATTCCAAAAAATCCTCTTATAGGTCAGCAGAGGTGCACCTCTTCTTTTCAAGTATTTGCAGTCTACAATTGGTTGAACCCAGGGGTAGAGAACTCATGGAAATGGGGGGCATCAACTAGTTTCTACCCCTACAGTTATAAACAAAGTTTCAGAAACAAAGCAAAGATTCAAGAAATATTCACTACCCTAGTGTGATCTGATGTTCTCCTTTCTTGCCAACTTATTTTCATTTTTAACTGTATCTTAACTGGACTGGGGATGTAGCTCAATGGAGAAAAGCCATCTGGCCTGTACAGGATTCCATCTCCAACATTAAAAATAAAATAAGATCATCTTTGTTACCCCTCTCAAAAGTCTTCTCTCAAGGATATGAGTATATAGTCTTCCATGAGAGAAGCTGAGGATGAACCACAACTAAGATGTCAAGAGTAACTCAATAAACCAATGACTTCTACTTCCTGAAAAGCTAATCCACATACCAAAAAAATAAAACAGCTGCTATCCCTGACGTGATAATAGGTCACCATGTTGACATGTAAACACTACAGAGCCAGGACATCAATAAATGTGCTGGAAATACTGACCCAGTTCTAAAAATACCATGTCCTTTTCAAGACATAAATTTCCTAGTTGATGCAAAGGAAAAGACCTAGAGCCGAGACTAGGGACTATTCACTCACTGGACTCCTGAGATCTTTTCACACATGTAAGACTCAGTCTGAGCTTGGCTTTTGAATTCTCTTGGCCCTCAGGTGCCTTAGGTGGCCTCCAACGGGAGAATGAAGACTTGCTATGGTACTTTCCCCATTCGCTTGGATGAACCTTTTTAATTGCCCAGGAAAAGCTACTGTGAAGACTGAACTCCAACTCGGGCTATGAAATAGGTCACGTTTGTCTTCAGTGACCCTTGAGACCTCTTGACAGGAGTTACTCCCATTGTTTCTATCATTTCATTCCCAATAAAAAGATTTTATTCTGGGATGTTTATGCTAGGTCACGCTGCCAAAGTTCCATGCTTTGTGGCTACAGACATATACTCAGGACCATCCTTCCTCCTCTCCATTTCACTGTTAACCCTTCATGAGTCTCAGAGAACTGCTCAGCAAGCCAGGCAAGTGCGCTGAGCTCTACAGGAACATACTAGCACTGTAGCAACAGCGGCAATAGTGTTTCCTGCTGTTCTTTCTACTCCTGATGGCAGTGGCCAGAATCAAACCAAAGAAGAATCTCAGAGCTTGACTCTAACAGCCAGAAAAGAGATTCTGGAATCAGAGCGGTTGCTGCCAGTCCCACCTAGTCTGTGCTTCTCAGTCTACTATTCCCCCCGAACTTTACTAGATCCATTTAAACAAACCATTTCTCCATTACTTCAGAAAATAAAACCTAAGGGTCAGGGAGTTCAGTAGATAAGATATGATGTTTGCCTTGTAAGCACGAGGACCTAAGCTCATTGCCCAGAACCTAACTTAAACCAAAATGAGAGAGAGAGAGAGAGAGAGAGAGAGAGAGAGAGGAGGGAAAGAGAAAGAAAAAGAAAGAA
>LOEQ01000447.1:305529-318158 GCA_001685075.1 Bramus lutescens | reverse complement strand
GGGAGGAGGGGAGGAGGTGGAAATTTTTAATAAAAAAATAAATAAATAAAAAAGAAAGAGCACATGTCACATTCATTAGCATAATGTTTATAGTGAAAGGCTACTTTCATTTTTTATAAATCAGGCATCTTTTTAAAAAAAATAATTTATTTTTATTATATGTGCATTGGTGTTTTGCCTGTATCTATGTCTTTATGAGGGTGTTGGATCCCCTGGAATTGGAATGACAGACACTTGTGAGTTGCCATTTGAGTCCTAGGAATTTAACTTGGTCCTCTGGAAGAGCAGCCAGTGTTCTTAGCCGCTGAGCCATCTCTCCAGCCATACTTTCATTTTGTCTGAAGTAAAGTTTGTAATTGTTTTAGGGCTGGAGATATAGCTAAATTCATAGAGGGCCTGACAAGCATGTCAAAGGCCCTGGGTTCCATACCCAGTATGTACTCATGTATGGTATAGTATAGGCCTAGAGCTTCAGTGGGAGGTGGAGGTGGGAGGCCAGAAATTCAAGGACATCATACATACTACATACTACTTACTACATAATGAGCTCAATACCAGCCAAGGCTTCAAGACCCTGGTTTTTTTTAAATAAATTAATAAATGGGATAGATAGATGATAGATAGATAGATAGATAGATAGATAGATAGATAGATAGNNNATAGATAGATAGATAGATAGATAGATAGATAGATAGATAGATAGATACAATAATCTCAAACCATTTTAAAATGATTGAAATAAAAAATCTCTAGAGCTGGGCAGCCTTCAATCCTAGCACTCAGGAGGCAGAGGCAGGCAGATCTCTATGAGTTCGAGTCCAGCCTGGTCTACAAGAGCTAGTTCCAGGACAAACTCCAAGGCTACAGAGAAACCCTATCTTGAAAACAACAAAAAAATCTCTAGACTAAAAACTAAAGTAGGGGACTATGGATCTGGTTCAGTGGATGAAGCAAGCCTGAGCCTTGAGTTCAGATCCCGCACCCACTCAAAAGCCTGGCCTGGTAACTAGAAACTGAAAACTGGGGACTGAGGGATCGGGGCCTAGCCAGTCAGTCTAACTGAAATAGTAACTTCCGAGTTCAGTGAAAGTGATTCGTTCTTAAAAATTAAGGTGAATCACACACTCATACACACACTCACACACACACGAACACCCACACAGAGTATAATCTTTCACCTAAACTGTCAGAAACCAGGGTTTGTATTTGGGTTAACGTACAGTTTATGCATGTCTTTATGATCCAAATGTAACACCGAGTCCATCTTCAGTATTATTTTACTTACATAAACATGTTTGGATAACCAAGAATATTTTATTAGTCATTATTCAAACAGTTAGTACTTAAAGCCAAAATAATAATTAAAATTGTGTGACCATCAAGGGAAGCAGGTAATAGAGTGTACACGAAACCCACAAAGCGGGAGAAACTATTTGAACAGTAGATGCCTGACAAAGGTAAGATAACATCTAGAGTGTATCACAAGCCTGAATAGCTGCACAATAGTAACAAATGTAACCCAGCTTTAAATGGACAAAGAAGAGACATTCTTTCCCGAAACAAACAAGAAAAGATATATAAATGGGGACCAGCAACATAGCACAGCAGCTAAAGCACTTGACGACAATGGTGGCGACCTAAGTTGATCCCCGGGGACTCAATATGGTAGAAGGAGAGAACTGACCCTTGCAAGTGGTCCCCTGATCTCCACATGTCCACGGTGGTATAAGCATGTATACACACACACACACACACACACACATTCACATACACACACATTATTGTCTACATTTTTCTGAAAGTAAACAAAAGATAACAAGTAACTAAATATTCTTGATGTTACTAGTCAAGGAAAATATCAGAATTGCAATAGCTCCCATCTCGCATTAATTAGGACGGCTGCTGCCAGAAGAACAGAAAGGAAAAGAGCTCAAGGAAAAGAAGCTGAAACTCCAGCGTAGTCACTATGGAAAAGTACAAAAGTTCCTCAAGAAAGGAAAACTGGAACCGTCGTAAGTCCTAGCCATCCTACAACTGAACCAAAACCCACAGGAAATGAAATCAATATGTCAAGGAGATAACGGGACTCCCACCACATTCGCGGCAACATTATTTGGCAATAGTTCAGAGGTGGAAGCAACCCAAATATGCATATGAATGACAGATAGACAAAGAAAATATGGTATTTTCATATGGAGGGAATATTAAACAACTTTTGAAAAAAAAAGAAAATCCTGTCAGATTATACAGCATGTATGAAGCTAGAGGCCATTATGCTGGGTCAAATAAACTAAGCATGAAAGGACAAATGTCACATGGTTCTGGTCACATGAAGTATATAAAGTGGCCCAAAATCACACAAACAGAAAGTTGAAAGGGGTTGTCAAAGACTAAGGGGAAGGGAATTAGTAAGTGTAGTTCCAGAGGGTTCTTGTAAATTGTAAGTACACTTACACACAGAAAGGCAAACTTAATGTTAATATCTAGGTATTGTTTGAAAGTGAGATGTGTATATAGATGCTTGTGTGTGTGCATTTGCACATAATCTCACTGAACCTGAACGTCCTACTTTTCTTTCTATTGCTGTATATAACCAAAACCAACATGGGTAGGAAAGGGTTTGTCACAGTCCATGATGAAGGGAAG
This sequence comes from Bramus lutescens, assembly GCA_001685075.1. Lineage (NCBI taxonomy): Eukaryota > Metazoa > Chordata > Mammalia > Rodentia > Cricetidae > Bramus > Bramus lutescens. The sequence goes on along the minus strand of LOEQ01000447.1, from coordinate 315,512 downwards.
TCAGAACAAGAACTCAAGGCAAGAACCTGGAGTCAAGAACAGATGTAGAGGCCATGGATGCTGCTAACTGGTACCATCCAAGACCATTCTGTCCAGGAGTGGGCCTGCCCACAGTGGGCAGGGTCTTCCCAAGTCAAGAAATACAGGCTTGCCTACAGGCCATCTGACAATGGCATTTTCTCAGTTGTGGTTCCTCTTCCTAGAGGATTCTAGTTTGTGTCAAGTTCACACGTGCACGCACACGCGCGCGCGCACACACACACACACACACACACACTAACCAAGACATTGCTGTGCTCTGGAGATCTGCCAATCTCTGCCTTTTCCGAGCTGGGGTGACAGATGCAAACTCTCTGTACTTCGTGTCTTATCTGGGCTTTGTGGCTCCACACTCAGATCCTCACGCTTGTATGGCAAGTGATTAACCAGCTGTTACCTCCCTAGCCCCTGGGATTTTGGTATGTCACACAAACAATGACAACAACAAAAAAGACAAAGAAAGGATCTCCACAAAGAAAGAGGGGGGAAATGTTGAAATGCCCCCAGGGTATGCCTAAATAACACATCTTCTATAGTTGCCAAAAGGAAACCCTGTCCTTAAAATGTCAAGATCTCTTAGGTTATATGCTATGAGTGTGAAGGTCCTTGTGTCCGTCCACAGATCTCCAAGGAAACCAGGAATGTTAAACACACAGGATTGTCCTCGGAAAGAAATGGATGTATAGCCTGTTCTTCTATCCAGAAAACTGAGACTAGGAAGTGATTAATAGCATGATCTGTTGGACCAGGCCAAATCAAGTTCCTACAACCAGGACTGGAGGTACCTAGTAATTGAAATGACCCTTATAGTCAGGGCCAGGAGCTCTGACACAGGGACTGGAGGTACCAAAGAGTTTAAATGACCCTTACATTGTCTGTATAGCCAGAGGCCCCCAAGCTCCCTCACCCAAAACCAGAGGTGACTAATAGCCCAAAAGACCTCTATGCTGTCTGTATAACTGAGACCAGGCCAGACCCTTCCATGGGACCTTAAGCCAGCACAGGTAGCCTAATTCTAGAACCCATCTTCTTGGAAGAAATGACATTTACCTTCAGTTGAGTTGCAATGTAACTATGTTTTCTTGTGCACTGGGAATTGTATTAAACCAGGAAACTTTTTTCCAGATTATATTGTGTTTAAATATACTGGCATCAGACTCCCTGAAGTTTGAAACAGGTTGACAAAGTCAATCTGAACCAAGTTTTTATTCTCACCTCTTTGCAGATCCTTGCCTGCCTTGACACCTGCAAGGACCTCCACCCCCTTAGTTATACAGAGAAAATGAACTAAATTTTAAAAGGCAAGATTTCCATTATAAATAACATATGGGGATGTTTTGTCTATGTGATTAGACTTACATTCTTGAGGTATTGTTTACATTAATATATCTATCACCATCATGCCAACACAACTTGCTGTTGTCAAGAAGACTAGAAAGACTCCTTCACCTTATTAAACTAGATGTTCTCTTTGATAGTCCACCTAGCTGGACCTGAAATCCAGGTTTGTACTTCTAGCTATGCAAGAGGCTAAGGTGTTCAGGTTCAAGTCCAGCCTGGGAAACTTAGCAAGATTCTGTCCTAAAATACAAAATGAGAAAGGGCTATGATGTGGCTCAATCATAGAGCAGGTGTATATGCAAGCCCTGGATTCAGTCCCAATACCATAGAAGGAGGGAAGGTTCCAATATAAATCACTGTGTGTTATAGCTATACATGAGAGACTCATACACCCGTCTTCAAGGTATTCTTACTAACATAAATGAGTCCTAAGAAAATGTAGAAAGCTTTATTTTTTTTTCTGAAATCCTCAACCATTTTTCTTTCAATTTGTGTAACTTATTTATATGACAAAACTTTCTTATTTCTTTAAGTTTTTGAAAGACAGGGTATGTGTGTGTCAGAAAGAATGGCTACTCTTTTGTAGAAAATGTTATAGATCGATTATAGAAAATGCTGGTGTGCACTACCACCACCTGGCACAATATACGATTCAGAATCTACATCTTTTGCTCCCATTCATTCTTTCATTAAGCAAATTCTTCTTGAACTTGGTGCCACTTTGTTTTACAACTGGAGGAGTCATTGGAGAGAGGCTGGGAGACAAGTACAAGCAGTCCACCCTTTCTCTAAGTGGTTTAGGGCTAGAACAGGAACAAGAGCACGAAGAGAGCCCAGAGGAAGGCCAAGGCTGCCTGCAGCTCAGATGCCTGCAGAAACGCTCAGGTATCGGAGGCGCCTCCGTTGTGAGAAGAGGCTCGAGTAAACGTTTCAAGTTCACGGGGGTTATGTTATAGAGACTGGTGACCTACTGTGACCTGGCTGCTGAGGGTGAAAAGAAATGACCTTTAACTTCAGGAGGGGGCTGTGTTAGACATGGAGACCAACATGGCAGAGAAGGTTCAGCAGTTAAAGAAAAGCACCTGGCTCCTAGCGCACATGGTGGAGAGGGAGACCCATCTGACTCCCGCATGTATCACACACAATTAAAAAATAATAATAATGGAATTTATTTTTTTTAAAGCCATAGAAGAGAATTCCCCGATGGAAGTGCGCTGAGCCCAGGCAGCGCAGGAGACTGGACGTGGGAGTGAGAAGCAGCGTCTAGGCAAGCAAGGTGGGGTGGTGAGTGAATGCTGAGGAACAGTACCCCAGAACAGTCCGTGGAATCAAGAGCATCTGCGGAATAAAAGCCTCATTCTGAATTTTCCACAGTGTCTAGCAGAAATGTCCTTCACTATCCTTTCATGATTGCCATTGGATGACATCACATTGTAAATTTTGTGGAAGCCTGTCTTGCCTCACATTTAGAACACACACTGGCCAAGGCACCCGTCAGGGGCAGAGAAACAGTGTGGTTCATGCTGACTGACTTGGAAGAATGCAAATCTCTAGTAACTCATCAGTTATCAAACGACAGATGCAAATATTAGAGACACCCGGTATAACTCTATCACAGTCTCTCATCGAGCAATAGCGCACAGTTATGCCTTGCCCCAAAGAGGCTCTGACTCACTCTGCAGATTGGATTTAAATCCTGGGCAACCGAAAAGTCCTCAAGATACCCAAGTGTTTAAGAGCAGCTGGGTTCCCATTCCTCAAAGAAACATATAGCAGTTTTCCCTGAAAACATTTTTTTCAGAATTTATTAAATAGAAATCATAGTACAGGGATTGGAGAGGTGATTCATAAGTTAAAACACAGTGGCTGCTCTTGCAGAGGTTCTGGGTTTGATTTCTGGCAGCTCACAACTATCTGTAACTCCAATTCTAGGGAAGCTGAAGCCCTCTTCTGGCATCCAAAGGCACCCTATATGGAGATGATGCACAGAAACACATGCAGGTCAAACACCCATAGACCTAAAATTAAGATAAATGAATGAATGAATGAGTGAGTGAATGAATGAATGACTAGAACTACAACAACAAGGAGAAATGTTTTCAAGCCCTTGTTTCTCAGGTACAACTGTGCCTCATGCCCTCCCTTCCTTCAGGCATGTCTTCCCCGAGTATACACTTTACTTTTTATATATCTCAACTGTAGGTCAGATTCTATTCTTAAGGTCCCAGAAGGGTGCTTCAGTGACAGACACACACATGTCCCTGCATACGTCTGTGAGTTGAGCATAGTTGGAACGTGACTTTAATTTATCATTGTATCGTGCAGATACCGGACCTAACCACTGATGGGAAAGATATTTCTAATCAGTTGTCAAGAACAAATTGCTGCCATCTGTAGAATGAATGACTAAAGGCATGTATGAGTAGCATAATGAAATTCAAGAATCCATATGGATGAGGCCAGGGATAGTGTCAAAATCGAAATCTTGCTTTTGTCTCTGTCCAACTTCCATGGACGGGAAGACAGTTCAGGCAGCAGTGATAGCACAGATAGGCCTCTTCTCCCACTGGGGCACCAAAAGGTCCTGACAGGGCTGTTTCCATTGCAGTGCGGGATCCAGGAGTGCCAGATGGAGGGTGGGCTCCTCGGACTTGTCCCCCAGTCTGACCGCTCCAGCTTCTCGAACTAAGGCAATACAAAATCATGTCCAATCTGCTGAATGAAGAAAAGCAAAAGTGTACAGATTCTGAATCATACTATATCGGCACCAACATTTTTCTAAAGCTGGAGAAATTCAGATGACAGGAATAAAGCCTGTCTATTCCAAATAAATGGAGTAAGGATGGGTCGTTCTTTCCGCCTGGTTGAACTGTGATCATCTTATCAAGGAAAGAGTCATGGAGTGTTGGGACCTTACACCGAACTGTTTTTATATTTCTATTTACAACTCACAGACTGTCAGAAACGGTATTGCCTGCCCACGGTAATGCAGGACAGCAATTAGTACAACGCCAGGGATCAAACACAGGCATGCTGGCTCGGAGCTGCTCCTGCCCCGCCATGATCGCTGTTCTTTCTTGACTAGTTGCTGCTGGATTCTGTTGCCATAAACTGAACACACACACACAGTAGGGTACTACACACCTGTATCCCAATACATCACCTAACAGTAAGCTTTCTGTCCTAAGGAAAAGGTGGTACTAATACGGCTGATACCCACAATCACAAAGCAAAAGATCAGAATGGACTTTCAGAGTAAGGAGGTCGAAAACAGTTCATACTGTTTTCTAACGTGAGAGAAATCAAACAAAGTAGTAGAAAGACTGTGATTAAAACATAAACCACATATGACATAAAAGAAAAACACAGAGAACTAAAATGTATCAAAATGTTAGGGGTTTGTTCTAAGTCAAATTGAAGTTTCTCTTTCTTTTTCTGATTTGTTTTGGAAACTTTTTGGAGTAAACATGGATTGCTATATAACAGAAAATAGGTGTTAAACATTATTCTTAAGACACATAGTTTTTTTTAAGTTGTACATTCAGTTAATTCATGAAATTCATTTTTTTAGTACTATTAGCTCTTAGCATTTCTGTCATGAACACCCACCTTTTCTTCTTTATTTTTCAGTGCTAGGACAGGGCCTCACTCGGGCTAGACAAGCTTCATTCCCAGTCAGACGTTCACTTTTAGCTGCAAGGCAGTGTTGCCCTGAAGCTTAAGATATCCAGTTTTTAGAGACCAACATGCATCTGGCCCTTCTTGATGTGCGTATTCTCTTAAAGGCTCTGCGTCTAACAGGAGAGAGAACCACTTTCTCAAAGCACAAATCTCCATGAATGAATGAATGATCACAGATGAGAACTGGCTCTTCTAACTGCCCTAGCTAGTGTTTTCCGTGACTCAGTACTGCTCCATTCTGAGCAATTGTTGCTGAAGCCACAACAACAGTACTTGAGGCAACTGACAGGAAAGGAACTCACAGACGAAATGTGTGCACAGCTCACATCAAACTGCAAAAATCCAGCAAAACGTTCGATTGTACTCTCAAAACGCAACAAGCCTTTCAAAGAATTCTATCTGGAGGAATGATTAGATTGGGTTTAGAGAGAGATACTTCAGCCTGATTTTTATTTTAATAGCAACACAATTCAAAACTTAAATGAAAACATCTGGTTTCATTTTCTTTACTGATTAGGATAACTAGAGACTCTGAGACAGGAACGTAACCCCACCATTTATTTGATATGCAAATAAAGTTCCTGGCTTGAGTACAAACTTTATACTTTTGACTACGCCTTCAGAGCTAATTACTCTTCATATCCCCTCCTGGATCCAGAACAAGCTTGAAGAACAGCTATTCATTAAGAAATTCATCCTTGTACAAAGCTACAGGCACAGCCATCCTCCCAAGCAGACTTTAATTAACTACAATCCAGATCGCTGGAATAAATATCAATTCTGCTTCTTTCCCTCACCCTTTCCCCAAAGGCTGTGACCCAAACCCAAAGAGGAAAGGTCACATAGAGAGGAGGCTGGGATGCATGGCTCCGTGGCACATGCCCCATTTCTACCACAGACACACTGCAGGTTCAGACTTCCCCTGAGTCTGTCCTCAAAACAAGTTTTCTCGCCAAACATCCCCATTCACTCTTCCAAGAGAGTAAGTTTTTAAAAAATGCATAATCCTCATCCTTGCATTCGGAACAGGGTGTTAGGCACTTTCATCCTTGCTAATGAAAACCTGGATTGGGCTCTGTGTCTCAAAGGCAAATGCCACTCTGGATCTCAACAATCTCCAGGGGCCTGTTCTTGTACATCCTTCCATGTAAATGGGCGGGACTCATGCCTAGCTTTTCTTCCTGGGGCATCACCCGCAAATCCTGAGTGAATCCTGGGTGAATCCTGAGCAATCATTGACAGGTGACAGGTGCAGAGTGCCATCCTGTTAAGTATTCATCCACAGCAGGCAACTTGACATTTCAGAAAATAAAGGCCTGTCTTCTCCTCGAGTGTTGACTTTATCAGGTCCAGACATAAAAGTTAACAACCTCTGGACCAGAAAGAGACATCTTCCTTGTAGAGTGTTAGAGCATTTATTTAGCATGCATGAGGCCCTGGGTTCCATTCCCAACACTGAAAGAAACACTCCAAGACTGAGAAAGAGACACCAAGCACAGAGTCCAAATAGTGGCATACAAATGTATATTTCACAATTAAGTGTCATGGTCTCATTTCATAGTATTCCAAAGTTTGAGGTAGGAGGAAGGAAAAATTAAACAAACGCCTTCATTTATTTAGCAAGCAAAGAGTAAACAAATAGAGGGGAAAGGAATGAGATGTAAATCACAATCAAGTGAGCTTCAAATAAGAAACCTGGTCAATTCAGTAAACCAGGACTCAGCATGGTCTGCATCACACTCAAACTGAGAGAACACAGGATACGCCACCAGATTTGCATTTGTGTATGATCTTACTACATTCTCTACCCATCCAGAGATGCATATCAACAACCGTGATTTTTTTTTTACTTAACTTTATTTTATGTGCATTGGTGTGAAGGTATCAGATCCCCTAGAACTGAAGTAACAGACAGTTGTGAGCTGCCAAGAGGATGCTGGGAATTGAACCTGGGTCCTTTGGAAGAGCAGCCAGGGCTCTTAATCGCTGGGCCATCTCTCCAGCCCCCACATGTGAATTTTTTAACTTTTCTTTTTATTGTTCTTTAATGATGTGTATGTGTGCATGTCTGCATGCGGATGTATGGATGTGAGTTCAGGACCTTACCTCAGAGACCATTGGATCCCATGGGATCCCAATGGAGCTGCTCCTGTGGGGGCTGGGAATTGAGCTCTGGGGCTCTGCTAGGGAAGTGCACACCCTTAACTGCTGAGCCATCTCCGCAGCCCCAACAACTGTTATTTATAACCCACCAAAGTTCATAGCAGAGGCTACAATGTCATAAAATGCCTGCTAAACAAATCAACTGGATTCAGTTCTATTTTGGGGACGCACCAATCAATGTAGCTCATATTTTAACCAGTAATAAACTGGCAAACCACATGTAAGGACACAGTTTGAGTAGTGAAAACCAGTCTCGTTCTGAGCGGTTAAGCAATTGTTTTGTTTGCATGACAATAACAAGTAAAACAATGAGGCAGAGGCATAGCAGGGCTGTCAGTCCAGGACATGGCCAGTGCTGCCATAGGCTCTCCCTGCTAAGACGTGCAACTGTGCAAAAGGTATTCAGTTGATAACAGTTCACAGCTCTGACCCCAAATAAACAGGACCTCTATCGCCTACAGCATCAAGCTAATATCTCTCTCCTGACTTCCTGAATGTTTGGCAGGGCTGAGCCACCCCACCCTCACACACATTTTCACCCCTTAAGGCATATCACAGGGAGAGGGACTGGAAAAAAAAGGGAAGAAGTCTCACGAGATCTGAAATTCTGAAGAGGAAAAAAAGGAAACCGATAGTTTTGCTTAATTCAAACTATTGAGTAAACAGTATTGCTTAATGACTTTTAAAAAGAGGCCCTAGTGGTTCTGTCCTAGTTGCTAACTTAATTTGTGAGAATAAGGCTACACAGGAAGACACTTGCCTCACACAGACACCTCTTTGCTCCTCAAAACTGAGCAACATTATCCACATACCCTGGCCTGGATCAGAACATTGCTAGCACGGCCTCCCACGTGTCCTTAAACCCCGCAGAATGACAAGCCTAAAACCCACTAACAGGGAAGAGCCAAAGTGAAAATGTATCCCCACTGGAAAAATAAATCAAATATATATTCAAGAAATGGGTACTTCTGAGAGCGAGAGTATTTGATAAATTCTCAGATGGTCGTTCTACCACATGAGGGTTTAACAAGGAAACCGCAGCCAAGTGTGGTGGAACATGCTTGTAATCCTAGCACTTGAGAGGCAGGATGCCTGGGGAATTCAGGGTTATCCTCAGCTACCCAGCAAGTTACTGCTAGCCAGAGCTACCTAAGACCTTGTCTCAACTAAAAATAAATAAATAGAAAAAGCAAACAATTTTTCATTGCTTCATGAATACCCACAGGGTGTAGGGGTCATGCTACATCCCAGGCACCAAGAATGTTCCAGGAACTCACAGAAAAAAGAAAAAGAAAAACAGATTTGCAAACATGTCTGCTATTGATCTCCCAAGCCATGAGTCTATTTATCTGTTTGTGATCAAGATGGACACGGGAAGCTTGGATAAGACCACACTGTATATTTCTCCAATCAATATTTCAAAACAATTAAAGCAGTATCCATTAATATTGACAGCATGAGAACAGTGGCCAAAAGAGCCCCATCCTGGCCCAGGCCACAGCTCCCTTCCCCCAGGGAACTTGAACTGACTCCAGGGGTGAGAGTGAACATAGTGAGAAACCAAGCAGAAAACAACGGAAGTGTGTACAAATGGCGTGATTTTCCCTGCAACTGGGGGTGTGGAGAGACCTTTCATTTTCACCCAATTTGGCTTTTTCCTGCCTACAATTTGCAATACTGCCAAGTAACAAGTTAAAGTTTTTCAGTTTCGTAAGCAAAGAAAGAAGAGTCAGCATGCTTTCTTTAACCTGGTAGAGTATGTGTGTGTGTGTGTGTGTGTGGCTTTCTACCTAATGGAATCAGTTACATGTGAGGTTCTTATTCAAAATCCCCCCAATTCCCCACTTTTCACTTGCTCTCTCACTTCCTGTCAGAACATGAAAAGAAAGTACCTAGCCTTGATTAAACTGAGAAAGATCTGAAGAAATAGTTTCCAGGTACAAATGCTGAGATCTCCTTACTGTATGGTTTAGGTAGGAGCTGCATGTCCCTTCTGAATCTCTCTGGTCCCTCATGACGCGCATCAGAAGGATGGCAAAGTGAATAGCCACCGTGGTGGAGCTCTGGGGTAATTCCCCATTAGTAGAGAGTTCCTGAATTCAAGACGGATGCTTTCAGGACTCAGGACATGCTGGGGGCTTTACAAACACATGACAAGCCAATAAGACTCCCTCAGATTTCAAGGCTTTGTGGGAAAAAAAAAGTACTGAGATGAACTTTCAATTGTAAATTCTGGAAAACAGTTACGCAGGACCTTTAAACCCTCAGTTTCGTCCTAAGGCTAGGAGGATGACAGGAGCAATCCTATGGAAGTGAGCTTAGGAAGGAAACTCAGGTGTATTGTCTGCAGCCATTCCTGAAGGCAATCTGACCCCATGAGTTAAAGGCCTGAAAAATTACGCCTACCACAGTACTCAGACGAAAACACACACAGTAAATAAAAGATACTCATTGCAGCATTAGTCACGATAGAACAAGACTAGAAAGTAGCCTAAACATTTAATAATAAGAATCTTGTTAGAAAAAGTGTGGTACCAAATAGATATAATGTAGCACATATATATGCACACATATATGTGCATATGTGGTAGCACATGCCTTTAATCTTAGCATTCAAACTGCTGTGAATTCAGGGCTAGCCCGACTACCTAGCAAGTTGTAGGCCATCAGAGTCACATAGTGACATTCTGTCTCAAAAATAAATAAATAAGGGCTGGAGAGATGGCTCAGTGGTTAAGAGCACTGGCTGCTCTTCCAGA
>LOEQ01000447.1:222894-247169 GCA_001685075.1 Bramus lutescens | reverse complement strand
AAGTATGTCTGCTAGTGACCGGTGCATATTCCTCTTATACTTAAACCCGTCTCTAATTGCTTTTTATGTGCAATGCAGCGTTATGTTACACAGATACATTGTATTATTTAGCTGATTCCTGTAATGACAAGAAAAAAACATACAAATGCAATTCCATTCCCCCACCAAAAAAAAAAAAAATGTTTAGTTGGTTTGATGTTTTGAGACAGTGTCTCATTATGTAGACAAGGCTGGCCTGGAACTCAGAAATCAACCTGCCACTGCCTCTCAAGTGCTTTAATTAGAAGTGTGTACCTCCACACTTAGTGGCCACTCCAGTGTTTTGAATCTGGTCAGTTGAATCTACAGATGGAGCACTAACTGTAACTGATTTAATGTCTTTTAATTGTTGAATGCCCTCAAGAGTCTCTTAACTAAAGCGGTAAAGTATATCCCTAGTACAGACAAGTCCTGAGATCTCTCCCCAGCATTTCCATTAAAAGTTTCTTGAGAGAGTTTAGAAGCACAATAGAATTTATTTTAATGTTTTTATATTCTATATAAATGTGAATTCAGATTATTACTTAAGATAGGAAAATAAATACTAATTTTTATTTATTAATTTTCCTCTTGATTTGAAGTTTTATCTTAAAGTATTACTGATTTTGAACAGAATTTAGAAGATAATCTTTAGTAGAATGTGTCAGAATTTTTTCATTTTAAATGGAGGGAAAACGTTACAATATGTTTTGAATTTCTAAGCTTCAATTGTAGGAAAATCCTTAGAGATGACTAGCCTTTTCATTGGGTAACTGAGGAAACAATCTGAAATTTAATTTGTGACAGATGATATATGTCTTCTAACTAATAATTGCTGTTTTTCTAATTTTTACTAAAATATTTTCTTAAGTTCTTAGAGAGGACATTTAATAAGTCAAAGTCTGAAGGGCTTCTGTACCTTTTTAATATTTAACTTCAGATTTAAACCAAGTTGTGGTTTAGTTATTTATGAATGTAAATATAGTCAGAATATTTTAATTACAGTACAAAGGAAATGTTCTTTGTACTATCTGTATTCCTTTTTTGGTTTAACTGTCATTACTTCTGTAAGGATCATCTTAACCTTTTAGGATTAAAGGTTCTTAATGGATTCTAACTAACTAATATTGTGTGCTGTAGAAATCCTAATGTATTTCACAGTTACTTTTCAAGATTAAAATTCAAAGGAACTACTACTCAATTCTAATTTAAAGGTAAAATTAAATTATTTTTAACTAATTTATTTAATTATAAAATGCATATTTAAGAACAACCACTTTTTTCTGGTGAGGCTGTCCATAACTAAAGTAGTAAGAGATCATACCTATTGTGGCCAGAGTTAAAATACTAACTTTTACATGAGAATGATGGTTCTTTTGCAAGTCTTTGTCCGCTATTGAGGTAAGCATTTGCTGCACAAGCATGGCAGCTGGTGTTCGAACTGTGAAATCAATATAATGGAGAAATGAGAGAACCAACTCTACAGAATTATTCTCTGATCTCCATAGAAATCAAGATAAAGTTTTGTTTTAATCACTGAACTTTTTTAACCATTATATGAAAAACAATTACTAAATAATTATAAATCATAGTTTGTTCTATTAAAACCTGCTTAGAAGTATTTATTGAATGAATTTATAGTTTGTCCAATGTTTTCCACATTAAATTTTTAATTCTTTTCCGTTCTAAAAATAGCTAAAGAAATTTTTAAATACTATGGCTAGAAAGAAAATAGGTGACACATTCCTATAATACCGGCATTCGGGAAGTGGAGACGAGAGGACCATCAGGAGTTGAAAATCAGCTTCAGCTCCAGCTCACCCTAAGCAACAAACCAACAAGAACCAAAGAAATCTTAGTGTACTCAAACTAGGTTGTAACTTGGTGATAAAATATATGCTACTTGTTTGATCCTTGCGGGGTGTGGGGGACATGGAAAGTGAATTGTGGGTTGCATAAGAAATAGGACCATATGTTGGAATACTTGGTCCTCATTTGGTGGCCCTGTTTGGAAGGATAGGAGGAGGTGTGTCACTGGGAACACTTCTTAGTGAGCTCCTTCTCTGCCTACTGTTTGCAGATGGGGATGTGAGTTATCAGTTGCTGTCCCCATGCTGTGACTGTCTGCTGCCTTGATGGTCACCAGCCTGAACCCTCTGAACTTGTAAGCCCCAAATTAAACACTTAGATAAATTTCTCTTGGTTATGGTGTCTCTTCATAGCAACAGAAAAGTCACTAAGCATTACTTTAATTGTACATAACTTCTTTTCATATTGAAGAAATATATACCAAAATACACATTTAAGTGTATTATTTTAAATACATTTTCACTGGCTTGGAAATCTGGAGTCAATTTCCATCTTCTTGACTAATTTTGAAACAAATAGTAGTAAACTATTAAAGTTATACCCGTTTACATTAATAATAATATGGTCATCTTTCAAAGAAGAAATTATTACAAATGAATGTTCTTTTTGTGCTCTTAGGTTTTACATGCTCAATTTTACTACTTAACATTCTAATTAAAATTGCTTTTTTCTGCTTTTTGGTTTTTTTGTCTCTTTTTGCAGGGATTTGGGGAAGCATTTCTTCTCAGTTGATTCTCATTAAATACTATTGAAAAGGGGAAAGAATAGGGTCCAAATTTGGAGGGGAATAGATTTGGATCCAGTAAATATATTCCTTGGAAAATAAATGAAAGAGCATTATTAGTACAGTCCATCTAGCGAAGAGTTTTAAGGGATAGTTTATTTCTAATACCTTGAAGTCTTTAATACACAGATTGTTCCTCCATCAGAAACTTTAAGGGATTGTAATCATTCTTGCCTTGTATATTCATAAAATATATCCTGGGCGTTTCACTTTTCTCATTTCTTCACTTATTTTCTTTTTATGTTTGCTTGTTTGTTTTAGTGCTTGGGAGTTGAACTCAGGACCTCCAAAAGGGCTCTACTTTTAAATATTCCAATACCAAAAAGAACTACTGAAGCTATTTTTCTGCCAAATATTCTTCAACCTTAACTTATTAATGTGTACAATGGATTATCCTTTAGTAAAGTTTCTCCCTGCTCCTCCATTTGCCTTTGGTGGTTCTATTAAGTAATTTCTTTGGAAAATGCTAGTTTTCATTTTTCTTATATTTAGGAATACTTATATGTAAAATTTTAATATGCATAGTTTAAAATGTCATTTTAGTGTGAATCAATGAAGTCTAGTACTGTGCTAAAATAAAATAGAATGTTTAAATTGTTTTATTTAGAAAATTTTAATTTTAATTAGATTTTTATATAAATGTTTTATTTTTCATTTCTAGTCATATGAAAATGTTAAATATTTGTCAAACAGCACTAAAAATATATTTTAAGCCAGATGTGCCCACATGTAATCCCAGCCCTGTCTCATTAAGCCAATAAGGTACAAAAAATAGCCAGGCATGGTGGCTCACATCTTTAATCTTGGCTCTCAAGGCAGAGCAAGCGGATCTCTGAGAGTTCAAGAACAGTCTAGGAGACATCTTGAGAATTTTTCCATTTTTGTACTAAAAAATATTACTTTGTTCCGTTTTTAAGTATTGAAAATATCACAAAACCAATCAGATGAAGTCCCTGTTTTCATGGAGTTTACAGTACTGGTGGAGAGTGGATGAATACTTGGGTGAAGGAAAAAATTGGTAGTTTTATGTTCTGTGGGAAAAAATGAAGTAGGCAAGATACAAGTGGTATAGTTACTATTATTTGGAAGTATATCTTCAAAAATACTTTTGAAAGTATTCTTGGGGGTGCCCTCCTGCAAGTGACATTTGATTAGTAAAACCATATAAGGTACCCAGGAGAAGATTTATGAGTGAAACCATACTCAAAAACAAACACATTCTTAATGTTAAGAGCTTTAGGCTCTTCTAGACATGTTTGGGGTCCTTTTGTTGTTGGTGGTGTGTTTTTTCTTTATCTTTTTATATTTGTTTTGTATGTATATTGCCTGCATGCATGTCTGTCTACCACCTGTGTGCCTTGTGCCTAAGAGATCGAGAGTAGGTATGAGATTCCTTGAGTTATGGACAGTTGTGAGCCAACATGTGCATTCTTGAAATCAGATCTGGGTCTTCTGCAAAATTATGTGCTCTTAACTGCTGAACAATCTCCCCAACCCTCCTGTTGGTTGGTTTTTGCTAAAGATCAAGCCTACGGCCTCAAATATGCTTCCTAGGTTCCTAAGGTATAGCCTAGTTTTTCTAGCCCCAACTTCTAGAAAAAAGTTTATTTCTAAAAGATCATTAGCTATATAATAGTATTGTAAACATTATTTTAAAAGGGTGAAATAATTCTAAATACTCTTAATTTGAATTTGAGAATATAGAAAGATAAAGTATGTTTCCTATGTGGCTTCTTCCTTTACCATGCCTGCTTATGCTTCCCATGGAGTGAAAGGTACTTTGAGGGGAAGGAGGTCCTTAAGTTTTGTACTTCCATGACCACATATAAGTTTATCAAAATGTGAAATGAAATTTATATTTGGTGTTGTAAAAAATATTCTCCCAGCCCATTGTTTATATAGCATGCATAAAGTCCAATTCCGCCTCATCTCTCAAATTCTAGAAATGTTAATGATGGTAATTGTGGTTATAAGCTGTAAACTGACAACAATAAAATGGGTCAGTAAGTTTAGTTTATTACAATGAAGTTTTTTATCTGAATGACTCATTCAGAATATAAGCAAAAAGATTTCATTTATTTTAAATTATTTTATAAAACAGCTTGATTAAAAAATATGAATAAGCTATTAATTTGTTTTAAAAAGTCTGATTAAGGGGGAAATATTCCCTCAAAAACAAGCTTGTAATCAAAGTTTCAAGTCAGGGCCAGCAAGATGGGTAGGCAGGTAAAGACACTTGCCACCAAGCTTGAGAACTAAAGTTTGATCTCTGGAACCCACATGGTAGAAGAGGGAAGAACAAATTTCTGCAAGTTTTCTTCTGACCACACACATTCAATGTTCTTTTGTATAGGTGTATATGAGAGGGTCTGTGTGTACTCTGTTGCTCACATGCCACAGCTTAAGAGTGGAGGTCAGAAAACTTCCATCTGAACCCCTGAAATCAAATTTAGGTTGTCAGGCTTTTACTAAACAAGCCATCTCAAAAAGCAATTTAAAAATTAAATTTCAGGTTAGAGTCTTTAAAAGTAAAGCTTTACAATCTATAATGGCTATCATAAGTTAAATTAGTAATTCTGGTTTTCTTTTTCTGTCTCTTTGGTTATTCAAGACAAGGTTTCTCTGTAGCTTTTGGAGCCTGTCTCTTATAGATTACCAACATCACAGTTTTGCTGAAAGACGAGATGAAAGAAATGACAAGTATGAAGTTTGTGGAACAGTATTTCATAAGCCTGACAAGTCTCTATTTCTAATAGAGATGGCTAAAGTTTACAAAGCTATGAGAATCTGACAGTATATATCTAATCTGATCCTTTAGGAAAGTGTAGCAGAATAAAATACATTCACAGATGTTCTTTCTAAAATGTTAACGCACATTGCAGATAAGGAATTCCAGTTTTCTCTACCACCTCAAGATTAAGGGTTTTTAAAGTATAAATATATTTAAGTAAGCTGGGTTTTTCATTTCACTGGGATTGACTGATTTCTCTATTAAGACAGCTTCAAACTCCTGAGTTAATAAGCTTTTTCATAGCAATGAAACCAGAAATTCTTTTTACTCACAGTTTTACAGCAGTAAGGTATGACTCCTTAACACTCAGTATGTTCTTTATGCTTCCTGTACTGAAATTTAACTGCTTGCCCAACCCCAGAGTACCAAGACTAGATTTTACCACCTCAATCCATAGCACTCATGTTGCCCTGAATTTGGAAATCATCTCGTTTATGGATTCTGCTTTTGTTTTGTGAGCAGAGTTCATTCATTAATTATTTTAGCACTTATCCCAACTGGAAACATCTTTCATCTCATTGAGTTCCTTGGTTCACTCTATATTGAGTGGGACACTAACTGGAATATCTAGGTATGGGTCTTTCATAATGGGAGACTGACAATAGTTTTAATAAAATGGTGTAGGTTATTCGTACCACAGGAAAGTCGGTATTTTTGTGTAAGAACAAAAAAAAATTTTCATGTAGGGACCAATAAACTTTTTCATTGAGTTAATTTACTTATTTTGTTTTTTAAATATTTTTATGTGCATGTCTCTGTGTGTATATATCAGTACCCACAGAGGCAAGAGGATGGTGTTGAATCCCCTGGGATTAAAGTCACAGGTAGTTGTGAGCCACCTCACTTGGCTTCTGGGTCCACTTGAAAAGAAGTGCACTTAACCAGTGAGCCATCTCTCAAGCTTCAAATTATTTTAGGTTATAAGAAAACAATGACAGAAATCTATCTTGTCCAGCAACACTGAAAACCTTGATCTAACAAATCCCAGGTACTGTCATTCCATCTAATGTATAATCATAGTAGTACTTTAAGGCTAGTCTTAATAGCACCATTAATAATTGGGTGGGCCTTTTGTATTTTCTTACTTGTTAGGATTAAGTTTCTTTTAATCAGTCTTATTTCTGACCAGGCATCAAAGATTTTTTAGCTTGTGATTCTTCTTAAACCTCAAATGTAGCACGAATAATAAAAATCCAGAGACAGATATTGGGGTTCAATCTGAAGATCAGCCAGCCACTGACTCTAACCTCTACCCCAGACCAAAAATAAATGAGATCCTGTCTCCACAAATCCTGAAGACTCTGCACCCCACACTCCATTGAGTTCCTATCTCTTCCCGTTTCTATTCCTCTCTCCTCCATATCACCCCGTCTATACCTCCCTGGTGCTGGGATCTCCTTTGTGTGAGCTCTGTTTCCCTTTTAAGACAGATCTTGTGTAGCCTAGGGTGACCTTGAATTCATTCACAGAGATCCACCTGCCTCTGTCCTGGGATTAAAGGTGTGTGGGTCACCGCCACTCCCTGACTTGTATGGCTGTTTTGCCTTTGGATACTCAGGCAAGCAAGCTTTATGTATTAAAACACAAATAATACACCACTATACTCAATAATTTATAAAATGAATTGGAATTATTCCTGTAAGTTTTCTGAACTACTACTAGAACTTAATTTTATCTACAAAGAGTCCTTACATAGTGAAAAAAAACAGGATCTAATTTGAGACTAAAAGTCCTAAGCAGTAGAAAACTGTTTATGACAAACTTGAGAATTAGTTTGCTCATGTCTGACTTTTCTTCTATACTACTTGAATCTAACAAACTTTAACTTTGCTTTGTGCTTGTGCTGATTCTAATAAATAACAGGAACAGTTACATTATTAGAAGTATTGATCACTAGAAATTTTGCTAGGGTTAAAGAAAAAGATTTGTTAAAAGCAGAGTTTAGTAATATAAAAGTTACTATATGGAAAGTTTCAGAAAAATTTATTACCTTCCTTTAGCTAAAATACCACTGGAGACAGCAGTGTGGATACTAAGCTTTGTTTTTGAATTATTCATGCTTACTGTTTTGTTTTTAAACCCATTCTTCCCCAAACTAAAGCAGTACACTAAAATAGTTGCCATTTTTACAAAACTGAATAAAAGGATGCTACTAAAGCAAGCAAAGTAAAACATTCATTAGTGTATTCTTCCTTTTGGTGAACCATTACTATCAGTCACTAAATAAATTACTAAAAGTTGAAGTTTTTTTCTTTGTTTCCCACAACCTAGAATTCAGAAACAACTCTTAGAAATGTCAACATTTTTACCAAGTTTTTTTCTTTTTTTTCATTTTTCGAGACAGTGTTTTTCTGTGTAGCATTAGTTGTCCTGGAACTCAGTATGTAGACCAGGAAGGGTGTAGTACAGTAAAACCTCTGTCAATATGAAACAATAGGTCTCGCTATGCCACCAGAATGGCCACAATCCCTGGCATACACATGCAGTCTTTCAGGTATGACTTCTTCCTTTTGAATACTTATTTTTGTTTTGGTTTAACCTTTCTCCTCGCCATGTGCACCATGATGTTTCAAAAATAAGGCTGGTGCCATGAATATGAAAGCTGCAATTTGCAAGTTATGGCATCTAGAACTTAGGATGCCAATCAGAATGGGTGCAATTCTAATTAAATGATCAGGTAACATCACAACATGCTGGGGTGCAACATCAAAACTGCACATTGTTTCTTTTTTCTTGATGGATCAGAGGTTCCACATTGCCTCCAGTCTCTTCGTTGTGTTTTCTGTGAGCCGCATCAGAACTCCCCCATCCTCCATGTTGAAGGCTTGCACCACCTTGGGGTTGTCTTTCTGGAACTAAAGGTTCACCATAGCTTCCATGCAATGATCTTTAACATAGAACTTTTTGTTTTATTTTGAAGATGATTTCTCTGTGTAGCCTTGGCTGTCCTGAAACTCGCTCTGTAGATAACCAGACTAACCTCAGACTCAGCTCTGCCTGCCTATGCCTCTTGAGTGCTAGAATTGAAGGTATGTGCCACCACTGCCAGGCTTTTAACATAAAACATTTTGTAAGCCAGGTAACCAAGTGCTTCTGTCCTAGAAACAAATAAAATGGATAATGGCTGCAGTCCTCTCAACACCCACAGTGGACCCGGAGATGAGGCTCACAGTGCACACCTTTTGCTATAGAAGACTGAATAAGCAGGTTCTGGGGACTGAGACTACTCAGTGCCACTGCTCTGTTCATTTTTGGTGTAAGTTTGATTCTTTTTTTTTTTTTAATCACTCTGTAGCTCAGCAAACACAGTTCAAAGATCTCTTAAATTTGGGGTCCTCCTTTCTATCTCAGTTTCCCAGAGCTGGGGCTGCAGTCATGTGCCACTATACCTAGTACTTTCTGTGTGTATTTCCTTCTTTATAAATTATTTTGTGTCATGTCAGTAGTTGATAGTTTTATACTGAATACTTTTACCCCCTGCACATTTTATTGAAAAAAATTCCATACTGTATTTTTGTTTTCCCCCTCCCCAAGTTCCTTGCAGATGCTTCCTACCTCCCTATACACCCTACCCACTCAACTTTGTTCTTTCTCTTTAAAACAACAAAAATCTTGTGTCCTGGCCACACCTGAATCTCCCATCTCCCAGATTTTGATGCTTATCCCTGACTCTTCTGCCCTAGACCTTTATTTCTCAGTCAACAGAACCTATCCCTAGAAGAGATGTCACATGTACTTTGTAGCCTGGTGACCTCTATGATGACCTAGACCACACCAGATCCTCCCCTGGGACCTTAAGCTATAGAACCCATTCTTACTAAAGAAGTTACATGTACTTTGCAAAAGAGTTTTAATGTAGCCACCCTTAAGCTTTATTGTGATAACTGCCACCAGGAAACATTTTCCCAATGTACTGTACTTAAATATGACTAAAATAAACTGCCCAGTATCAGGTTCATTTGAACAAACACAGGCTAAGTTGTGTTGAGCTGGATTTCTTTCTCTGCCAGCCCTGGTGTTCACAGGGAACCCCCACAGAAGTACACACTGAATAAGCCCTTTCCTCCCCAACTTGCTTTTGGTCCTGGCATTTCATCTCAGCAACAGAAGCCCTAACTAATACAAATACCTAAAAAAAAAAAAAAGTTCTTGAATGAATTGCAAATTTTGAAGTATTTCCATACAACAGCTCTTCACTCAACTATAAGCAAGCACTAGAAGTTTTGATGAAGTTATTTTTTAGGTGTTATCCTATTGCTTAAAAATAACACAAATATAAAATGAGAGAAACTAAGTCATTATGTTTTAAATGTTATTCTAAAACTTTTCACCAAATTTAGATACTGTATGATTTATAAGTTTAGCACAATACTGTACATATAGTAGCATTAGAAACATATTTAAGGGAAACTTGGTTTTACGATGATATACAAGTCTAACCAGAATGATCAGCTGCTGGGGAGTACAGGTTAGTCATAGAGGACACTTTGCATGCATGAGGTTTCAGTCACTGACACTGCAGGTAAACAAGGGGATGGGAGAAAACAAGGCCTCAGAGAAGAGATGAGTTTGAAAGCAAGTGACCCATGATCATTATCATTATTAACAGTTACTGAGTGCCTACCACATGCCAGGCAACGTAATAAGAACTTTGTTCCCTTTAACCAACTCTTTTGTCCCTAGTTAATAAAGTTGAAACACAGAAATGCCTCACTTAAGCCACATAGCTAATAAATGACTAAACTAGGCTCAGACACAGTCCAGAGCCCATTTTTAGAAGCTATGGGATTTCATGGTGAAAGGCCTTGAAGGAGTAAGTGCTAAGCCCACCCCCCACCCCCGTGCAGTGTTTTTTTGAGAGAGTCTGCAGGGTAGCTTTAAGCATGACAGGCTGGGTTGCCCAGGGCAAAAAGGCAGGTAGAAGAGAACATCCAAAGTCAGACCGAGCCCAAATCTGATGGCACACATGCTCCAGGTATGGAATTTCGAAACAAGAAGAGCATGTTCCCTTTACGGTCTTTTTACAGTGTTACTTCTGGGATGGCGGTGGTATGGTGGTATATTCTGGTTTTGGTGTTTTGTTCTCCCCAAGGACTTGAGGGCGTTTTATCCTTTCAAAGACATAGCATTCACTTTTGTCTCCAGAGGCTGGTCTAGTGCTGACCAGATGAAAGCCTTCCTTTAATAAAGTATCGATCAGCAAGCCGAAGACATTTGTTCCATTCGCCAATTTTCGGTTATCAGGCTTTATGGAAATGTACCTGAGACATACAAAGAAGTGTTTGATTACAAAGCATTTCTTTAATAACTAATAAAACTACACATATGAACTTATTTACAACCTCAGATAAAGGCATCATACCTTTCTCTTTTTTTGTTATTTTGAGACAGGGTTTGTGTAGCCCATGATGGCCTTGATGAAAAAGAAAAAGGAAAGGAACATGACTGCTTCTACATACAATGGAAGCGGGAGAACACAGCCAGAGGCAGGGACATCTGGGAGAGTTCAGTGGACATGACCCTGAGTCATGTGAGGATGGGGGGCCATGGAGAAGGGAGAGTGGAGCTAGAGGAACCAGGTGCAACAGCCAGGAGGCCCAAGAGAGTAGACAAAAAGGACCAGGTAACCAAAATGGATAAATAGGGAAGGGCAGCCCAACCCCTGGGCTGGATAAGTTTAGGGCAGGGGGCAGGGTATGACACCCAGGAGAACCCTGTAACAGGAAGGGACTAAGGGATGCTGGAAGAACCTGGATGCCAATGTCTGCTTTGTTAAACAGGTACCTAAACCATTTTTCCCAAGTCTGAAACTCAAACTCATGATCCTCTGCCTCAGACAAAATGTTAGGATTACAGGTTACAGGTGTGCACTCCGGGCTTGGGAACGAACATAATTTCTTTTTATATTTTTTTGAGATATAATCTTATTATTTATCCCTTGCTGTCCTGGAACTCATTATATAGGCCAGGCTGGCCTCAAACTGACTCATAACATTTAACAGATTTTCTTTTTGAGATTTCATTTTCAAATTTGAATCAATAAATATATTAAAATAGAGACTTGATTCCAAGTCATCTCAGTTACATTTAAGAATATAATATTGTTGCCTTATCATTTGTTATTTTCTGCAGCAATTTTGTCAAAGAACTGACCTAATTTTTGAAACTGTAACTTATTTCCAGGTTTCTTTTTCAGTTTGCTTTTACCCAGTTTGACTAAATGATTATTAAATTGTTTTTATTAATACTGTACTTTCACAATTTTCTTCTGAACCTAATTATTAGTACTGCCATTATAACTCATGGTTTATTCATTAAACCAGCCTTTTCAGGTTAAAATTTGAAGATATAAAATGTCAAGACTCCATTTTACTGCTACCTTTTCATCAACAATTGCCTGTTATTGGAAAGCAAAACATGGTAGTCAAAAACCAAATTGAAACTGAAAAGGCAGTGGTAGCTCACAGCTTTAATCTTAGCACTCAGGAGGCAGAGCCAGGTGTATCTCTGAGTTCGAGGCCAACCTGGTCTGCAGAGTGGAGCAGTCAAGGCTACACAGAGAAACCCTCTCTTGAAAAAACAAAAACAAAAAAAGAAAGCAAAACCCTTCTGTCTCTAAGTACTCCACAAAGCCAGCACATGGCTCCAGAAAATAATGCCCATGTTTGCTCTAGTAATAGCAATATAATATGGAGGATATCTGCCATCAAGGATATTTTTGTATCTTCCTGCTGTTCTG
Source organism: Bramus lutescens (assembly GCA_001685075.1). Lineage (NCBI taxonomy): Eukaryota > Metazoa > Chordata > Mammalia > Rodentia > Cricetidae > Bramus > Bramus lutescens. The sequence goes on along the minus strand of LOEQ01000447.1, from coordinate 234,968 downwards.
AAAATGTGAAAAACGGCTTAGGTTAGTTCCCAGCAGATACCAAAGCTATAAGTAGTTTCATGAGTGTAAAACAATGAGCATATCCCTAGTTATACTGAGGTTATATTCAGGGACTCATTAGTGGCAAAGAAAACAACTAACAGCTAAAGATTATCAATCTACAAACCACATCTCAAAAAAAAAGTTTATTGTGTTTGATGCAAGATTTTAATGAGTAGTAAAGCATTTCATCTATTCCAAAGTCTGGATCTAAATTACACAATCTAGAAACAGTTGTCAGAAAGTTACAGAATATCACAAGACTATTAAGATACAAACAAGAAGTAATAGGTGGTTTAAAAAAAAAAGTAGAATGTACTTTGACAAACCATTGAGCCAAAACTACTTTAACTGATTCCCTGTGAAGCCAAATAAGAAAGGGATGAACTAACAGAAAACCTGCACTTCTCTCTAGTACTAGTTGCAGAACCCAGGGCTTCCAGTGCATGACAGGCAAGGACTCCGTCACTGAGTTCCATCACACCTTATTTTTAAAAAGTTATGGTCAACTATACTTTTCAATCTAGTTTAATATAAGAAGGAGAGATGAGAAAATGACAACAAAAGATACTCTAGAATCCTGAGACCATGACTTGAACTAAGTAGTATGTTGTTACATGATGGGTAACTAAAGATGCAAGCCAGGGACCTGAAAGAATAACCAAGTAACTGAGCGTGCTAAGAACATACTGAAGATGCTTATAAGCCAGCCAGGCTTATTCTACCATATCCACCATCCACAAACATCTGAATAGATACTCAGACCAAAGACTAGCAAAAATTAGAGATAACTGCCAATATCTACTCAAAAATGGTTCTGACCAGAGCTGTCACCCAATCACCACTTATTTCCATGTCACTTTAAATAGATAATATATCTCTATTCTGAAACTGGAACTATGTAAATTAAGTACAAGAATTCCAAACTGAAAACAACCAAAAATACTACCACATGGTAACTGGGTGAGGGAACATATGCCTATAATCTTAGCACTCGGGGCAGATACAAATGAACCAGAAGTTCCAGGCTAGCCAGGGCCGCATGAGACCCTTTAGAAAACAGTAACTAAAGACATAGGTCTGGTTTTAGAATTATCTGTTATGAGTTGCAAAGAAAACATTCTGTGCTGTTTCTGAAACGTAACAAAAGCAGGGAGTCACTTGATAGTGTATATACAAGAATGATCCAATTTCAGTTGCTAACCTTGTTTCATAAGATAATTTGTTCCTCCAAATTTAAAATTTTAAAAGAACATTTAGTATTTCCAAGATTTCTCTTCACCTACTATGTGTCTTCCTAAAACTGAGGTTGCCATTTGTCCTTAAGTTTCTAACTTTCTGAAAAGGGATGCTAAAAAGGTCATTTTCATTTAATTAAAATTAAGCTGGGCGGTGGTGGCGCACGCCTTTAATCCCAGCAATTGGGAGGCAGAGGCAGGTGGATCTCTGGGAGTTCGAGGCCAGCCTGATCTACGAGAGCTAGTTTCAGGACAGGCTCCAAAGCTGCAGAGAAACCCTGTCTCAAAATAAATAAATAAATAAATAAAACAATAAAAAATTCCACTATTCCTCTTATTTAAGTACTTCTTCCCCCAATGAAAATGAAGAGCAGAGTGTAAAGCAGTTTGGCAACAACAGGACCTTAGATGTTCTTCATGGTTTATTTGATTGGGACCCATTTCTAAGATGACACTTCAGCTTCCTTGGAAGACTAGGAAATAGGAAGTATATAGATTTATTGTCATTCTAGGTTATACTGCTCATGATTCATCAGTTGGTAGCCATGGAAGAAATAACAAATAACCACTGGCCTCCTTCCTGACCACTACTGTAAAGACTAAACACTCTAAAGTCTGTCTCTTAAGAGTGCCTGCTTTTGAATGATGTAAGTACAGAACACAAAAAAAAGTTTGTTTCCTCCTAAAAGTTAAAACCAGCTTTTACAATTGGTAATACACAGCATTAAGACTTTCCTTTTTTTCGAGACAGAGTTTCTCTGTGGCTTTGAAGCCTGTTGTAGATCAGACTGGCCTTGAACTCAGAGATCAACCTGCCTCTCCCTCCAGAGTGCTGGGAATGAAGGCATGCACCACCACCACAACCTGGCCTGCATTAAGACATTTTTAACAGAGGATGAGGTAGTGTATCCCTGACTACAGAGCAGAAATCAGCCTTAGGATCCAACCAAGAGCAGGAGAGGCAGGTACAGTGGTGGTGCTCACTCTCAGTCTAGCACAAGAGAGGCAGAGGCAGGGAGAGTCCCAGGCCAGCCAGAGCTACATAATATGACCATGTCTCAAGACAAAACAAAAAAGAAATCTAAAAATAAAGAGGCAGTCATCCTTTTTAAGTTCTAGACGAACAAAAGCATAGTGTGTAAAGGAATCAGGTCAAACCACAGAACATCTCCTATATACAAGCCAGAAATAAGCTGATTCAGTCTAAGCCATTCACTAGCAATGGAATATAATCTATAGAATCAGTTCCTCTTATAACTACACTGAAAACAGCTTCTATTTCCCTGGGCAGTCTTGGTTTATTACTTGTCCCACAATACCTTCTCAGTCTGAAAGGATCCAAGTTTAGAAAATAACTACTTGTTCTAGCTGAACAAAACATTAGTCTGAATAAATTTTTTTTGGCCAGAAAGAGTATTAAACATAAAGAACTTTCAGTTTTGAGAGAAAATGTCAGAAAACTGGAATAAAAGAGACACTTGAGCATTCAAAATACCTGACTCCAGCGTGATTCTCAACAGTGCCATCAGAGCCACAGTGGAAAACCAGGTCATGGTGAGAAGGTCTTTGTGGAGGCAGTGGAAGTAAAGTCACCTGAGGAGGGAAGGGGTTACCGCTCCGGACCAGTGCTGTAGGTTGCTCTACAAACACTGTAATCCTTCTAGCTAGCAGCTCGATAGTTTTGCTGCAAGAGCCAAACACTCTGAAGAAGGCTTGAGTATTTCGGTTTAGGAAATGCACCTCCACGAGAGCAGGTCTTGATTGTAGCAGGAGCTGGCTTAAGAGTTCAACAAGAGAATCGAGTTCATAGAAAAGCGCCTCTCTCTGAAGCCTAAGATAGTCTGAAAAGTCAGATGGTAATAGAAGCTCACGATTTCTCAAAAAATCTAAAATGAAACTAAATAAAACACCATCTCTATCCACAAAAATCTGGCCATTAACTGTCTTGAACTCTGGGTCTCTGCCATCTACCATGCCTGCCAACCGTGAGGTAGGGAACTGCTTTAGGGTAGAGAGCCTTGTTGTGAAGATCTCCCCTCCCACATTCAAAGTGACCAGGTCCTCACTACTCATTCTTCCTGGCTTCTCATTAGAGGCTACAAACCATTAACTCAACCTGCTACCATAAATGTTACATATGACTAAGAAATAGGGAAGTGGATAGAAAACTCGACCTAAATTCCAAGGTAACTATTGTCAAGACAAATAGTGGATCCATAGCTGTGTTTGCAAATGTGAGTTGCTTGGGAACTTGCAGTGTATAAAACAAACAGCAAGTGAAACAGAATGTCAATATACCTCATGATTTCGAATAGATCCCTGTCCTGTAATCCACTAAATACAAAACAGTCTTGCAATAGGAGTGTGGTTTAGGGGTAGAGTCCTTGCTTAATGTGTGAGGCCTTGAGTTCCGTCTCTAGCACTTAAGAAATCAGTCTCCATGAAACCCTAACATAAATCTGTATTTCAAGCAAAATCACTGGGAAAAGAAAACTGCTCTCTCTGCAGACATTTACCAAGCCCTCGTGGCTGAGGAAAGGCTTATAGAAAACATGATCTGGTTTTAGAACCCCCTTATTAATTTAATAGCTAGGTTGTGAGTTAGGCTAAGAATAAACAGCCTTTACCGCACCTTCAACTTGACTGTCTCATGGCTAGTAGCTGAGGAAGATACTCTGCTTTATTTTTTAATTTTTATTTTATGGGCAATGGTGTTTTACCTACATGTTTGTCTATGTGAGTGTGTCTGATTGAGTTATAGGCAAGTATGAGCTGCCATGTGGGTGATTTGAACACAGCTCCTCTGGAAGAACAGCCTGTGTTCTTAACCACTAAACCCTCTCCCCAGCCCTTCCTCCCTCCAAAAACAATTTCTCTGTGTAACAGCTCTGGCTGTTGCATTGCCAGCTTTTCTCATCCCTGGTCACTTTAGTTCTTCTCAACCAAATCAAGGGATGAGGTAACTGCTCTCTAAAACCCAACTTCACTTAATGGGCTTTTGAAGGCCCATTTTCCCATGACAGGAACAAGGGGACTAAAACAGTCTTAAGATTTGTTTTCATTTGAATTCTAAGCAAGGTGAGAAAATTACATACTTCTGTCCTGTGGCCATCTTTCTCTCTAATGAGCAGAGAGGTCAAATCTTTACCTGATGGCTTTATCCTTTAGTGTCACAGCAATTGTGGAAGGAACCCAGTCCATTTGCCTAGAGCCTACAGCTGTAGGAAGATGAGTCTGATGACAGGAAAGTGAACGGGGATGGCTGTACAGTTGCTATGCACTTGACAGCACAACTGCAGCATTGGGTACCAGTTAAAGATGGCTTTCCCATCTGCTGCCCTGCCTGGATGCACAGCTCCCTAAGAGCTGTCTCACCTCAGTGAAGAGTTCCCAACGATCACTGTGATGCCAATACTTGGGAGATTGGAGGTAGGACTACCAGGTCAGGCCTGGCAAAAAGAAGAGGGCAGAGAGACCTGGTTTCCAAACTAACAAGATTTACAGTGTCGTGAGAAAGACTCCTCTAAAGCAAACTTGGGAACCCACACATTCCTGGTCTTCACTTTGGAATTTGACAGTCTGCTCGATGACTCAGTACCTCATCACCTGTACCAATGACATGTTAGCTCATGTGTGTGCTACATCATGGATGCCATGTTAAAACTCTTGCTTACTTACTTCTTGCCCAGGCTGGTCTCAAAGTCCCAGGCTCAAGAGATACGAGGTACAGATACAGTCATGTGCCATTTATCACAGGACAGATTCAGCCAATACAAGAGGGAAAGCACCTTATTTTAGAACTCTGTTCAGGAAGGGGAGGATGGAACTACTAAACTTCACTCTTGGTTTCATGCTGATGTTTGAATAACATATAAAAGACATTATCAAAGGGATACTTTCAAAAGAAACGGGCTGGAATCTTGCCCAAATCTGCGTTATTCCTGTGTTCTCTAACACTCCCATCAAGAAACAGAGCTATGTAGTTGATTTACAGCAGTTTATATCTGCACACAAATTCTGCCACAGTGTTCAGTGCCACCAAACCAAAACTTCTGACTCTTTCACTAAAAATTAAAAATCCATCCGTCATCTGTTCCCAGAAAAAAACAGACTGTTCTACAAAGTCAGCTGACTTAGTCAGGTAAGAGCTGACACCTGAAAGGTAGTCTTTCCAAGCTGCCAACTCATCGAATGGGGACCACTCCAGGACTACGGTCGGACCAAAGAATACGAGGAGACCCAGCAGAACCACCATCATGAACAGCTGGTAGAAGCGCCAGGGAATCTTGCTAACAAACACGCCTGTGTCTTGAGGCAAAGAAAGCTTATCCACATCGACTAGTTTAATGTTCTCCCACTGGCTGGTATCAAAGTTCTTCATTAAAGGGCTTGTGGGCAAATTGGAGGGTGGCAAAGGCGTTTCCTTGATTACTTTGATTTTCTCCCTGAACTCCTGCATCTGTTGCAAAAATATAATAGGTTCTGACACATCCTTGAAAGCCTCGGCAATGTTAAAGGCCATCCGCTGCTCCTGCAAAATAGTGCTGAGTTTGTTGATCTCTGGATCATAGGCTTGCATAACTGCAAGCTTCATGGTCTCAAAGTCAGACAGGATTTCATTCTTCTTTTGATCCAATGTGTGTTGTAACTTCTCAAAAAACTCCTTTACTTTATCAGAATCTTTAGTGAGTAACTGTAAGGATTTCCTTTTGTTTGTTTCCAAAGTATCCAAGCGGGAAAGAGCATCTCCCCGGCGCCAAGTCTCAAAACTCTGAAAGAGGGACTCGAAGGCGTCCCTTTCTTGAGCATAGGCATCTTCAATAGAAGAGAAGACATGCTTAGTGTGGTCGCCACAGGTAGCACAGATCCCACAAATCAGCTGCATATCAGTTACACAGAAAATGTTGAGAGGCTGTCCCAAGTGTCCTTTGCACACTGGCATTTTGGGAGAAATCTTGATTTTGTTGTATTTCTCCACAATACCCTTGAGGGAGTAATTAACCTGCAGACTATTGACGCCAGTTGCTGAAGTCTCCTTCCGGCAGGTAGGACACTTGAACGGAGATGGTCTCCACAATGAATTCCGCACGTTGCCCTCTAGAAGCCCTTCTAAACATTTCTTGCAGAAGTTGTGTGAGCAGGGCAAAACTCGGGGATCATCAAACAAACTGCAACAAATTGGGCATGTGAGATCCTCTTCAAGCAGCTCCATCACATCCTGCCACAGAGAAAGAAACATTTAGCTTTGGAAAGCCCCTCTAAAGTAGTTACAAGACACTATCTTCCCAATAGAATGATCTCCTGCTGACACAATCAAAGTATTTAAGAAAGAAATTTGGGGAAGGCATGCACACTAAAGCATATTGAACTCACTGGGCCAAGAGCACACTCCTGTACACAAGGCCTTTGTGAGAGCTTCCCAACAACAGCCTTAGCTAAGATAGGGTTAGGACTGGGACAACTGCACACTGAGCCAACAGGACCCAGTATTGTTTTAAAACAGGGCTGACTACTAGATGCCAGAAACAGAGTCTCAGTGTCTGCAACAGAATGGGCTTTTTACGCTGGGCCCACAAGAATAAAATGGTATGCTACTTAAAGACAGAAGCACACAATAGAAATCCAAGCATGTACTCTATTCCAGCTTTTACTGGAAACTGGCATATTTTCTATTTCAAACAACAGATGACAGTCGTTTAAGAGAACCACAGTTTAAAAAGCACAAAAGAACTGAACTCAACCTTGCCTAGGGAATTGAATGAGGTAGATTTCTGCTGTTGGTTGGTTGGGGTTTTTTTATTATTATTTATTGTTTTTAAACAAACTCATCCTATATCTTTTACACTACAGCAGTAATTCTCTCTATGAGGAGCAGAAACCTAAGTGTCCCTCTTTCAGAGAACAGAAACCAAAAGCATTTCCATACTGATGTGCCATGCTGACTGATATTTGCACAACTTTGTCAAAGCAACAGGAGGTATAGCCTGCTGAGCTGTTACAGGAATCAAGCCAGACTGTAAGAAGCACTGAATGCACCACCACGCATTGTTCCCGGGGGGGAGGGGCACACAGAGGAGAGGGAGAGCCCCTTTCAGGGAGAAGCTCTTAGCCAGGATGATTACAACATACACCTAGAATCCCAGTACTCAGAAGGACAAAGAAGGAAGGATATAAGGATATGAGTTCAAGGCAACGGGGCTACAAAGCAAGTTCCACCCCATACTGGACTATGAGACGCTACTTCAAAAACAAACAAATAAATAGTAAAATCTTGACGAATCAGCAAAGATTACTCATTTTTATCAAATCCCGATTCTAGTATACGTCTTTTAAACACGTATGACAAATAAGAGCTGCACACAAAAGCACTTGTGTGCCAGCAGACTTTGTCTAAAGGGGGCAGCAGCCCACACGGCTTAGCTGCAAGAGAGGCCAGCTGTTTTTATTAGTAAGCTAGCACTATGCAGATTAGGTAGCTGACGGACATCTTGAGAAGTTGCTACTTCCAGAACACAGTACTTCAACAATGAAAACACTGGGTTTTTACATTAAAATTTGTACTTTTGCAAAGTATATCTATCTCTTGTAAGCATCCCATTAAAGATTCTGATAAATGGTAAACTTAATAAATATGAAGGCTACTATAAAATAAGTCAATACTGCAGGTTTATGAAACAATGATCTATTTCAAGTCAATATTATAAATCATTCACAGAGAGAAGACTCTTAAAATATTAGAAAGTACTGGAGTGTAGCTCAGTGGAAGAACACTTGCTAAGGCCCGGAGGTCAATTCCTAACACTGCAGAAATAAATCTAAAAAGGAACAAAGACAAATAGGCTCACAATAAATATGACCCCATGCACTACAGTACAGCAAGGAATGGTACTATTTGTTGAGGCTCGGCACACTACTGAAGAAGAGCAACAAGCTACTAAAATACTACTCCATTTATCAACCACAAATCTGTGTGATACCAATTTTTCCTTTTATATGTCAATCAAAATAATTAGAACAGTTGTTTTCAATAAAATAAGCATCCAGGGCTGGGGCAATAGCACAAAGGTTGGTAGAAAGCTCACTTGACATGTACAAGGCCCCAAGCTAGTCATGAGTGGAGACCCCTGAGACTCCCCCAAAGACAGAAAGCTACAGACCTATAAAGAATGTCTCTCTTATCACAATATGGGGAGGTATTTTTACTAAATTGTTTTATCAGTGTTATTTTGAATGAGTTAATGTGTTTTAAAGGCCTTAGTTCATTTCTAATATAGTCAGTAGCTAGACTCTGTACTTCCATAAACCAGAGCTCTTGGTATGCTGATGTCAAAAACACTATTTCTCAATGCAGATCTGTTATGGGCCTTAATCCCTAAAGACCTAAAACCAAAATCAGCCATCAGTACTTCTGAACTCAAATTTACTTAGGGATACATAAAAACTACCAAAGTAGAGCAAGGCAGTGGTGGCACACGCCTTTAATCCCAGACCTTAGGAGGTAGAGGAAGGCTGATCTCTGTTGAATTTGAGGCCAGCCTGGTCTATCTACAAGAGCTACAAAGCTACAGAGAAACCCTGTCTCAAAAAACCGGAAAAAAAAAAACACTACCAAAATAATAAAATAGGATGGAACACTCTGTACTCCTAGTGGTCATCAGATAATAATTTGGGAGTTGGAGTTAGGGGTTAAATCCTTCAGTGCACGTGCTGAGCAGAGTCTCCCAGTGAGCTACACACATGCCCAGCTGCAGTAATTCTCTCCATGGGTGTTGTGTGCAGGTACACATGCATGTGCCTGTCACAGGCCAATGTTGTGGGATATTTGTACACTGTGTGAAGATATATTGCTGAGATTGATTTAATAAAGAGCTAAAGAGCCAATAGCTAGACAGGAGGTATAGGCAGGACTTCTGGGCAGAAAGAGGGGAAGCTGGAGATGAATCTATGCGCTTAGGAGATACCCAGAGATGTGGAAGAAGCAGGATGTGCAGTGCTTGACAGAACACAGATGAATAGAAATAGGTTAATTTAGGTTATAAGAGCTGGTTAGAAACAAGTCTAAGCTGGGGCCAAGCTTTTATAAATAATAAGTCTCTATGCCATTATTTGGGAGCTGGCTGGTGGGACAGAGAAAAACACTCTACAGGCCAAGGTCAACACTGAGTGTCTTTCCACAGCCCTTCCCTACCTTAATTAAGTCTTACTTAAGCTGAAACTCACTGACTCAGCTGGGCTGACTGGGGACTGTTTGCTTTCTTGCTTTCTTTTCATTTCTTCTTTTAGTTTCTAGGACTTATGTGTGTAGTCCTGGCTGTCCTGGAACTCACTCTGTAGACCAGGCTGGCCCCAAACTCAGAGGTCCGCCTGCCTCTGCCTCCCAAGCGATTAAAGGTGTGCTCATCACCAGCACCCAGCTTGACCTTTTGCATTTCTGAGGCAGGATCTTGCTATGTAGAGTGGTGGCCACAAAAATCCTCTTGTTTAGGGCTACTAAATGTTGGGATAGCAGGCATCCATTAGTATGCCCAAGTAGATTCAATAGTTAGTATATATTAAGGGAATCTCATACTAAATAGTATGTTATATGTTATTTGAAAATAAGATTGGCTAGTAAATTGAGAAGTGACCTTTATATGTTTATATTTTAATTTTGTATTTTACCTGTTTTGTTTTGTTTTGTTTTGTCCTAGAACTTGCTATGTAGACTAGACTGGCCTTGAACTCACAGATATCCTCCTGCCTCTGCCTCCTCAGTGCTTGGATTAAAGTTAAGTGTCCTCCTCACACCTGGCCTATGGCCTTTAAAAAAAAATGTATACTTGCTACTTGGGCGGAGAGAGGTGGCACAGCAGTTAAGAGAGCATATGCTTTTGCAGAGGACCCATATAAGCTCAAAACTTCTGGGAACTCCAGCTCTGGGGTGAACTGATGCTTCTGATGTCCATGGACACCTGAATTTCTGCAGACAAAGACACATAATTAAATATAAAAATAATCTTTAAAAATGTAAGCTTTTCTTGTGTTATGACAAGCTAAGACTGGCTACTCTTGGATAAGCAGGCTACCATGACTCAGAGGCTGTGTAGAGTTTTAGTATTTATTGTCTTAGTTTTATTATTTATGTTATTTATGTTTATGGTGTTTGTTGGTGCGTTTGTTTTGGTTTGGGGGTTACAGAATCTCTCACTGGCCTAGAACTTGCCAAGTAGGCTAGACTGGCTGGCCAGCCACCTGTCTATCTGCATCCCTGGTCCTAGGATTACAAGTACACATCACCACACATGGCTTTTTGTTTTTATCGGTGGGTTCTGTGAATTGAACTCAGTCCTTTATTCTATAAGCCAAGTAGTTTGCTAACTTAGTTACTTTCCAAGATGCCTTCCTGGCTGATAAATTTAAACCATTTTGAAATTCCTAAATCCCAAACAAAGATTCCTTAAGACAAGATGGAAATTCCCAAGCTGCGGGAGGCCTAGACTCTGGCTAAGTGGCAGAGCACCTGCTTAGCATGCTTGAAGCCCTGAGTCCAATGCCCAAAACTGAAAAACAAACCCCAAAGATACAAAGCATAATATAGTAGCTTTTCTTTTTATTCCCAGATTTACTCTTTTTTTACAACTACTATTTGTGTGCACACATGGAGGGATCACAACTTATGGGGGTCAGTTCTCCTACCACCACAAGGGTTCTAAGGATTGAATTTAGGTTGCCACACTTGGCTACAAGTGCTTCCACCCATTGAGCCGTCTCACAGACTCCCATAACAGATTTTTTTAAGGGAAGATTAACTTGTACTTAAGAATGAATGCAAAGCTGAGCATGGTGGGTAAGCCTGTATCCTAGCACCCCGGAAGGTAAGGCAAGAAGATCAAGAGTTTTAGGATAGAATGAATGCATGAGTAGCCTTTACAGTATGATTATGACTTTGAATGATTACTATAAATTTCACATTTTCCTTCTCGTCTTATTTGACTGCCTTAAAATTTTCGGTCCCCTGTTACTGTGTTCTCCATTTTTTTCCAAAAGTTTTTCTTTGCCTCGGGTTCCCTCTCTCTCCTTTTCATTCTGACCACCTTTGTTTCTTAGAGATATGCTTTCTAATTGCTTACCTGTCATTTCATTTGCTTTTAGAATGGTACTGTTTAAGTAAAAGCCTTATAGAAAAGTTTTAATTAAAACCTCTTAATTTCTGATCATTTCCTTAGATAGTTCCCTTAGAGCAATATTGGATCAAGAAATAAGCCCATCTTCAAATTTTATTTGTGCCTGTGTGTGTGTGTGCGCGCACGTGTGTGCGTGATGCACATGTGTCGAGTAAGAGGGAAATTTATGGGCGTTGGTTCTCTTCTACCATGTGAGCTTTGTAGACTGAGCTCAGATCCTGGGAACAGTGTTAGCAAGCCATTTGCAAACTCTACAGACTGCCAAGTGTCTTTCTAAAAGGGTGTATAGAGCTGGGCATGATGGCGGATGTCTTTCATCCCAGCACTTGGATTACTAACCTGGGTTTAAGCGTAAAACAATTGAAATCAGTCACCACTAGTGTGCATCTGTACATTCTCTATATGTGGTAAACAACTGGAATCAGTCACCACTAGTGTGCATCTATATATTCTCTATATGTGGTAAACAACTGGAATCAGTCACCACTAGTGTGCATCTATATATTCTCTATATGTGGTAAACACCTGGAATCAGTCACCACTAGTGTGCATCTATATATTCTCTATATGTGGTAAACACCTGGAATCAGTCACCACTAGTGTGCATCTATATATTCTCTATATGTGGTAAACA
>LOEQ01000447.1:195305-209816 GCA_001685075.1 Bramus lutescens | reverse complement strand
GGAACAGGGCTTGGGGGGGGGTTGGTGTTGGAGCCTTAATCTTCTAATCTAGGTTCTCTCCCAAGAAGGATAACTTAAAGTCACATCCTGTGTGTTTTCTTTTTTGTTTAATGCATTCCCTTGAAAACAAACCACACACAGGCCAACACTCAAGTCTCAAGACTGTACCCTGTCACACAGAGTGTTTGTTTTTGTTTGTTGTTTTCAACCTAACACAAAGCTAACTGGGAAGAGGAACCATAACTGAGAGGAGGTCTCATCAGCGTGCTGTGGGCAAGCCTGTATACATTTTCCTCATTGATGATTGATGAGGGGAGACCCCAGCTCACAGTGGGTGGTGCCACCCCTCAGCCAGTGTCCTGGCTGCTAAAGGAAACCATGAGGAGCAAACCATTAAGCAGCACCCCTCCATGGCTTCTGCATCAGCTTCTGTCTGAGTTCCTGCCCTGACTTCCTCCAATGATGAACTGTGATGTGGAAGTAGAAACTGAAACAAACCCTTTCCTTCCCAAGCTGCTTTTGATCATGGTGTTTATCACAGCAATAGAAGCCCAACTAAGACACATAGTTAGGGATTTGGTTTTTGTTGTGGAGGATTTGGATTTTTGTTGTGGTGGTGGTTTGAAAGAAAATGGGACCCATAGGCCCATAGTGAGTGAGTGGCACCATTAAGAGGAGTGGCCTCGTTGGGGGAAGTGTGTCACTGGGGATGGGCTTTGAGGTTTCAGATAATCAAGCTGCACCCAGTGCAACACAGTTGCTTCTGCTGCCTGCAGATCAAGAGGAGAACTCTCAGCTCCTCCAGCATCATATCCGCCTATTCCCTGCCATGATGATGATGGACTAAACCTCTGAACTGTAAGCCACCCAATTAAATGTTTACCTTTCAAAGAGCAGTCATGGTCATGGTGTCTCTTCACAGCAATAGAAACCCTAACTAAGACACAAGTTCACAAGTTCTTTTTTTTTTTAACTTTCCTAATGTTTTTGTCCTTGGAATTAGTTTTCTACTTCTGTCTTCTCCAACAGCATCTCAGAGGCAGGAAGCTTCTGAACTCCTCGGTCTTCTTCTCAGTCTTCTTTTAGCACAAAGGTGGCTGAGATCAAGGGCTTGATAGACAGATGCATGAGCGAGCATCTTGGCTCCATCACTGCTGGGGCAGCATGGAAAAGTCATCCTCTCACTATGCTCCGAGCCACATCCCACCCTTCTCTCCTTCCCCCAAACTGCTCTGGCCAAGACACAAGCATTGCTCTGACTGATATGTTGAGCCTGTGTGTTTGCAGCCACGCCTGCCCTGCTTCACAATCTCAGTGTCTCTGCTCAGATTCTCCCACCTCCCTCCAATTCAGAGTCCAAGGCCCTGGTTTGAGAGTGGCAGGATGGACTGTAAGTTCCTCTCTGTTCTTTCCTCTCCCCAGTGTAGCACTATTCATAAAAAACTCAGGGATAGAAACTGGGGTTCAACCAGAAGGCCCAAAAAGCAAAACAGCCAGTCACTGGCTCTCACCTCTACCTCAGTCCAAAATGGTGATCCTGCCTACAGGAATCTCAGAATGAGACTGTGTCTGAGAGCTGTCTCCTCCCGTCTTATAATCCTCTCTAGTGCTGGGATTAAAGGCATGCACCTGGTTTCTGTAGCAAACTAGTATGGCTACTGGGATTAAAGTTGCATGTCATTGCTGCCTGGTCTGTAAGGCTGGCCAGTGTGGCTGTTTTATTTTCCCGGTCCCCAGGCAAGCTTTATTAAAATACAAACGAAATGCCATTATATTTCCCCTTTTTGTCTAAAATAAAAAAGGCTATAACTAATAAATTAAAACTATATACAGTAAGTACAATAACTATATACAATATATACAGGCAATAAATACATCAACAATGTCACCAATTAAAGCAAGATTAATAAAACTCAGGGATAGAAATCGGGGTTCAACCTGAAGGTCAGAAAAGCAAAGCAGTCAACCACTGGCTCTTACCTCACCCTCAGTCCAAAATGGCGATGCTGCCTCCAGGAATTTCAGGATGAGACTGTCTGAGGGCTGTTACTGTTCAAATGTTACTTTCTTGAGAAGGCCTTCTTGTCATCCTGTAACAACCATGGCCCCTACCTGCCACTCAACACTGCCTGTTCTCCCTCCGTGGCCCCCGCCTGCCTCCGGACACTGCCTGTTTTTCATACCTGCTTTATTTACTTTGGAGGAAATTTTCTAAGTGGCAATTGCACTTATCTCAATTACGGTCTTCCACTTACATAGCTCTGCACAGGAACGGCATGTCTGTGTCTAAAATAGTACCTGGCACAAAGCAGGCCCTCAGCAAACATCTGGAGAGTGAAGATGCTAATGGACTAATAAGGAGGAGTTCACACAGCAACAGGAAGCGACCTAGAGGAGAAATCCTCACAAATGAGGCAGGACAGAAAAACAGGAAACTGTGGAAATATGATAATAAAAGGGCTTCCTCTGGGGTCCTAGGAGAAGCCTCTCTTCAGCTGGACTCTCCAAAACTGGAAAAGTCTATAAGAAATAGATGAGTTTCTTGATATATTCAGCCTTAAATCAAGGTCAAATAAGCCATTTAAACAGACCTATAACTTCTAGTGAAAGTGAAGCAGCAAGGAAAAGTCTCTGAAGGAAAGAAAACAAAACCCAAGGCCAGATAGATCTAGAGCAGAATTCTACCAGACCTGCAAAGAAGAATTAGTGCTAATACACCTCAAGTTAGTCTGCAAAACAGAAACAGAAGGAAAATTTCCTAATTCTTTTTCAAAGGCCACAATTATCAATATCTAAACTACACAATGGTCCAACAAAAACAAAGAAACTTATGGACCAATATCCCTTATGAACATTGATGCACAAATTCTCAACAAGATTCTTGCAAAACGAATCCAAGAGCACATCAAAACAATTATCCACCATGATCAAGTAGGCTTCATCCCAGAGATATGGGGATGGTTCAACATGTGCAAATCAGTAAGCATAATCTATCACATTAAACAGAAACAACACATGAACATCTCATTAGATGCAGAAAAGACCTGTGACAAAATCTAGTACCTCTTCATGATAAAAGTCCTAGACAGAGATACAAGTGACATACCTCAGTATAATATAGCTGATGCATAGCAACTCCACAGTTAAAATTATCTTAATGGATAGAAAAATCAAAACATTTTTACTAAAATCAGGAACAAGACAGTGTACACTCTCTCTACCTATTCAATATAGTATTTGAAGTCTTAGCTAGAGCAATAAGACAATGGAAGGAATCAAAGGGATACAGATAGGAAAGAATGGAGTCAAAGTATCTTTATTTGCAGATAATATTATTTTATACATAATAAAAGACCCTGAAAATTCCACCAGGACACTTCTATAGCTGATGAACTCTTGCAGCAAAGTAGCAGGATACAAAATTAGCTCATAGAAATTAGAAATCTTATATAAAGGATAAGTGTGCTAATAAAGAAATCAACGAAACAATACCTTTACAATAGCCTCAAAAAATATCTTGGGATAACTCTAACCAAGCAAATGAAAGACTTATATAATAAAAACTTTAAGACTTTGAAGAAGACACCAGAAGATGGAAAGATCCTCTGTGCTTGTGGGTCAGTAGGACGAATACAATAAAAATGGCCATTCTACTAAAAGAAATCTGCAGATTCAACTCAACCCCCAACAAAATTCTAACACAATCCTTCACTGAAATTGAAATTTTTCTTTTTCTTTTTGTTTTTCTGTTTTGTTTTGTTTTTTGAGGCAGTGTTTCTCTGTAGCTTTTGGTGCCTCTCCTGGAACTAGCTCTTGTAGACCAGGCTGGCCTTGAACTCACAGAGATCTGCCTGCCTTTGCCTCCTGAGTGCTGGGATTAAAGGCGTGTGCCACCACCACCCAGCAAAAAAACACAATTTTCAATTCACATGGAAACATAAAAAGACAGGATAGCTAAAACATTTATGAATAATAAAAGAATTAACGGAGACTAATAAAAGAGCTAATAATAAAAGAATTATCATCATCCCAGCTTCCAAGTTGACTATAGAACTTTAGTAGTAAAAATAATATACTAGTAGAAGTCAATACATCTATGGACACCTGATTTCTTTCTTTCTTTTCTTTTTTTTTTTTTTACAAAGAAAGTAAAAACTACACACTGAAGAAAGGACAGCATCTTCACCAGATGGTTCTTGTCAGTCTGAATGGCTGCATGTAGAAGTATCCGAAAAGATGCATACTTATCACCGTGCATAAAACTCAACTCTAAATGGATCAATCCTCAACATAAGACCAGACACCCTGAGTATGACAGAAGAGAAAGTGGGGAACAGTCTGGAACTCACTGGCACAAGAAAGGGGTTTCTTAGCAGGGCACCAGTAGCACAGACACTAAGACCTCATGAAACTGAAAAGCTTCTGAAAAGCAAGGGACACCATCAGTCAGGCAAAACAACAGCCTACAGAATGAGAAAAGATCTTTACCAATTATACCTCTCACAGAGGGTTAGTATCTATAATATATAAAAAAACTAAAAAAAAAAGTGAGCACTAGAAAACCCCAAAATAACCCAATTTAAAAACGGGGTACAGAAGTAAACAGAGTTCTCAAAAGATGAAATGGCTCAAAAATATTTAAAGGAATGTTCAACATCCTTAGTCATCATGGAAATGTAAATTAAAACTATTTGGGGATTTTATCTCACACTAGTCTGAAGCGCGATTAATAAAAACTCAGAGACAGAAATAGGGGTTTAACTTGAAGGTCAGAAAAGCACAACAGCCAGCCACTGGCTCTTACCTCTACCTCAGTTCAAAACAGAGATCCTGCCTCCAGGAATCTCCAAATGAGCCTGAGCCTGAGCGCTGTCTCCTCCAGGTTTATAATCCTCTCTAGTTCTGGGATTAAGGACATGCGCCACTACCACCTGGTTTCTATGGCAAGTTAGTGTGGCTACTTAGATTAGAGGTGTGTGTCTGTAAGGCTGGCCATTGTGGCTGTTTTACTTTTCTGATCCTCAGGCAAGTTTCATTTATTAAAATACAAATGAAGTGCCACTATACCAGTCAGAATGGTCAAAGTCACTAAAACAAATGACAGTGCATCCTGATAAGGATGTGGGGAAAGAGAACAACATTTATCCCTTGCTGGAGGGTACAGACTTGCACAGCTACTATGGAAATCAGTACGGTGATTCCTCTGGAAGCTGGGAACCAATCTACCTCAAGATGCAGCTATACCACTTCTGAGCACCCAAGGACTCTACATCCTACTATAGAGACACTTGTTCATCCAGGTTCATTGCTGCTCTATTCATAACAGTCTGGAATTGGAAACAGCCTAGCTCTCCAACTAAGGTATGGCTAATGAGAATCTGGTACATTTATACAACAGAACACCATTCATCTGTTAAGAAAAAATGGGCTTATGAAATTTGCAGATAAATGGAAGGAACTCGAGAAAATCATCCTGAGTAAGGTAGCACAGAGCCAGAGAACGATTATTGCATGTTTTCTTTTGTATGTGGACGTTAGATTCTAAGCTTTAGATACGTGTGTTACAATCCAATAACTATAGAGATTAGGGGCATAGTAGGGGACTACAAGGGATGAGAGAGTCTCCCAGTGAAGTGGAAATGGAATAATATTGTTATAGACCTGGAATAGGAGGATTGAATAGGGAGGGGATGGGAAAGAAGGGTAAAGGAGGAATCAAGTGACATTAAGGAGGATTTGCAAACCACATGAAAGCCTACTACTCTATAGTTTCCTAAAACATATGCACACATGATAGGAATCTAAATGGACTCACCAAATAATAGGGGCGACAACGCACCAATCAGACATTTCATGCCACAAAGTAAAACCTCCAGTGCCAGGAATAGGTTTTATCTTGTTGAGGTGCTGACCAAAGGAGCCCCCAAACATCACAGGCTATTGCCAAGCCTACTGGTTACTGTCTGCCACCATAGGTAAGGCCCTATTGCTGGAAACAACACCTATGTCATTGAGCATGGGCGGTAGATCTAGTAGTGCCTTACTATGAGCTTCACCCCTATTGACTGGTGTTTGCCGTGCAGGAAGGTAGTCTGCAGATGAATGAGAGGAAAGGGTAATCCTCAGTACCTCCCAGCTACAAGCCCTGTACCCTGCAACAGTGACTAGGCTGCTAGACATACTGGTTCAGTAGTGACACAAATGTTATTGGAGCAACCAAGCACTTTCTGACTGGATTGAAGGCCTACTTCAAGAAATAGAGCCCATACCTCACACTGCTACAGTGGCCAAGAACCTGAGACCAGATAGATATGGGCCTAGGGGAAAACCTAACACTACTACTCTACTAATGGACACAGCAACAGAACAACCCCTAATGACATTCTGATATAGCCATAGATGAGGGCTCCACTCAGCCCTCACCAGAGAAGCTTCTCCTTGCAGTAGAGGACAATAACAGAGACCCACATCTGGACACTGTGGAGAGGGAGGGACTTCGGAGCACTCAGTCCTAAACGGAATGTCATCATCAAAGCCCTCCCCTCAAGGATCTATGCAGAAGAGGAGCTGGAAAGACTACAAGAGTCAGGTAATGGATGACTCCGAGAAGACAGTGTCTTCCAGACACAGCAGGACTCATACACATATGAATTCACAGAGGCTATGGCAAGCACACAAAAGGCCTACACGGGTTTAAGACAGATAGGGTCCTAGCACTGAGAGAGGAGTAAGCACAGGCTCCCACCCCAACCGAGAAGCGATCTCCAATTGACAGCTACTGACAAAGAAATGCAATGGAACCGCACTATGGATACTAACCAGACTTTAGGGCAGATCCCATGCTGTGTAGGAGATGAACAACACAAATGAACTCAGTGGTATTTCTGTAGACTTTTTGTCTCATATTGCTTGGGGGGGGTATTTTTTGTCTTATTCTTTTGCTTGTTTATTTTTATTTCTGTTTTTGAGTTTTTGAGGGGATTTGTATGTTTGTTCGATTAATTTTGGGTTTTTTTGAGAGAAAAAACCAATATGAAGTTGTGTGGGTAGGTAGGGAGATGAGAAAGATCTGGGAGCAACCTGGGGAGGGAAAAAAACATGAACAACATATATGAAAAAAAATTGTCAATTAAAAAAATAGAGTAGTAGTAGTAGATTAGAAGAAAATTCCATACAATTATCATTTGTTGTGAAGGTTGCTGACATAGAGATGTTTCTTTCATATATAATTAGGCATTTTATATTAAAATACCAATGAACCAGGCTTAACACATAAATGCATACAACATTAAGTGGGGCCTCACTCCTTTCCCCAGGAATTTCCTGGAAAGTTTGAAATCACATGTGTGTGTGTGGACGGTCAGTTTTCTCTTTCCACATACAAGTTCTAGGAATGGACTCAGGCTCCAGGTTTATGTGGCAAGTACCTTACCTGCTGAGCCATCTTGTGAGCCCAAGACTGCTTCCAGCTAGACATGTCTCCTTTCTGCATCCCCGTGAGCGAGAGTGTTGCACTAGCAAGTGTAACTCCATCAGACACTCCTCTGGAGTCCACCCTGTGATCTCATTTAGGTTCCGAACAAACCATTGAAGACAACAGCCTCAAAACCCATCCAAATCCTTTATAAGGCCCTGTCCCAGAGAAGCCCACACCCATGCTCTGACGTGTCACTTTCTTCCCAAAGCTTCTCTCTTTCACCTAATCTTCATGCTTAAAATCCATATTAAAAAATATTTTTAAGGAGGCTGGAGAGAAGGCTTGGCAGTTAAGAGCAATTGATGCCCTTGCATAAGATCTAGGTTTGCTTCCCTGCACTCACGTGACAGCTCACAACCCAGTTACTCCAGTTCCGGGGAATCCAGTGTCTTCTTCTGACTTCTTTGGGATCCTGCACACATGTGGTGCACTGACATATCAGGCCAAACATGCATACAAGTAAAATAAAAATAAATATCCGAAAAAACCTTAATAAACCCCAACACGCTTCACCCTGGCTCACCTTGGAGTTCTTTTCTGTGTCCAAGCCAAGGAGACAGTTCTACTTGGTCGAAGGGCCTAAAGGATGAAGGAGCTTTTCAAGCCACCAGGCAACAGAGTGCTGTGTCTCTTGCCCTTCGGCCCTGTTCCTATTGATGGTTTTATTTTGGAAGGAAGTTATCAAGGCAAATGAGCAGATTTACAGCTTAAAAGACCTCTCTGGCCACAGAAGGGGGGCGAGGGGGATGCTGCTGAGGGCCAGGGCAGCATGAGCAGCAGCCTGGGAAACAGCAAGAAAGAGAAGGAAGGAAGGACTGACCCAGAGTAGAAGGAAGGCGAAGTCCCCATGTTGTGTTTTGAGGTGGCGACTGACAGAACTTGTGAGAACATTGATGGGGCCTAAGAGGAAAAGAAAGAGCTAATGCCATCTTCCAGCTGGGTCTCCTCCTGACTCTTGATGAGCTTGACGCCATGAGAAAGGAGGTAGAGCACACAGGCCAACCTTCCGTTCTGTAGATGCCGCTGCCCCGAGGAGAAATTTATTTTCCCTGCTTTGTCAGTAAACAGGATGACAGAAATACTCATCCCACAGTGGCTGAGAAGGCAACGTGGCTGTTCTGTGAGCCCTCCCCTCCTGAGGAATACATTTCTGCTGTGGTCAACAGTAGTTGGGGAACACGGAACTTTTATACAGATAAATAAAAGGCCTCCTCACATTTCAAAAGGCTCTGGAGGCTCCTTCTGGTCATGCTTGTTCATTGAGCACTTAGGAGGAATGACTCAAAGCTGAAATTACAAACTTCTGCTGATTAAAAAAAAATCAGCCCAAACAGAAGATAACATACACCCGAAATCACAATGAGACTTTAAAACAGGCCTCTGCTGCATTTATTAGGCTAAGAGCTAAAGCAGCTAGTTCAATACCGGATAGCTGGCAGGCCTGCTCCTGAGAATCTGCCAGCCTGCTGCACTCCATCGCCCAAGCCCTCCCTGGCTTCTGGCTTGTCCTCATTTCCCCTGAACGCTGGTCTAAAGTTAGTGAGATCACTTGCAGCCTGTGTTGCCATTAGCTCCTTCTCAGGAGGCCGACTGGCTCAGCAACAGTTTGACTGGGGTAACCCTGGAAGTTTCAAACCTCCCCACGGTGGCCTGTGGACTTTCAGCAGTATTTGGGCCCTTGTGGGATTTCCTATGTCTTCCATTCTTTCTTTCTGAGAGACGGTCCTTGAAGGGCTTTACCCGCTCCCCCTATTTCTGAGACAGGGTCTCACATTACTGTCCAGGCTGTCCTCAAACTCTTGATCCTCCTCCCTCAGCTCCTCTCTCTTCTCCCAGCTGGGATTATAGACACCAGCCAGGACGTCTGGCTCTTACAAGTTTTCTCTGTCTCACCAGAGACCCCTGACTATTGGAGATCTGGGCCCCCACTGCAATGAAAGCTGCTCTTTTTCTTTTCAGCCCCAGAGAGGTGGCAGTGGAACTCAATAAATCTAGGATCCCTTCTTGTATTTGCTCCACCCTCTCAAATCCTTTGAAAATGGCCGGTTAGAGCGGGCTTTGGCTGGAAAGTGCTGATTCCTCACAGGAACCCATGAGGCTGAAAACCTGATGTGGCTGCCTTCATTTTTAAATCTCTGTTTATGGTCAGTCACCTGTCTAACTGCCTGTAGCATCTGCCTATACCACTGGTGTGCACTGAAAGCTAGGCTGCCTGTCCCAGAAGTTCATCCTTCTTCAAGGCTGGCTGCGCAGAGTAACTCAGACCTCTTACATCTGTCTTACAAGATCCTGCTCCAGACACAGAGAAGGTGCCTCAGGGTTTTCAGGCACTTACCTTGGAGTGTAGGAGTTGCACAGCCTCACAGACAGAGCTCCATATTATATCAGCCCAAGCTACGCAGTCATCCTTCGGGAACCAGCTGCACCCCAAGTGATGACAGAGACAACCTCTTTGGACCACGTGCCAAGGATCCATGGGCCACACCTTGAGCCAGACTGCTTACTTATGCGCACTTCTTGCCCCTGCCTCTCATCTTTAAAAGCAACTTTTAGGTACCATCTCAAAGTTGGTACCTTTACGGAGTCTCAGTCTTTTGACTGAGATCAAGTCCATACCATGTCCGTGTCCTAATTTGGGGTCACTGCCCTTCATTACCAATCCCCTCTTTAGTGGCAAATTGGGTTGGGTGCCATGCCTGGTCTTTCGGGACTCCTGGAGTTGGAGCTTTCGCTCTAAGACTCCTATAATACTATTGACTATTTGGGACTTTGGAAAGGCAGCCTTGAGTCTGTGCTGCAAGGCCCTCCCACATATTTGCTTCATGGTTGCATCTCTGTCACGGCCTCTGTTGTTCAGTTCTCTCCGCCCTGAGGTAGGAATGACAGGAGTCTAAGAACCAGCAGCCTCCTCAGGAGTTTGTTGGCAAACCAGTCATGGGGAATTCTGGTTCCTCCTCCTAGCATGGCCATTTATTCTGGCCCTAGAGAAGCAGAATCCTAACAAGATATTAACACC
This sequence comes from Bramus lutescens, assembly GCA_001685075.1. Taxonomy (NCBI): domain Eukaryota; kingdom Metazoa; phylum Chordata; class Mammalia; order Rodentia; family Cricetidae; genus Bramus; species Bramus lutescens. Next base: position 199,323 of record LOEQ01000447.1, on the reverse strand, counting down.
ATCCTCAGGGGATTCCTGGACGACATCCCAGGAATGTCAGGAAAGGTCAGGTCTACTTAAATGCGCATATATAGACAAACAGAGATCTTGGTTGACTTCCTCTCCCGCTAGCCACCTCTCCACTTCAGAGAGCAGCTTCTCTTTTTTTGCAGTTACATCCTTTCAAGCCTAAAGGACCAGTTTCATAAATCCCCTTTTCCCCTGCAAGATGAAGGGGCTCACCAAGAGAACGTCAAGAGCTTTCCAACTTAGAAATTAAAATCTCCAGGAGGAGCGACCTGGAAACTTCACACTGCACTTGGTGAGATGTTATGGCTTCGTGTTCTCTAAGATAATCCTATGAGGGTCTTGTGTCTTTTAGACCAACCATAATTTGTTTTTTTTTTATGTACACTGATTATTCTAATGCATTTGTGAAGGTTTACCTTGGACAGCCTCAGTCGAGTTGGAGTTGACATGCTCAAGTAGCTCCTCCGCCACCGGTGCAAGCGCGCCCTCTGCCGGCCACGAGCACACACTCAGCAGCAAGGGGCCTCGCTTCATAGAGCAAAGAATTTTCATTTTGCCTTCAAGCAACAGTGACTTACTACTCCCAAAACTAGGAAGGCAGATTTAGGACTGGGCATACAAAGACAAATGGCAGCTCCCCAGCTCTAAGAGGTCTCATAGTGTGATAGGGCGTACCCAATCCAAGCATCCCAACACTTGAGAGTTAGGGCTAGCACTGCCTCTAGAATTCCCATTAGTTTTCTACCCCATGTTTACACAAGAACCATACAGCTCAATACAGGGCTCTATAGCTAGGAATGATGACTCATGCTGCCTAAGAGCAACACAGTTCGTGGGTGCTACCCTGCAGACCGAGGCTACCCTGCAGTCCTGGCAGCTGCCCCCCAGGAATGACAAAAGCACTACAGAGAAAGGTTAGATGTAGGCTCAGTTGTTAAGAGTTGTGTGAGTGATGATTAACCTTGGCATCAACTTGACAACATCTGGAATAAACTAAAAGGTAACCTGGGCACTTCTTGATCAGATTACTTGACATGGGAAGACCTTCCCCAAATGTGGGTGGCACTTTCTGATGGCAACCCAGATCAAGACATGGAAAACAGAAAGTGTTGCTTTTTGCCTGTTTGCCCTCTCTCTTGCTGGCAAATTCATCTATTCTGTTGCTGCTGCATCCTTCCACAGATGGCAGAACCAACTTCTTTGGGCTTCTACATAGACTAAAGATAAGCAGCTAAGGATCCTCCATGTCGTCAGCATCATATTGGGACTTCCAGCCTCACTGGCTGTGGCTTCTCGGCCTCTCAGTGTGAAACAACCACATTGTGTACGCCAACCTAATGAATCCCTTTAATGTATGGATTTATCACTTCTGTTACTCTAGAGAACCCTGGCTAATACACTTAAAAAAGGAGAGAGAACAGCTGGGTGTGGTGATTTACATTTTAACCCCAGGACTCCAGAAGCAGGAGCAGGTGGGGCTCCGTGAGTTCAAGGCTAACCTAGTCTACAAAGCAAGGTCCAGGCCAGTCAGGGCCACGCAGTGAGACCTGTTTGAAAACAAAGAAACGAAAAGCCCCCAATACTTTTTTTTAAGAGAGAGAGAGAGAGAGAGAGAGAGAGAGAGAGAGAGNNNAAATTAAGGAGAGGGTTGGAAAATAGAAGGGTAGGGATATGGATGGTTAAAGTAGGAAGGAAAGAGAGAGCTGGAAAATAGAGGTAGTAAATACAGTTAAAGAATGAAGGAAGGAGGGAGAGAAACAGAAGAGAGGAGATACATCAGCAACATCTTAAATTTACAATTCAAATGTAAGACATGTATTTAAGAAGACAGGCGCATTATGAACGAGTGTAAGGTAAACCATGAAAGCACTCTGTTGGAGACTCCTAAAGCACAGCCACTAGAGATGCACAGAGGGCAGAGTCAGCAGGAGAAGGTGGAACACACCCATCTTAGGGGTTCTACTGCTGCGAAGAGACACCATGACCACGACAACTCTTATAAAGAAAACATTTAACTGGCATGGGTCACTTGCAGTTTCAGAGGTTCAGTCCATTATCATCATGACGGGGGGCATGGTGGCATGCAGGCAGACAGTGCTGGAGTCCTACGTCTTGCAGGCAACAAATCGACCGAAACACTGAGTGATATCCTGAGCATGGAAAACCTCAAAGCTTGCCCCTACGGTGACACACTTCCTCCAATAAGACCATGTCCACTCCAACAAAGCCACACCTAAGAGTGGCACTCCATATGTGATTATGGGGGCCAATTACATCCACACTACCACAACACCCAATGCAGCAACCTGCACACCAATTAGCCTCAGAGCAGCTGGGCATGTGCAGCTAACACCCAGTGTTTGCAGCCAGTGGCTTACTAGGGATCATCAGACAGGCTTCCTGCCCCTGAAAACACTTACCTATTTCTTAGCAAAATTGAGACCTATTGCCAAGCAAAAACAAAACTCTCCCTCCAAAATACCAAAGACGCCTCACTATTTTCCTGTCTTGGTGAAACCAGCCCTTTCATTTTATTCATGCTTGAAATGTTAATCATGTATCTGCAGCAATGTTGAACGAAACCATTTAAGCTTTGTGGAGTAAATGTAATGGAAATATTTGTGTGAAATAAGTATACAGATGTTGGACCAGAAAGATGTCTCCATTGGTAAAGGTGCTTGCAGGGCAAGCCTGGCCATCTGAGTTTGTTCCTCAGAACCAGCTCCACAAAGATGCCCTCTGATGGCCACATGGGCCTCCACATACACATCACACACACACAGCAACAATGCCTGCAATAATTACAGTCAGCTGGGAGGACACCGTAAAACCCAGCTCAAATGAGGGAGTATAACTCAGTAGAGGACTCACAAAGACCCTGGGTTCAAAGGCCCACAGAGTCAACTAAGCAGGACTCATGGAGAGCCTGAAGTGACATCACAGAGCCTGTATGGGTCTAAGCTAGGTCCACTGCATATGTTATTGCTGCGTAACTTTATGTTTTTGTGGGACTCCTGACAGTGGGAGTGTGTGGGGGGGGTCTCCCACTCTTCTGCCTGCTTTCTTTTTTCTTTTCTTTTTTGTTTGTTTGTTTTTAGAGACAGCATTTCTCTATGTAACAGTATTGGCTGTCCTGGAACTTGCTCTGTAGACTAGGTCTGAAAGACCTCTGGAGCAGGGAGACTCTCACTCAAGTCTCAGGATAACACGACCCCCAAGGAACTCACAAGAGACCATCCTTGCTGCAATCACACGAGGTTTATTGACAGGACAGGAACCAGTNAACCAGTGCACTGGGGCCGAAACTCATTTCCCACGCAGGGGTAGAGTTTGACCCCGAGTAGCTGGGAGAAGGGGTATTTCAGGGAAGAAACCATCCAAAGGGGGTAGGGAAGGCATCATTGGAAAATTCCGAAAATACCAGAGATCACTGAAAAATTCCGAAAATACCAGTGATAATCACAAGGGGGTAACTCCCTGTTTCTCGAGATTATTCTCAAGATTATAAACTAACTTTATCTTCAGATAGTTTCTAAAACAGAGTCACTGAACCGGCTAACCTAGATTTTTGGCTCTATTTTTCCTGCTAGAGGGGTCTGGATTTATCTGGGTCTTCAGGTCCAAGTTCTGCCTGCCTCTGCCTCCCAAGTGCATCACCACCACCAGATTTGTCACATAGATTTACATACAGATTGACATAACATTTTCCTATACTACTTTAACAGAAAACAAACAGCCTTGAAGTATGTTTAATCATAATAGTATTTATATAGCAACCTAATGTATATTTCTGTAATGTGAATAAGAGTACCTATATAATAAAATGTGTTTATTCAGTGTTGAATAATACTATGTAATGAGCAATAATATTTATGGGTAACAAAATACCCTACTTCAGCCAGGCTGTGGTGATACATGCCTTTAATCCCAGCACTTGGGAGGCAGAGGCAGGTGTATCTCTGTGAGTTCGAGGCCAGCCTGATCTACAAGAGCTAGTTCCAGGACAGGC
>LOEQ01000447.1:157763-174392 GCA_001685075.1 Bramus lutescens | reverse complement strand
CCTTTGGAAGAGCAGGCAGTGCTCTTAACCTCTGAGCCATCTCTCCAGCCCCTGAAGCTAGTTTCTTAAAGTAGTTTCTCACTGTTTGGTTTGAGTTTTTAATTTTGTTTTGCTTTAAGAGAATGGCATAAATCCAAGTCTGTCCACTGTGCTATATTGTAAGATACCTCACTGGTTGTGGACTGTCCTAATTACTGTTGTCTTACCAAATATATATTTTCTTCTGAAAAGAAGCAAATAGTGTTTGAGCCTTAAACCTAGTAAAAAAATTAGATGTGGATTTTTCTGTCAGGGACACTCTCCACAGCGCCATCCCTAGGACAGATGGGTTTTGGAGTGTTAGTAATCCTGTACACGGTTCTGTTGGAGTGAGGAGACTGCAGAGCCCTGCCTGAAAATGTCATGAAAATACTGTCACCTGCTGCCGTTCTCATAGTTGTCTCTTTGGGGAGAAGAACTATTCATAGGTCTATGTATTTCTGATATCAAGATAGTCAAATCCAGATGCAACTTTCTGATGGATTCAGGCAATCTAGAAAGTATTAACAGCATTGAATTCAAACCTCCTTCCACGTGTTTCTTCTGAATTTTTTCTTTTTAAATAAAAACTGAAAGGTAGAAGCTTGGGAAAAAGTCCAGGACACTAGATATTTTGTTTGGCTGGAGAAGAGAATACCTGCTTCTGGGGATACAGTCTGGTGGTAGAGCACTTACTTAGCGTATGTGAGGTGCTGGATTTAGATCCCCAGCATTGGGAAAATTATTTTGTCTCTTCTTCATGTTCAACCTTTGTGTTATTGTTTATAGCATGTGTACTTGTCACTCATTATAAATATAACTAAAGAGAGTAACCTGCCGTTTCTCAGAAACCGCAGAGAGAGGAGAGAGACAAAGAATATGAGAGTGTGTTTTGCTGGGAATTGAGTCCAAGGCCAAGACTACCACAAAGCTGTACTCCCACCCCTACAATGCTTTAAAAAAAATTAAGAGACAGAAAATAGTAATGGTAATAACTAGCATTTTAAAAAATATTGAGCGTGAGCTTTACTTGTTCATTAAAAAAAAAAAACCTTGTAGCCTGTCCTAAGTGCTGTGTTTGGGTAGTCCTGTGTCTTTTCTTTACCTTGTGTTCTAGCTACTCTTCTATTGCTGTGGAAAGACATCATGACGAAGGCAACTTATAAAAGTAGGTAGTTAGTTGGGGACTTACAGTTTCAGAGTGGAGCATGGTGACAGGCAGGCAGGCAGGCAGGCAGGCATGGTGCTGGAGCAGTAGCTGAGAGCTTACATCTTATCCACAGGCAGGAGGTAAAGGCAGAGAAAGACTAGGCCTGGTATGGGCTTTTGAAACCTCAAAGCCTGCCCCCCAGTGACACACCTCCTCCAACCTTCTAAACCTGCCTAAACAATCTACCAACTGCAGACCAAGCATTCAAATATATGAGCCTGTGGGGGTCCTTCTCATTCCAACCACCACACCTTGTAAGTACCATTAGAGCCAACAGATGAGGAAACGGAGACGTTAAGTACGTAGCCCAAGATAACATAGCTGTGATTGTTTAAACCTAAGCAGTACAGCCTCCTAGTTTACTTATGGAGGACATTGTATACTTTGTTATTATTGTTTGTATATGATTCTGGTGGGCAGGTGTGAAAATCAGAGTTCAGCTTTATAGAACCCATGGGTCTTTCCTTCCACTTTCACTTGGGTTCTGAGGATAAAGCTAGGTTTTCAGGCTTATCATTATATCTGCTGAGCCATCAGGCTGGCCCTGCAATCTGCTTTTTTAAAGGTTTGTATAACAAAACAAAACAACAACAAAAAAAACAAGGATATACTCTTAATTACTTAAGGATATACCCCTAATTCCAGCACTCAGGGAGCCAAGCCAGGCAGTTCTCTGAATTCAAGGCCAACTCAGTCAGTGTACATAGTGAGCTCCAAGTTCAAGCCAACCAGAGCTACATAAGTGAGACCTGACTGGAAGTGGGAGGGGGGTGAGGGGAGGAGGGAGAAGTAAAAGAGTTGCTATTCCCTTTTGAAATAACTTCAGTGTTTGTGTTCTTCAGATTTGTGATGTATCTGACTTATATTTTTAGGAATCTGGGGTATAGGTGTTGCAACTCAGAAAGTGAACTTGAACCAGATTCCTCTCGGCCGAGACATGCATAGTCTGGTGATGAGAAACGATGGAGCCCTGTACCACAATAACGAAGAAAAGAGCAGGCTGCCAGCCAACAGCCTTCCTCAGGAGGGCGATGTAGTGGTGAGTCTCCTTGTCGCGGTCCTGTCCACCGTGAATGACTGAACTTGAGCTGTTTTGATTTTTATTTCAAAGCCCTGTGATTGGATCTAGTGAGGTAGTGCCATTTCCACATAACTCGCTTGCCAAACACCACTCCATCACTTCACTGTCCTGCCCTTGCTGGAATTGCTGGCACACCAGGACATGAGGGTTACTGACCCTATATTTCCATGTAGCAGGATCATTTACAGATTGCCTGCTAAACAGTATCCTACTGTCGCAAACCTTGGCACATAATTGTAAAAGTTTTTCTGATCATATTACAGAATGTTAGGGTTTTTTTTGGTGGGGACGGTAGGAGGCAGGTTGGAGACAGGTTTTCTCTATGTAACAGTCCTGGCTGTCCTGGTACTAGCTTTGTAGACCAGACTGGCCTTGAACTCACTGGTTTCTGCCTGTCTCTGCCTCCCAAGTGCCAGGACTAAAAGTGTGTGCCATCGCAGAGTTTCTCTGTGTAGCTCTGGAGTCTGTCCTGGTACTCACTCTGTAGACCAGGCTGGCCTCAGACTCACAGAGATCCACCTGCCTCTGCCTCCTGAGTGCTGGGATTAAAGGCATACGCCCCTTCCCCCACTGCCCAGCTATGTTAGGTATCTTTAAGGCCAGAGATCTCTCAAAGTATTTCACGTTTATTAATGTTAGGAACTGTGTTAGTTTGAATGTTAATTGCCCCATAAGCTCATAGGAGTGGCACTATTAGGAGGTATCACTTTGTTGGAGTAGGGTGTGGTCTTATTGCAGGAAGTGTGTCACTGTGGAGGCAGGCTTTGAAGTGTCTTACTTGCTTAAGCCACACTCACTGTCTCAGACAGCTTCTTGTTGCCTTTGGGTGAAGATGCAGAACTCTCAGCTACAGTACCCTGTCTGCCTGCACACCACCATGTCACACCATGATAATAATGGACTAAACCTCTGAAAATGTTAGTCAACCTAATTAAATGTTTTTACTTTATAGAGTTGCTGTGGTCATGGTGTCTTTACAGCAACAGAAACCCTAACTAATACAGAAACATTAGAAATTGCAACATTTTACTGCAAGTATTGATCTTTGTTAAATTTAATCTTGCTAAATGCCTCTACTTTTAGAACCTTTCAAAGAACTGCATTCAAAAATCCCAAGGTTTAGAACAGAACATGGTGACACACCCCTTTAATCCCAGCACTCAGGAGGCAGAGTCAGGGGCATCTCTATGAGTTTGAGGACAGTCCACCCTATATAGTGAGTTCCAGGACAACCAGGGTACATAATGAGACCTTGTCCAAAACACAGTCTCAAAGGTTTTTCTGTTTGTTTCAGTTTTGGTTGTTGTTGGTGCAAGTAGTTTTAGGAAGTTTCAGAATAGCCTGGCTTATATAGCAAGATCCTGTCTCAAAAGAGAAAAAAAAAAAGGTTACCTGCTAAAGAAAACGAAACAAAAGGCATAAACTATCATAAAATCTAGTTGTCTTTTTTTTAAAGTAGTTGTACACTGGTTAGTTTTTTTGTTGTTTTGTCAAAGTGGCACAAACCTGGATCATCTGGGACGAGGAAACCTCAGTTGAGGCTGTGTGATGGTGGTACTCCAACACATGTGTTCCTGGGTCATGTATCGTATACAATGCAAGCTGAGTGAGCCATGGGAAGCAAGCCAGTAAGCAGCACTCCTCCATACCTCTACTTCTGTTCCTGCTGCATCTCCTGCCCTGGCTCCTGTCATGGTGGAATGGGAGCTGTGAAATGAAATAAGCCCTTTCCTCCTCAAGTTGCCTTTGGTCACGGTGTTCATCAAAGCAATGGAAAGCAAACTAAGACCAGTTGATTTTGTATGTTAGGTCATTAGCAGATAACCATAATATGGAGCATCATAGAAATAATTTTTTGGGGGTAGTGTCTCACTAGGCAGTCCTACCTGACTGGCCTGAAACTCATTGTGTGGACCAGGCTAGCCTAGAAATCACAGAAGTCCACCTGCCTCTCTGCCTTCTGAGTGCTGGCACACATCAAAGAAATGTGCCACTATGCCCAGCTAATTGATTATTTCTTAAAAGAGAATTTTGCTATCAAGTTGAGGCTGTCAAAGTAGTTATAATAAAAGATGAAATTGAAACATGTTTTCTTCCTTGTGATACTGAATTGATGGATATTTTACCTTCCTGTACCATCTTATTCATTGAGATGACTGATACAAAAAATGAACAGATCCAAGAATGCCACCTGTAGTCTGTCAACATTGTTATTAGTCTGAGTTTTCATGCCCATTCTGATTTAAAAAAAAAAAAAGACCTAAAACATTAAGTATATGCAGACTCAAGAAAGCTGACCATTCCATCGCCCTGATCTGAACACTTGCAGATGAGCTGTTCAATGCTGTCAGCAGTGGCAGCAGAAGGAGCAATTGTAAGACAGGAAACTATTCTTAGGTTTTATGGGACAACTGTGACAGACTCAAACTTGATTTTGATGTCATATAAGAAAAAGACCAGGTTTGAACAATACTTGAACTGAACTTGGCTGTAGGGGGTGGAGATTCTTACATCCTCCTCAATTTTCTGAGTTTTGTTATCTGATATTTGCCTGGTTCATAACTTAACTTGCAGTGGATTTTGGTGCCACAAGGTGGTGAAGGGTGCCTGAACTACAGTCCCATAAAGAGGATCATATAATTTTGTTATGTAATTATGTTTTGTTTTTTTTTTTTTGAAAATGAGAACAGACCTCTTGACAAAAAATTTGACAAATGCATTTTCAGTGTTTTTAAACTAAACTGAAACAGAAGCTGTAACTAAGTCTCATTTAAGGTAGGATTGATGGCTCACACCTGTAACCACAGCACTGGAGGGCAGATATAAGAGGATCACTTCAAATCCAAGGCCAGCCTGAGCTCTGTGTAGGGAGCTCCAGGCCAGCCACAGCTCTTGGGTGAGACTCTGCCTGAACTCAGTCATACGGTGTATATTTGTGTGTTTATTGAGAGAAGGTCTTATGTAGCCCAGGCTGGCCACAAACTTGCTCAGTAGCTACATAAGATGACTTTTAGCTTCTGAGAGACTGCCTTACCCCAAGTTCTAGACTTGCAAGCGTTCACTACCACACCCAGTTTTGGTGGTACTGGGGATCAAACTTTGAGCTTTGGACAGACTGGAAAGCTCTCTGCCAGCTGAGCTATGTTCCCAGCTCTAAAGCTATTGTTTAACTCTAGCGTTGCTAAACTTGGAGTAATCCTTATAGCCCTCGCTACACTGACTCTTCCTGAACCTTTCTGAGTTACCTAAAAAGGAAGGGAGTTGAGGCTAGGTATGCATCTATGAAGTCATTGTCCTAGAAAGCATCTTATTCGCTCCATCTTTATAGTTGTTCCATACCCACTTATCCAGAAATTCACAAAAGCAATCTGCTCCTTGGTTTTTTTGTCTGTCTGTTTTGTGGTTTATCAGTTAGAAGAGCTCTCTGGCCTCTATGCTTTCTTTATAAAATATGGCTGTTATTGTTGGGTTGGGTCTCAAACCTCAGGTCTCACATAACACTCGGCTGCCTCCCCAGACCATAGTGTTTCTATTCTTAATTTTTCAAGACAAAGATTCGGTGTTGCCACTAGTTAGTAACTATAGGTTCAATATGCCTTATCTGAAATGCTTGACTAGAGGTCCAACTCCAGGGTTGTTTGATGTTGGGATTTTTATATATACACAGAGTTCTTGATATGACGTGACCCAAGGAAGGGTAAGCATGGAATCCACATATACTCAGCTGGGAGATAATTTGTACTATATATTTTGTTTTGTTTTATTATGTGTCTGGGTGTTTTTCCTGCATGCATGTACACATGTATATGCCTTGTACCCATGGAGGCCAGAAGAGGGTGACAGAAGATCCCCTGGACCTTGAGTTAAAGCTGCTAGCATGGGTGCTGGGAACTAAACCCAGTCCTCTGCAAGAGCAGCTCATGTGACCACTGAGCATCTCTGCAGTGTAAGGCAGGGTTTTTTTTATTTATTTATTTAGAGACAGGATCTCAAAACATAGCCCTGACTGTCCTGGAACTCAGATTCAGCTGCTTCTGCCTCCCAAGTGCTGGGATTAGAGGTGTGCCTACCACGCCCAGCCATTGTAAGGTTTTTTCGAACTTTATTTATATTGTATTATGGGGTTGCTAGCATGCCACATGGAGCTGGTGGCCATCACAGGGCAACTTGTAGGAGTTTTCTCCTTCTACCATTTGGGTCCAAGATCAGATTCAGGTTCTGTGGCAAGTACGTTTCCCCTGCTGAGCCATTTTGGTGGCCTAATTTGTACAGTATTTTTGTATACCCTTGTTTTGACTGTGATCCATCATATGAGATGAGTTTTGAAATTTTCTGTATGTTGTATAATAGTGTAGTCTTAGGACTCAGAAGGTTTCAGGTTTGGGAGCATTTCATATTTCTGACTAGGGATTCCAAATTGTACAAAGTTTTAAAGAAAAGTAGTATATGGCATGGTGAATAAGAGTGTCCTGAAGCCAACCTTGGGTCAAATCTCAGTTCTCCCACTTTCTAGCTGTGCAACCCCAGGTGAGTTACTGCACTTCAGCTGTTCCATATGTTACGTGGATCTCACTATCTTGTGAGTACTGAATGACGAAGTGTGAAATGCCCGGCCAATGCCTCACAGTGCAGCTGTCTCAAGTGACCTCCAGCACCTCATCAACACACTTAATGTCACTCTGTAACTGTCATCAGTATTATACAGCAATGCCTTTATCCTGGTGTTTAAAGTCTTTTAAACTGTTGTTTTTAACTGGATACCCATCATCATTCATATTGAATTGTACGTATTGGTTTTACCTTGAGACCAGAGTAAAAAGATAGAAATACATGATTTCTTAGAAACAGCTTGGCTGGGGGACTTTGTGGGTAAGAGCACTTGCTCTTCTAGAGACATGATTCAGTTCCTAGTGCCCACATTGGGTGGCTTACAATTGCCTCTGACTCCAGCTCCAGGGGATTCAACACCCTTTTCTGGCCTCCTTGGATACCTACCTGCATGTGTGAATATTCACAACCAGAAACAAAAATAATAAAAAATATTTTTAAGTTAAAAATGATTTAAGTTTAAAAAAATAAATAACATGTATTATTTCATCTCGTCACAGTTTGAAAAGATTGGCAGGTAGTCCCTAATGGGGAACAGTGTTTTCCCCATCAGATAAAATTCTAGAGAAAGACCAGGGTTTTCTTTATGAATTTAAAATAGTCTTCATGACATATGGGCTTACTCTTACTATTTAAATATTAAAACCCAGGTTATCCAGATGTAATACTATAATTTAAACTCTTATATTTGTTTTACCTCTAACTGGAATTTTGCATAGTAAGCCTCCCTCCCCAATAATCACTAGTAATGTTTTAGTTAAAGTAGTCTGCCAGATTGTCAGCCCTGATAAAAGCTCCTGTGAACCCACACTTAGTTTCTGCGTGCTTTAGCTTACTTGGGTTTCTGTGCGACGTTTATATCTTTATCCTTTAATTTTTTTCCTTCATAGGGTATTACATATGACCATGTAGAATTAAATGTGTATTTGAATGGGAAAAACATGCATTGTCCAGCATCAGGTATACGAGGGACAGTGTATCCAGTTGTGTATGGTAAGCTAATATGTTACTCATTTATTAGTCGGTATATGTTACCTGTTATGTTAATTTTGTAGTTATCACTCAGAAGTCTGAACAAGTTGCTAATAAGGACATTTCATGTGGAATGTACCCAGGCAATTACATTATTTCTGCAGAATTAAAGATAATATTTATTCCATGCATATATACATATATAGACATACACAATATATAGTTTTATTTTGTTTTTCAAGACAGGGTTTCTCTGTGCAACAGCCCATGCTGGAATTCACTTTGTAGACCAGGCTGGCCTCAAACTCACAGAGATCTACCTGCCTTTGCCTCCCAAATGCTGAGATTAAAGGTGTATACCACCACCCAGCTTTATTCCCTACATATTAAAAAGTTTGTTAAATATAGTGGTAGTTAACTACCCACAACCATGTCCATTTTTATTATATCATTTGTTTGTTTGTTTTTAATTTCATCTGATCTGTGTTTTGACTGAGTGTGTGTCTGTGCACCACATGTGTGCCTGGTGCTGGAGGATACCAGAAGAATTGGAGTTACACATGACTGTGAGCTGCCAGTTGGGTGCTGGGAGCTGAATGAACCCTGGTTCTTTGGAAGAACAGCTAGTACTCTTAACCACTGAGCCATCCCTCCAGCCCCTTATGGTGTAGCTTTATGTTCTAGAAAGTTCAGACGTCACTAAATTTACAAATCTTTTTCTACTAATTACTAGTGAAGATTTGATGACCAGGAAATGAAGTTATAGCAGGTATTTTGAAACTAGGAAATTTTTATGTGAATTGAGCATTTCTTGTCTTTATAAAATTATCAAACATTATCACTCTTCTGAGAGAAATTTTAACTTAGAATAGTTTCTGATTAAATGCTTTGCTTTCATAGATGAGTATGTATAAGTGCTATCATTTCTGTATGAGTTGGTTCCTAAGAATCAGTCAGTGTACATGACTCTTAATTTCCTTCAGTTTTTTATTATGCAAAATTTCGAACTTTCACAGAAGTAAAGGGGATATTATAATGAGCCCTAGGTACTTGATCACCCATCGGTTTCCTCTATCCAGCACTTCTTTCCTTCCTTGGATTATTTTGAGGAATAAGTCAGACATATCATTTTGTTAGTAAGTATTTTATACTTATCTTTAAAATCTAAGGTCTTCAGGCAGGCGAGGTATAATACACCTTTAATCTCAGTACTTGGGAGGCAGAGGCAGATGGTTCTATCTCTGAGTTCCAGGCCAACCAGAGACACAGGGAAACCCTGTCTCTTTGAAAAAACGTAACTAATGTCTTTATCATTCTACTCTGCTTCTATTACTTCACTTGACAACTTCAGATCAATAAATATATGACTTTTCTACCTGCGGTTTACTGTCTAAAATATTCCCTTAATTATGTAAGTTCTTCAATTTGGCTTATAATAAAAGCTATTATTAACCTTTTATAACAGTGGTAGGCTAGTGTGTGAGAATGGGTGCAGTCATGAGGAATAATATTTAATGATAATCAAAGCTGATGATTTGCTTTTCAGTTGTGTCCCAGTAGTCTTTTCTTCTAAAAACTCATCTTCAGTGATTTTACCTTCTATATCTTTGTATGCAAAAAAGTATGTGTGCTTTCCTTCCTTTTTATACCTTGTTAATTTCATGTACATGTATGTGCATTTGATTATTTTTACTCCCCATTACCCTCTGAGCCCTTTTTCCCAACAAGTCCACTTCGTACTTTCATGTCTTTTGTTCTGCTGCGGTTGTGACCCGTTGAGTTTCATTGGGGTTGCTTACATAGCATGGGATGTGGGTTAGAACTTACCCGTGGAACACCCTGAAGAATGCCTTCCTCTTCCTCAGCATTCATTCACTCTCTATTGGTAGCTCCTCACGGAGAGATGGGGGACTCATCTTAAGGATAATGGAATGCTTGAGAGTTTGCATATTGTCTTTTCACAGGGCCTTTCTAATCTCTGTATCCGTCCAAGTTTAGCCATGGCCCTGTGGAAAGACAATATGGCATTCTACTGAGTACTGAAGGGTGCCACTGGGCATGGTGGCCCAAACTTTAATCCTGGCGCGTGAGAGGTAGAGTCTGGAAGATCTCTCTGAGCTCAAGGCCAGCCTTATCTACATAATGAGTTTCAGAACAACCAGGACTACATAGAGAGAGACCCTGTCTCAGTGAGACAAAACAAAAATTGTGTTTTTAAATTTAGTGTAGGTTAGTGTTCTTTCATTATTGAGTAAGCTTAAAAGAAATTCTTTATTGATTTAAATAAATTTAAATCTAGTTTAATATTTTAAACAAGTTAGCCTGAGAAATTAAAAAATGAATAGGTAATTAATATAGGTGAGTGTATGAAATAAAATTATTCAAAGCTGGAGAGTTGACTCAGCTATTAAGAGTGCTTGCTGTTCTTGTAGAGGACACAGATTATGTTTCCAGCACCTATATTGGGTGGCTCACAACTGTAACTGCAGTGTCACAGGGTCTGGTGCTATTTTCTGAACTCCACAGGCATGGGCATGTGTATACACACACACACACACACACACACAAAATTTAAAATAATAAAATAAATCTTTCAAAATATAAAGTGCTCATGAAGCAAATTATTTTATGTAAAAAATATTTTATGGTTTAGGTTGAGGAATAAATCCAGTTAAACTAGATATTTTAATAGTCTGGTGCTACTTAAGGTAAAAATAGAACTAATTTCCCCTTTGTCCTATATCTTTTCTCATCCTTAATCCTAGAATAGTCTGCTTTCATTCTCTACTCTTATTTATTTATTTAGGCAGGGTTTCTCTGTGTAGCCCTCGCTGTCCTAACACACTTTGTAGCCCAAGGTGTTCTCAAACTCACTATGTAGCGGAGAGTGACTTTGAACATATGATCTTCCTTCCTCCACCTCCTCAGTGCTGCGATTATAGGTAAGTGTGCCACCATTCCTGGTTTTACATGGACCCAGATCCAGGAGTTTGTATGCAAGAACTTTGCCAACTGAACCACAAGAAAATAATTATAATAAAGTAAAAAATTTTAAATAAAGTAATACATCATCATATAAAATGGAGAAAAACAGACAAATAAAGACTTCAGATTATTGATATTTATAACTTTGAGAGATCATTATAATTGTTTGTATCTAAGATGGTATGTCAGCCAGGTGCTGCCTTTAATTCCAGCACTTGAGAGGCAGAGGCAGGGAGATCTCTGTGAGTTTGAGGCTGGCCTGGTCTACAGAGTTCCAGGACAGCAGGATAGCCAGGACTGGTTCACAGAGAAACCATGACTCAAAAAATAAAAACAAAACAAAAAACAAACAAACAAAAAGGGAGAGAGGGAGAATTAGTGAGAAAGATGGAGTCTTACCACATTGCTCTCAGGAGATCCTTCTGCCTCAGCTTTTCATGTAGTTGAGACTGCAGACATGATACCACCATGTGTGGCTGGGATCATTATTAATAATGTTTTGATAACCTCCTTCGTATGTTTTGTCAGATTTTGTTGTGGATATTTTTACCTAAAGATTTTGCAATTCAAGGCCAGCTAGATGGCTCAGCAAATGAAAACATTTGTTGCCAACCCTGACAGGTAAGTTAGATCCTCAGGACCCATATGCTGCAAGGACAAACTTGACTCCTGCAAGTTGTCCTCTGACTTGTGAGAGAATACCATGTCATGCACACATAAATGCACACACACACAATAAAAAAAACTTTTTAAAGACTGTATAACCCAGATGGCAGGTGTATTTACACTTATTGACAATTAATATGATATTAAGAATTGCATAGATGGTTCGGGGGTTAAGAACACTAGCTGCTCTTGCTAGAACCTGGGTTCAGTTCCTAGCATCTAACTGGAAACTCAGAGCCATCTGTTAACTCCAGTTCCAGAGGATCCAGTACCTTTTTCTGGCTTCCTCGGGCACCAGACATACAAGGTGGTACACAGACATACATGTAAGCCAATAACCATGCACATAAAAATATTTTAAAAATTAACATTAGAAAATAGTTTATAATTAAATTGTTTTGTGGTGCTGGAACTCAGGAATGTTGCTAAGCAGGTGCTTTATCACTGGGTTACATCCCTGACTGAAAACAGTGTATAACTTTGTATAACTTCGTGTGCATTTGAATGTGCTTCTAACTTAATTTCTTTCTTTTTCTCTCTTCTAGTTGATGACAGTGCAATTCTGGATTGCCAGTTCAGTGAATTTTATCATGCTCCTCCACCTGGTTTTGAAAAAATATTATTTGAGCAGCAGATCTTCTGAATGTGTTTGTTTTCAAAACTGGATTTCTGCACAACCACACAGCGCTCGCCACTTAATAAAGCTCTCCCTGACCTAGAGAGGGGAACTCATCCTGAAAATTGCTCCTTCTTACTGTTGTCTGAGGAATGTCTTCATTATACCATGCTGAAGTTTGATTTGCAGTATCTAGGCATTGTTAAATCAACATTTGGGGCCACTTATTTAATCTTATTTAAACTAATAAACCATGGGTTTGGTTAACAGTATTACATGGTAACATGTACATAAATATTTAAAGGGAATTTTTCTTATATAAAGTATTTTTGTTTGACAGTGATATGTAATTGAGTGGGGGTTTTTTTTGTTTTTTGCATTCTGAACTTGAATCATCACATCCGTAAGCCAATAATTTTGTGTCTTCTTGTTATTTTTGATGAATTGAACTGTCAGAAACTTATATACCTGGCAACTTAGTTTCGCTAATATATTTCCTCTGTTCATGGACCGCTTTTCTTAAAACGTAAACTGCTTCTTTTGCTGTGTTACATATATCACTGCTCTCTGTTGCCGTTTTGAAAGGTAAAAGAGACTAGTTATCAGACCATCAAGTGAGTAAGTCGTGGTTGATTATGTGTAGTACACTGGCCGACATTTACAAGATTTATGATGTTTTAAACCTAAATGAGCCAGTTGTGGCACACAGCACTTGGGAGACAGGCAGGCAGATACCTGAATTGAGGCTAGCCCAGTACCAGGACAACCAGGGAGAATCTGTCAAAAAAAAAAATCTAATTGTATGTTTGCTGTAAGGAATAATAAACACTTATTAAGTATTATTCAGTATTGTATTTAAAACATTCTCTGTTTTGTTAATTACATGGTAATTTTAGAAGTTTGGGGATAACTGAGTTCTGATGACCCTGACTGATCTTCAGTGAGTCCCTGTCCTTTAGTTAACACACTGAACTAACCACATCATCTTCAGGGACATCATTTTTCTCAGATAAGCAGTCAGGATGCATCACCACAAGTGGTATGGCACATGGCTGTGGAACAATGAACACATGGGCGCTAGAGTGCAGAGCAGGTGCCCAATCTCCTGCCCTCTGTAGAGTTTCCTAAAGCCTTGGGGCTCTGGTTTTCTTTGTGTAAGGTGGTGGGTATATACACAAAGGGTATGTCATCATACTGATTTTCTGAGAGCCTGTGACTAGTTGATGGTTGTATAAAATGCTTTCATTATCGGACACTTAATAAACATAGCTGCCTTAGCTGTGAAGCAGTGATTTTCATGGTGTCGCAGACCAGCAGGATGAGCTGGGGACCTTGTTTGAATAGGAGACATTCTCATAAC
Source organism: Bramus lutescens (assembly GCA_001685075.1). NCBI lineage: Eukaryota > Metazoa > Chordata > Mammalia > Rodentia > Cricetidae > Bramus > Bramus lutescens. The sequence continues at coordinate 160,876 of LOEQ01000447.1, read as the reverse complement.
CAACCCAGACTCCTGAAGCAGAGGTTTAGGGGTGGCATTCAGGAACTGTTCATACTAGATTTAAGAGATTACATGTTCTGGGGATTTAAGGTAGCTGTTTTGTTTTTATCCCAGAAGCTACTGAGTTACTAACAATGTATATTTGTTATTTGGTAGACAAACATTTGATAATGTGTTTTGTAAACATATTTACTAAACCCACATTTTACCTCTGAAGATATATAGAATTCAGACTGGTATGTCTTCATTTTCATCTAACTTTCTTTTTTATGAATTTTGATTCACAAAACAAAAACCAAAAGACATGTTTAACTGGATATAGTGGTACAAGACAGTAACCCAGAACTTGGGACACTAAGGAAGAAGGCTCATAGATTTAAGACTAGACTAGACTATGTACTGAAATGCTCCATCTCAAAAGACAAAAAGAGGAGGGCATATGGAAAAGAATATACTACCTTCTTCAGTGATCCTAATATATCCACTTCTAGTTATGTTTTTAGATTTCTTTTGATTTGTGTGTATGTGTGTGTGTCTGTATATGTGCACTTGGATGCAGGTACCCACAGTAGTTCAAAGAGTTCATTAGATCCCCTCAAGCTGGAGTTACATGCAGTCATGAGTTGCACAGTATGGGTCCCAGGAACCAAATTCTAGTCCTATGCAAGAGCAGCAAATGCTTTTAATGCCTGAGCCATCTGACCAGCCCCAAACTCTTAGTTATATTTTTAAAGCTAACTTTTAAAATTATTTTATTATTTTTTATTTATCGTTTTCAATACATCCCAACTGCAGTTTTCCCTCCCTCAACCCCTTCCAGTCCCTCCACTTCCCCCAGGTCCACTCCTCCCAGGGAGATCCACTGAACATGGCATAACCAGATACATTAAAACTGTGTACAAACCCTTATATCAGGACTGGGCAAGGGAACCCAGTAGGAGGAAAAGGGTCCCAAGAGCAGGCAAAAGAGAGACAACCCCACTCCCACTGTTAGGAGTTCCACAAAACACAAAGCTAACAATCATAACATACATACAGAGGCCCTAACTTAAACCCATGCAGACTCTGACTGCCACTTCAGTCTCTGGGAGCCCTGCCCCATAAGCCGTACTTAGTTAATGTCTGTGGGCCAGTTCTTCTGGTGCTCACCACCCCACTGGCTCCTCTATTTCCTCCTTCTCTTCCTTGGGGTTCCCCAAGCTACAAGGAGAGGGACCTGATGGAGATCTCCAATGTTTTGCTATGCAGCTTTGCATCTGCTCCCTTCAACTGCCAGAGGAAGCCCTCTGATGATGATTGGGCTAGGCACCAATCTGGACTTGTGGATGCCTGGAGTGGTGTCTGGTCTCTTTCTCATACATGTATGTATACAATGTATCTTTATTGTCTTTTTTAAGATTATGATATAATCACATCGTTTCCCCCTTCCTGTTCCTCCCTCCAAACCCATATACCCTTCCTTGCTCTTTTTCAAATTCATGGTCTCTTTTTCTCATTAATTGTTGTTACATGAATGTGTGTGTGTGTGTATTGCTAATTATAACCCACTCCGCCTGTATGTTAACTCATCTGTGCATGTTTGCAGGGCTGACCATTTGGTACTGGATAACCAGTCGGTGTGCTCTTTCCTGGGGGAGGACTGTTTCTCCCACTCTCAACATTCCTTAGCTGCCTATAGTTCTTTGTGTAGGGTTGAGACCGTGTGGTCTTTTACCTGTCCACCTTGGCATGTCTGTTGCCCTTGATCAGCTCAAACTGATGAGACTTTCAGGGTGTAGCTTCTGACATGACTAGGAGACACAGTCTCAAAGCAAACTCCCCAATCCTCTGACTGAACAATGTCCACTGGGACTGTATCCCACAGCTCTGTGGGTGTAGCTGGGTCATATGGTAGCTTTATTTGAGATTATTTTTGAGAGTTCTCCATACTGATTGCCATAGTGGCTGCACAAGTTTGCTACCCCACCAACAGTGGATGAGAGTTCCCTTCCCCCATGTCCCCATGAACATTTACTATTGGTTGTTTTGTTGATCTTTGCCATTCTGACTACTGGGATAATAGTTTTAAGATGTCCTATCTGCCCATTGTTGGCCTTAATCCTTGGGTAAATGGAGTCCCACTCAGGAAGTCCTTTCCTACATCTATAACATGGAAGGTATTGCCTATTTTCTTCTTACAGTTTCAGTGTTTTACTTTTCGGTCTTTGATTCAGTTGGATTTCTGTGTGTGATGCTGGTCTAATTTCATTCTGCATGTTGACATCCAGTTTTCTCAGCACCATTTGTCAAAGATACTTTTGTCCAGCTTGTTTCTGGCATTGAACGGCTGAAATTACATGTACTCATGTTTGGATCTTCCATTGGTCTACATATCTGTACCAGTATGGTATTGCTTTTATTACTATGGCTCTGTAATATAGCTTAAGATCTGGAATTGCAATCCCTCCAGCATTGTTTTTGTTTGTTTGTTTGGTTGGTTTTGGTTTTTGTTCTGTCTAGTTTTGTTCAGGATTGTGATTCTGTATGAGTTTTAGGTGGCTTTTTTATTTCTGTGAAGAATGAGATTAGTGTTTTGGTGATTTGGGATTGCACTGAATTTGTACGTAACTCTTGGGAAGGTGGTCGTCTTCACAATATTTCTTCTACCATGTATGAAAATGGGGCGTCTTTCCATTTCTAGTGTCTTTCTCTACCTCTTTTCTCAGAGGTTTAAGATTTCATTTTAGAGGTCCATCACTTCCTTGGTTAGGGTTATTCCTAGATATTTTATTTTGTTTGATGCTTTTGTGAATGGAGTGTGTCCATGATCTTGTCTGTATGCTTGTTAGTGGTGTATAGAAATATACTATTAACTTGTGCAAACTGATTCTGTAGCCTGCCACATTGCTGTATTTGTTTACCAATTCTAGAAGTATTGTGGTAGAAAGGATTAATGTTAATCTGTCTTTAAATTCAATAGTAGATTTTTTTAATGCAATTGAGTACACCAGAATTTAGTGTGTATATGTTTAGGGCAGTAATGTCTTCTTGGTTAACTCTTCCCTTGTTAAGAATGAAGTATCTCAAATTAAATGGAGAGAAACTCAAAGCCATTCCACTGAATTCAGGAACAA
>LOEQ01000447.1:135358-155561 GCA_001685075.1 Bramus lutescens | reverse complement strand
GGGGGGGATGGGAGGGAAATGGGAGGAGGGGAGGAGGTGGAAAATTTTAATAAATAAAAAAAAGAATGAAGTATCTCTCTTCTTCATCAGATTAGTGTTAATTTGATGTCTATTCTGTCAGATTTTAGGATAGCAAATCCTTCTTGCTTCCCAATCCCATCTGATTGGAGAATCATTGTCCTTCCTTTTACTTTGAGGCCATGCCTATCTTTAAAGCTAAGATATGTTTCTTGTAGGCACTGATGTATTTTGTTTCTTGATCCATTCAGTAAGCCTGTGTCTTTTGATTGGAGAATTGAGGCCACTGATATTTAAAGTTATTAAATTATGTGTATTAATTGTGGTTATAGGGTGTTGAGTTTTGGTGGTATTGTTTCTGTTCTCAGTAGTAGTTTTTATTATAATAATTATGGCTTCATATTTCTTTTTCACAGTCTCTTTGCTGTGTTCATTCCTCTTTTCAGTTCAAAATACTGCTTCCCATATTTTCTTTGGGTTTAGTTTGTTGGATATAAAATGTTTAAGGTATTCGTGCTAGATAGGTTTTGCTGGCTATATTAGTCTGGGATGGTCATCATAGTCTTTGGACTTGTAACACATTGCTCCATGCTCTTCTGGCTTTCAAGGTTTCCATTAAGAAATCACCTGTTACTCTTGAAGGTTTTCCTTTGTATATGACTTACATTTTCTTCTCTTACAGCTTTTAATACACCTTTGCTCTGTATACTTAACTTAGTGTATGCCAATATACTAGATATGCCAATGTGGACTTTCTTTCCTGGTTTTGTCTATTTGTTGTTCTATGTGCTGCTTATATCCGTATGGGTTTATCTTTCCTTATTTTGGGGAAAATTTCTTTATGATTTTGTACATGATCTGGTCATTGCGATTGACTTGGAATCTTTAATGGTTTTGTTTTTGTTTTCTTTTCATGGGAGTTGCACAGTTCCTGTTATGTTCCTTTCTCTGTGTGTTTAACTTTTCATATTCTTTGCTTATTTGGTCTAGATACCAAATCTTGCAGTCCTGACATTTTGTTGTTGTTGTTTTGTTTTGTTTTTCGAGACAGAGTTTCTCTGTGTAACAGTCTTGGATGTCCTGGAACTCACTTTGTAGAATTCAGGCTGTCCTTGAACTCATGGAGATCTGTACCTCTGCCTCACAAGTGCTGGGATTATGCGCCGCTGCCACCACCACCACCACCCAGCCTGACATTCTGTCTTAATTCATTGTAATTGTAAGGCTTTCCCTTGGGGTTTTCTCACTGATTGGGTTTTTCAATTCCACCTCCATTATGGCTTGATTCCCCTTTGATGTTTCTGCCTCCTTACTGAATTTCATATTCAAGGCCTGGATTGTCTTTATCATACCTGTCATCCTTATGTTTGTTTTCCTTTGCATATTTCATGCCTTCAGAGCCAGTATCATGTACATAATGCTTAAGTCACTGTCAGGTTCTGCTGCCCACTGGAGATGCTGCCCAATACCCTTGAACCATAGCTACTATCTGCCTGCATGGATATCTGTGTGAGGATGTTAGGTCCCCTGGAAATGGAGTTACAGACATTTTGAACTGCCATGTGGGTGCTGGGATTGAACCCAGACTCTCTGAAAGCTCAGTTAGCACTCTTAACCACTAAGCTATCTCTCCAGCCCCCTTTAATCACTTGTTTTGAGTTAGAAAAAAATAATTCTAATAAATGGTGGGGACTGGGAAGGTAGCTCAGATGGAACAGTGCTTATCACATAAGCACGAGGATCCTCTGAAACCATGAGCCCAGCTAAGTGTTCCCTCCATTCAGGTTGTAAGTGCTTTGGTTAGAGCACTGTACAAGTGACGCAAACAGTCTCCCATGTGTTCTGACTTCAGGGAGAGGTCCCGAAGCTAACAGTACATTGTGTAATGATCACTCAAAGTATCTATTGATCACAATTAGGAAGGAATTTTGTAAATTAAGCAGAGAATCTTACCATGATAAATAACAAAACACGAAGCTTACATTTCCCAGCTTTGTTTTTCTGGACTTATTTTATGGCATTTCCAGTGAAAACCCAGGGGGGACAATCAAGAGTGTTTGAAAGAAGTGCAGGCCATTAGGCAGGCAGAGCATTCACTCTGAGTATCAAGACCAAGAAGGATTCTGAGCAGATCTCTGGGAGCCTGAGTGTATTTGTACCTTTTCTGTTGCTGTGACCAAATACCAGGCAAGAAACGAGAGGAAGGGCTTATCTTGGCTCATTTGAGGGTTCAGTCCATCCTGGCAAGGAGGTGTGGGGGCAAGGAGGCTCCTTGCCATGACATATGAACACAAGTTCATCCCACATTTCAGGGAGCCAGGAAACAAAGAAAGAGAAAGATGGTGCTCAGCTGGATTGTTCCTCCCTCTCTTTACCCAGGCTGGGACTCCAGCAGTGGCATGTTGCCATCCACACTCAAGACAGGCACCTCCCATTTGAATAGTCTTCTCTGGAAGAGACACACCAAACTCTACGCTGCATTAATGCCCTGGTTCTTTCATATTCCAATCAAGCCGACAATTGGAATTCACCACCATAAGTGTTGATGAATGAGTGAACTTAGAGTTTACTTATCAAATACCTGAAACTAAAAAAAAAAAGTGACAAATCTTGGGTCTGGAGAGATAGCTCAGTGGTTAAGATCACATACTGCCCTTGCAGGGGATTCAGGTTCAGTTCTTAGCACCTATGTTGAGTGACTCACAATGGCCTGGAACTCCAGCTCTAGGGGACCCAATATTCTCTTCTGGCCTCCATGGGCACCTGTACTCACATGAACTTATATACATACATTCACATAAATAAAAAGATTGAAAGAGCTGGGTGTGGCACCATATATCTTTAATCCTAGGTCTCAGGAGGTAGAGGCAGGTTGATGACTATGAGATCACCCAGCCTGGTCTACATAGTGAAGTCAAGTCCAGGAGCAACCTAGTGAGACCCTGCCTCAATAAAATAAAACAGTTCTTAGTGGCCAAGGCAATAACAGTGCTAGAGGATAGCTCCGCTAATAAGGTGCTTTCCATGCAAGCTTGAAGACCCGAGTCTCCAGCACTCGTATTAAGGACAGCAAAGCAGTGCCTGCCTGTAATCCCAGTGCTAGGGAGGCACCAACGAGAGGGTCCCTGAGGGTCCCAGTTTAGTCAAATCAACAAGTATCAGGTGTAGGGTAAAAGAGCCAGTCAAAGAAACACACCCTGACCCTGAAACCAGAGCCCTCTCCCAAAAATAGCACATTTTGCTCCTGAAACCAGAGCCAAAGAAACACACTCTGCCCCTGACCAACTCAGCATGAAAATCAACCAATCCCTGGGCAGGAAAACCGACCAATCCCTGAGCATGACATCCAGCCAATCTCTGAGCTTCAGGGATTGAAACCCAACCAATTCCCACCCTGAAAATTTCCACCCTGAAAAAACTCTGCCCCTAAGAAGCCATAGGTAAGCCAGCCCTGTGCCTGTTCCGTTGGGAGCTACCTTTTCCCACACTGGAAGAGACAGCCACCCTCCTGGATTCTTCCCTTCTAGTAAATGGCTTCAGTGAGGTTTGGGTGAAGACTTTCTTTTCTACAGTGGAGCAGAGCAGAGAACTAACATCTTGAAGTAACGATCTTCACCAGGAGGAGCGGGGCCAGCAGAACCAAGCAGAACTGTAACATTGAGGAAGTCTTCCCCTAGCGGGTCCTGGGCAGAGCTGTAACAGATTTCCTGGGGAAACCCTGCCTCCCGGAGCACAGTTACTATAGTGGGGAAACCTTTCCCTGGAGCAGGACTGTACGCTGCTACACTTATGGTGACTTTATGGTATTCCTTGGCTCCCGACTGTCAGGATCCCTTTCCATCTGAGTTGCAATGCTTACACACCAGGTCCTAATGAGTGACCTTAAAACAAGGTCTGAGAACTGACGCCCAAGGTTTACCTCTGGCCTCCACATACACTCAAACACATATCTGAATGAAAAAAAAATGAAATAAAAGGAGGAGGACTACTAAAGTATGGAGAAGATTTTTATTGTAGATATAAGGGAAAAAGCCGGCAGAGGGAAGCATCCAGGCTGAACATGGCCAACAGACTAAACCTGACCATGAAAGAAAGAGGGGAGGGAGCGCAAGAGAGGAGCCACCCACCAAGAGCCAAAATTGCTGAGGGATCAGGCTAGGGGAAGGGAAGCAGAAAGCCAGCTCCTGAGAGGGAGAGGTTTAGGGTAGGGGGCAGGGAGGAGCCAGGGGTGCTGAGTGGCCAGCGTTTTATGTAAATAGGGCATCTCAGCCATTTGTCCCAGGGTTCTGAGACCTAACAATATTCTTATACCCCTCACTCTTCCTGCCCCCCATCAGACACTAGGGAATGTTTAGAGGCAAAGAAGCTGATGCTACTTTCATGTTATGTTAAGGGGTGGGATTGTTCCATCCAAGGCCGGCAGGGAAGACAGTTGTTTTGTCTGGAGTGCTGGAGACTAGACGCAGGCCTCCTGCATGCTAAGCAAACATCTCACCACTGATCTACATTTCTAGCCTCAGAGTTCTGAAAGTGAATAGCGCAGCAAGAAGCCACGCTACAGGCAGAACGTCCCAAATCTTCACTTTACAAATTAGGAAAGTAACTTGAGTGAGGATAGGTATCTTGGCCAAGGCGACACAACAAAGTCCAGGAATTCCAGTGTCCATCACATAAAGTCAACATTTAATCTGCTGTACCATTAAGGTTCATCTGACTTTGCTGTGTGATTATATAAATCCATTCGTAACTCCTACAGGGTCTCAATGGAAGCTAGGAGGTTAGGAGTATCTTCTTTTTTAACATTGACAGTCTGAAGGACAGATTCCCAATTCCAAGAAAACAAACCCTCATACAACCATTGGGGGCCAGGGCAGAGCCAGGAAAGACTATCAGAGATTACACTTGGTTACTGGTACTCTACTTCGTCCTGTAGATGCCAAGAGTCACCAAACCTGTGCTTTATCCGTGTGATGTCTCTCCGTCAGCACGTAGTTATTCACTATGTGAATAGTAGTACTGTAGGTTATAAGTTTCCATCAGAGGGGTGGCCCAAAGGCAGGTAAGGAAACCATATTTTGGTTCTATATTTCTATTCCTGTACTCAAGATGGACTGTTGGGTAGCTGAAAATATCTGGCAACCCACAAGCTTGAAATAAATTTCTGAAAATGTATTTTCACATCTGTAGTTTATCTTTTGATTTTGGAGGGCACTTCCTCGAGCGTAATAAAAATGTCATGACAGGGAAGCCTTGAGAACCATCCTGGAAACACGTCCGGGCACTAATGCAAAGCTCCTGGCAGTCTGATAGGCTCTTGACAGAGAAGATGGCTGCCCAGCTGACATGACAGATGAGCAAGTGCCCAGAGAATGGCCCTAAATTGCCAACACTCCACAGTACATTTCCTTAGGGTCCTTCATTCAGTGAATATCATCAGCATTTTCTGTGTGCAGTGGGCAGGCTCTGCTGGGTAAGGTCAGAGGCATCCTTTGCCTTTCCAATGAATAGAATTCAGTCATATACTTCCTCCAGCAGCCCAACCTGAAGTAGTTGGAGCAGAGTGACCTGGATGTTCTGTCCTGGCGTTGCAATGACAATACTTCTTGATGACAGTAGACCAGGGTCCTATGTCCCCCTTGACTATGCCTTCTCTTCTTTGCCTCTTGACAAATGGATGAGGCCTGATTCCACCACTCCCAATCTACTCTATTCACAGAAGCCTCCATTTCAACACAGTGGAGCCCTTTCTGTTCATCCCCACTGCAGCAGGGCTTTGTAGTGTTGGAAGGCTGCCAATATCTTGGTCTCGCCCATGCCCTCTGAGGCCTCCTCTCTCACTCTCTCCCTTCACCACATTAGACAAGGTCTACGCCTTAAGTAACTGGACCCCAGTTCCTCCTGGCCCTTGTGCAGACTCAACACATATTTTATCTCTCCCCTTAAAGTCCTGGCCACAGACATGGTATGACTGTCACTGCTGTGTAATGCTGTGGGTTCATCCTACGCCAGCTTGCAAAGGATCACATCCGCATACACAAAGTCCAAGAATCAGGGGGAAGAGTGGTGGAGAAGCAGCTTAGGCAGGCTCTCAGCTCATTTCCACATACTCAGGACTGGTTACTCATCACATAGGGATGCTAACATCACTCACATGATATCAGAACATTTAGACTTCTTGCTATGAGGTTTTATTTCATTGTTTCAGGATGATTCTGGAGTGTTCTGTTAAAGCCATATCTGGTAGATTTTTTTCTTTTTTTCCAGTAGAAAACATCTTTCATTTGACAGTTAAATGCACTGACCTGAGTAGAGGGCAGTAACAGTGGTGCTGGTGGTTGCCGGCCTGTATGTCTATAAGGAGGAGAGGAACCAGTGAGCAGCTCCCAAGTGTCCACTATGGCTGGACATTGCAAGGTGAAAGAAAATGGAGCATACCGCTAAGTCCAATGATAGACTAAGAAAGCAACACTTGATGCTGCAGAAGAAAAAACTGACACATTCCTTTCCATAAAGAGGTTTGTTAGTATAAAGGGCCTACTGACCAATTTCATCATTACCTTGTGCTAGAGGGCCTGATAAACCCATATGGGATCTAACATGCGTTATATATAAGGGATGATTTATATTTTTGATTATTTCTTGTAATTGAATAAGTAGCAAAGTTTATTTTGAAAAATCGGAAATAAGTTTAGCAGTCTCAATATGCAAAACAACTCCTTCTGCATATTGAGAGTCAGTAACTATATTAAGAGGTTCTGGAAAATTTAATAATACCTCAAGAATAGCATATAATTCTGACTTTTGAACAGAATCATAAAGGCTTTGAGCCACTTTAGTTAAATTTCCTGATTTATAATTAACCTGCCTTTCCTGATGTATTTGCATCAGTATAGAATGTAAGAGCTCCAGAAATTGGTGTTCCTCATACAATGTGAGGGAGGATCTAATTAGTAATTTTTTATAAACTGAAATCTCTTGCTTTTGCAATATTTGTTGCTAATCTCTCCCAAGAAATTATTGCGAGCTCTTTGTTAATGTTCATTTTCTGCCCACAATGAAGCAATTTCAGCATTACTTTAAAAGTACCACAACTTCTGTTTGGTCTATTCCTATTAATTGACAAAGTCTTAACCAGAATCAATTTAGAAACCTTTCTTTTCTATATTGGTCTTTAATTTTTTATGTTGTTTGTGTGATGAAACTACCTATTCTGTGCTATGATCTTCTCTCTGCATAAGAATTCCTGTAGGAGAATGCATGAAAGGGAGTACACCTAGGATGCAATCAAGTTCTGGATCCAAGTGATCCAGATATGCATCCTATAATGTCTCTTCTACCAGAGCCAATTCTCTCAGCCTCAGCAGACAATTTTCTTGGACTATTTAAGTCTTTATCACCTTGCAAGATTTAAAATAAATTACTTAGTTATTGAGTTGTCAATACAATTGTGGGTCATAGCTAGATAATATCCCTCAACAAATTTGAAAACCATTAAGAGTTTGCAATTGATCTCTTATCTGTAGTTTCTGTGGTTGAATTTTCTGTAAACTTATACCCTAGGTAATTAATAGAATCCCCTCTTTGTTTTGTTTTGTTTTCTGGAGAAATTTGTAATCCCCAACAAGCAAAATTTTCTTTACCTCTTCAAACATTTTTCCTAAGGTTTCTGAGTCTGAAACAGCTACTAAGATATCACGCACATATTGCTAAATTATAAATTGAAGAAATTGTTTATGAATTCTTTCCAATGACTGTTATACAAAGTAGTTACACAAGGTGGAGCTATTTTAACATTCTTTGTGGAGGAATTTTCTACTAATACCTTTTAACAGGCTGGGAATTATTATAAGTAGGTAGCATGAAAGCAAAATTTTCTCTATCCTGTTCTTGAAAAGTAAAGAAGAAATCTTTCAAATAAATCACTATAATAGCCCATCCTTCAGGTAATAATGAAGGCAAGGGAATTCCAGACTGTAAAAAGCCCATTGTTTGAATCACCTTATTATGGTGCTTAAATATGTTAACATTCTCCATTTTCCAGATTTCTTTTTAATGACAAATATAGGAGAATTCCAAGCACTGTTTGATTCTTCAGCATTTAGCTGCTCCTATACCAGGCATTATAATGCCTGTAATTTTTCTGATTTCAAAGGCCATTGTTCCACCCAGACAGATTGGTCAGGTAATGGTTTCAAAGGTACCTTCGAAAGATCTGCAGCTGTTGTGCCCTGCTTATATACAACCTGAACAGTCAGAGACTCTTCTTTATGATAACTTTTAATCTTTTTCTTGAAGCATACTTTAGTTTATGGTTTGTTTCTGAGATTAGAGGAATATTAATCTGAGTTTTCCATTGCTGTAACAAATCATGTCCCCACAAATTTATTGCTATGTTAACTACTTATGGCTGTAATTTTCCTCTCTGTCCTTCTGGCCCTGTACATTCTACCCAGCTTGCGCTTTGTTTTCCTTGAAATAAAGTTCCAATTCCTACAGAAGTTGAATGTTTACCTCCTGAAGAGGTCAATCTAGATGCTAAGATTTTGGTGAAATTATTGTTACAGCCACACCTGTGTCTAGTAAACCATCAATGACAAAGTTATTTATTTGTATGTTTAGCTTTTGTCTTTGATCATTTACAGAAGTTTGCCAAAAAACTGTTTTATGTTGTCTTCTGAAAATTTTTGTTTTATCTAATGAAGCTGCTATGTCATCTAGAGCAGTATGGCTTTTAACAATAGGTATTAAATCTTTAATTGCTCTGTGAAGGGGTTTCCCCAGTGTTAACAGGGAATGATTGAACCAAATGTGACATTGGAACCCACAAGAGGCATTTGCCAATGGCAAAGGGTTACCTTGCCTTGTTGATCTGCAATCATTAGTCTAATGCCAGCCTTTGACATACCTTCTGCATATTCCAGAAGTCTGGGGCCTTCTATTTGTATTCTCTCTTAAAAAATATATTGATCCTAGGATACCTTGCCTACAATTTCTTTTCAGATGACCTGGTTTACCACAATTAAAATATCTAACCTTTACATTTCTCTTAAAATTTTTAGAAATCATTTTTCTTATTCAAGTGACATCATAAAGTGTGAAATCTAATATCAGTTGTATTTCTAATTCATTCATCTATGAATGCTGATCTTGCCTTTAAAGGCTTAATTATCTTTTTGCATTCTGAATTAGCAGTTTCAAAAGCCAAAGGTTCAATTAATATTTTTCTAGCTTCTGGATCTGATATCATCCTATTTACAGCTGAAGTCAATCTTTGTAAAAGATTCAGGGAAGTTCAGGGAACCGAGAACACTCTTCCAGAAGCAGATGGAAGCAGACACAGAGATCCACAACTAACCACTGGACCAAGCTCACAGACTCCAGTAGAATTGAGGGAGAAGTGACGATATGAACACAGGGGTCAAGACCATGATGGGGAAACCTACAGAATCGGCTGACCTGAGCAAGTGGGAAATAATTGACTCTAGACTAACAACTGGGGAACCTGCATAGGACTGAACTAGGCCCCATGAATACAGGTGACAATGGTGCAGCTTGGGCAGTATATGGGGCCACTGGCAGTGAGACCAGAATCTAATTCTAATGCATGAACTGAATTAATGGAGCACGTTCCCTATGGAGACATACCTTGCTCAGCCTAGGCATGGGAAGGGGGAAGACCTTGGTTCTGCCTCAGTGAAGTGATTGGCAGACTTAGTTGACTTCCTGGGGAGGCCTTATCCTCTCTGAGGAGTGGAAAGGGAGTAGGGAAGGGGGAAGTTGAGGGGAGTGGGAGAAGAAGAGCAAGGGGGAACTGGGATTGGTATGTAAAAAAATAAAAAGATAGTAAATAAAATTAATTAATTATAAAAATATTTAACATCTACTTCACAAATGGTAAATGCATACCATATGAAACTACTGCTTCCTTAAATCTCTTCAAATCTAACATTTCTACAGGATCCCAGGAAACTTCTTAATAGGCTTGGGGTGTATAATATCTGGTGGTTGTTCCTGAATGATAACTGGATAAAGGTTAGTTTTCTAATAACCTCAGGCCCCTCCTCTTCAGCTTAATAATGCAATGGTGTGGTAGTTTTTGCTCTAACCGCCTCTGTCTATTTGAATATTTTTCTTGGTTTCATTAGTAGGGCTTTCTAAGGACTGTATCTTATCAGTCAATTTTTTGTATTTTGAATGAATATCAAATCACTTTTTAAAAAATATAACATGAATTACCCAACTGATAATGATTATACCTGATATTATGCCAATCCCAGCTAATGCTGAGTTGATTATCTCCTCATTTAATGTTTTCATTTTTAAACCGTCCATTGTGAAACCACACAGAGTCGTAACTCACTTCATTATAATATTCCCCATTCTTAATGTGTGGATAAAACATTCCTTTAAACTCATTCTTACCTCAAAAATTCCAAGGTGTCTCACCAGATCTGCCGACAACCATGAAGTGTGAGACTGGCTGTCTCTGTGCCACAAGACTGTGCAGAGAATACGGGAGGGGCACAGCCTGTTCGAGGGCAGCTGCAGGTAGCTGCTTGTATGTACTTTGGTTGAGAGCACACGGTGGTGGCAGAGCAGCAGTAAAAGCCCGAGCAGAGGTCATGGTAGCTGACCTGGCATGGCAGCAGCTCAAGGAGGGGGTCCAGGGGAAGCCTGCAATCCATGGGAAGAGCTGTTGGTTTAAGTTTAGTGTTAGAACACTTGCCAGGCACGGATGAGCAAAGCCAGGCACCATTGCCAGCTCACATCCAAAAGTCAATGTAAAGAAGAGCTGTGTCTCTAGATCACACCTGATATCTGGAAGCAAAAACCCTGGAGCCATTTCACCACCGAGTCAAAGCTGGGAGGGATGGGAGCCCACTGATCCTCTGTCAGGCTGTGGAGAGGGTGGCATGGAGCCTGGCAACTGCAGGAAGTAAGGTCTTTAAGTCTAGTGATCCAGTGGTCAGGGAAGGGTGGGATAGTGGTGTCTTGGACATCATTAAGGCCCTGCGAATTTGAGGTTCCTAAAACACACCTTGTCTAGGCCCATAAGATCCCGTTACATGCTCTAGTAAATGACAGTAAATCTTTAAGTCCTTCATGCCATGGTGGCGTACACATCTCATTCCAGCACCCTGGAGGCAGAGGCAGGTGGAGCTCTGAATTCAAGGCTAGCATGGTCTACACAGTAAGTTCCAACCCAACCACAGCTAGGTAGTGAGACCCCATCCCAAACAAAGAAGTAAACAGTCTTTGAGTCTTTCTTATTCTTGGTGGTGGGGTGTATATGGTGGCTCAGAACAAGTTAGGGCACTTTGGTTATTCTTGGTGGTGGGGTGTATATGGTGGCTCAGAACGAGTTAGGGCACCTTGGAAAGGAGTAGGGGCACTTTTACTATCGGCAAACCTGAGGTGCCAGGAAGCTCACTAGTTAGTTCTAGTGCATGAACCACCCTCACCTCTCCCCAGACCATTTTTGATGGTGTCCCGACAAACACCTAATCAGGGCCCATGGGGATAAGGGAGTGCCAAGTGTGTCTCTTAAGCCCTCAGAGTGCTGGCTGTAATAGCTATTTAGTTCAGTCTAGCTAAGGAAAGCAAATAGGACTCAGTCATTTTTAAAAGAAAGTCTTCATTTCTGTCACTACTTCACGCACGGCCACACTTGTGCTGATTCCTGTGAAGCCCTGGGCGGATCCTGAGGATGTAGGGGGTTGGATGGAGACAGGAGGCTCTTTGCTCTGAGGAACTCACGCATTCCTTGGGATAAGAGCCTTGTGGAGAGATCACTGCAGGATGAAGATACAAAGAAAATGCCATAGGAACCCAGGAGGGAACGCCATGGCCATTCTTCTTGTAGCAAGGGGACAAACAGAAAAGTTTGTCTGTTTTACAGAGGTAAAAGGAGGACTTCAGTTCAAAAATGGGGACATCCTAAGCGGAGGGGATGATGGACACGAAGACAGCCTGGTCAAAGAACAGCGAGTGTGGGTGGAACCGTAGAGACCCGGGTCAGGGAAGGGCTTACATGGCAAGCCAGGAAGTGTCCTTTATCCTGTTGACTGGGAGACATCAAAGAACAAGCTGTTCACTCCATGATAGCCAAGAGCACAGCAGAGAAAGGCCTGGGTCACAGCCTCTCCATCAGGGAGGCTCCCCCAGTGACCCTCCTCTGCCAACTAGATCCCCCTCCTCAAGTTTTCATAGCGGCCACGGCTGCAGATCAGGCCCTCAATACAGGAGCCTCTGGAGGACATTCCTATTCAAACCAAAGAAAAGTGGAAGCTGAGCTCTGACCTTGCTCTCCAGTACTTAGAACAGTACCCTTTAGGTGCTGTATCAGAAACTGCTGTGGATCTTCCTTCTTCTTCCTCTTCGTCTTCTCCTTTCCCTTCTTTAAACAGAATCTTCAGTTTTTAGCTGACGGGGGTGTTTCCCAGCCTCTACTGCAGTTCAGTGCCTGCATTACTGTGTTCTTATGGTCTACAGATGGCACATGAGCTTTGTAGGGTGTTTTCTTAAAGGGTGGGGTGTGTCTCTTCTTGCTAACATCACCCTTAAGATTGGAAGGAGAAGACAATGGAAGCAGCCACCTTAAGAGATGGCGTCATCTCAGACAAAAATATCTCACATAGTATCAGCCACTTGTGCTCCGGACTGCTCACCTTCTGCCCTATACGTGACAGCAAATACATTTCTGCTTTATACAAACCTTCTTATTTTATTGCCCAACCCAATCCTAGTCCTCAGTGAGAGAGTATGAAACTCAGAAGGGAAGCAGGAGGCTCAGGATTACACTATGGCCTGGTTGTACAAATCCCAAAAGCTCTCATGTATGAACTCTTGGTCCCCATATGGTGGTGCTGATTTGGGAAGTTGTGAGATCTTTGGCAGGCCTGGCTGTCTGGAGGAAGATGATCAGGACTTGAGGTCTGTAGCCGGCTCTGCTTTATGGTCATTCCATCTCCACTCTCTGTGTCCGGTCTCCACTCTCCGTGTCCCGTCTCCACTCTCCGTGTCCTGTCTCCACTCTCCGTGTCCCGTCTCCACTCTCCGTGTTCCGTCTCCACTCTCCGTGTCCCAAATATTGATATTTAAAG
The DNA here is from genome assembly GCA_001685075.1 of Bramus lutescens. Lineage (NCBI taxonomy): Eukaryota > Metazoa > Chordata > Mammalia > Rodentia > Cricetidae > Bramus > Bramus lutescens. The sequence continues at coordinate 142,440 of LOEQ01000447.1, read as the reverse complement.
TAACTATGGAAAATCCATTCTGACGTGACTGGGATAATGGGACTTTGAATGCTAACTAGATATCTAATGTTATTAATATTCTCATTTTGAGATAGGGTCTCAGCTAGCCCAGGTTGAACTTGTACTCACTATGTAGCTGAGGATAACCTTGAACTATTGATCTTCCTTCCTTTACTTCCCAAGTGCTAGGATTGCAGGTGTCTACTGCCATGCCCAGGTAACACAGTACTGAAAATCAAACCCATCTTTCAGAAACACATGTTAGAAAAAATACTGAACTGTCTGCCCACAGCCATTGATCTGCTCCTTCACATTATTGATTAGTTTCAATTTTACAGAATTGCAAAAATGTAATCGTAGTGTATATCCTCTTGTACGTATAAAAGTTTTCGTGTGTGTGTGTGTGTGTGTGTGTGTGTGTGTGTGATGGGGAACCTCCTTCAGCTGACGGCCTTTGAGAAGCTGGACCAGGTTGGGCATGGCTTTGGGTACCAAAAGGTGTGGCCTGCTCTCTTGTGCACTCTCTCTCCCAGCTCTCACATCTGGATGCTAGATTCAATTCGTGTTCTCCATTATGATCTGTGAGTCCCCCTTAAATAAATAAATAAATAAATAAACCTTATCATACTCTATTTGGAACTAGTGTGGGATTACTTTATTCATGTTCCCCTTCACCTGGTGTGTTCCCCTTCATGGGTGTGTGTGTGCACATGAGCGTGTGTGGGTGCATAGGCATGCGTAAGTGCATGAGTTCAGAGTCACAGGTCAGTGTTGGATCTCTGACTATTTCTCTCCAGTTTGCTTGTTTGTGAGGTTTTAGACAGGGTCTCTCTCTCTCTCTCTCAACCTGGTCTTGTCAATTTGGCTATATTAACTGTCCAGTGAACTCCAGGGTTTTCCTTGTTTTCACCTCCAGGGTGCTGGGATTACAAGCGCATAGATGTGCCCAGCTTTTTTATGTGGGAGCTGGGGTTCCAAAGTCAGGTCCTCAGGCTTCACGACAAGTACTGCCCTGACTGAGCTGTTGCCCCAGCCCCATTTACTCTTTTGTTTCATTGTTTTAAATAGAAAAGATCTGTACCGAGATCAGGTACTTCTCTTCTCCAAGTTATTGGATAAAACATACTGTATGAACTGATGGGTTTTCAGGTTATGCCTTGCTCTAGGAGTCCCCAGTTTCTAAGCAACTTTTGACTCCACTTTCAGGGAGAAGAAAGCACCCCTGGGTGGACACAGAACCGGCACCATCTATCAGGAGCCACACATCCAGCACGAACTGACAGATGACGCATTCCCGGGAAGAAAAAAGGATCCACCTTGTAGGTTATTGGTGGGGGGTGAATTGAGACCGCAGGGGCACGTGGGTGCCTTAAAATCTTACAGGAAAACCAGGCCCAAGAACTTTCCAGAGAGGCCAGACAAAGGAAAGGGTGTCACTCCCTAACCTTGACCTCATAAGATGACGGACACCTGGCACTGAAATGGCACAGCAGGATGTCACCTATCATCTGATGCCCAGTGTGTGTCAAGTGCCAACCAGGGGCCTCTGCAGTTATCCCTATAGAGCTCTGCTCGGTTTGGCTCCTCAGCATTGACGCAGCTCATTCTACAGTGTGCCCCGGTTGCCCTTCTGGATCTAACCAGATGTTTCCTGCCTGCAGGCCTTGGCTTGACCTTTCACCTCACAACTTTTTACAACTTTGCTCTCAAACCCTGACTCCGGACACTCTAGCCAGCAGCTCCCTTCCGGCCACGTCCGCCTCATTATCTTATTAAGGCAGACTTTCTCTCAGTCACCTTCTGGAACTTCTTAAACCCTGCCACAACCTCTCTAACGTGCATTAATTTTATAGACCACGCATTTGTGCATAGGGATATTTACTGTGTGATGTGTGACGTGAGGGTTAACATTAGCGATTAAGATGGGCGGATGTGGTGGCGAATGCCGGCAGGATTTAAGATCGCAATAAAAGCACCTGCGTTTGCCTCGGCCAGATCACCAAAGAAAGCAGGACTGTGTGTCAAATTTCCATCACTGAAACTGTGGGGGAAATTGTCTTTTCTGTCAAACGAGTTCTGCAGGTGTACATCTGACCCCCCCCCACCTCCCATCCCACCTGTCAACCTTCCTTTCTCCATGAATCCTGGAGTATGGCAGAGCTGCCCTGCCCCCCTTCTTTTTCAAGGCTAGTAGATCATAAGGTTGCACTTTTGTCAGTGAGGGACAGCCAAGCCCCCCTTGTGTTTGGGTAAAAAATGAGCGCCATTTCTGCTGCTTTTGGACTGCTAAGCGCGCTTTGCTCTGCGTTGCGTTAGTGAGCTCTTTTCATTTTAGTAGCAGTCTCTTGATTTGTAACCCCAATCCTGTCTCCCCAAAAACTGCTAAACCTTGTGAATTCATTGTAGTTCAATAAATTGTGACATTGTGGAACAACACACAAAAGGTGCTTGCCTGTGTTTCTGATGTGGTGTGCTCACTATAGTGATATTTTATTTATGTTTTAATAAATAAAGCTTGCCTGAAGATCAGAGGGTAAAGCTAAGCCACTAGAGGCCAGGCAGTGGTGTCCCACACCTTTAATCCCAGGATTTGGGAGACAGAGGCAGGTGAATCTCTGTGAGTTTAAGGCCACGTTGAGTTACACAACTCAACGTGGGTACAGAAACGGATCCAGGTGGTGGTGGCTCACACCTTTAATCCCAGTACTAGGGAGTCACATCTTTAATCCCAGAGCTAGAGGGAATATAAAATGGGAAGAGAGAGGGGCATAGTCTATTTAGTTTGTGGTCGCCCAGCCTTGGTAGAGGTAAGACTTCTCTAGTGGCTTGGCTGTTTTGCTTTTCTAGTCTTCAGCTTGAACCCCAATATCTGTCTCTGGGTTTTTATTATTCTTGCTACAACTCACAACAATCTGGCTTCTTCCACTCAGCATAATTCTTAGATTCCCTGTCATTAAATGCATTAATAGTTCATTCTTTTTCATTGCTGAGTAATATTCCACTGCATCCCATGTATTGCTGGTCACACGCTTGCTGCTCTCAGTTCAGGACGACTTCAAACAAGAGCGCTGCTATGGGTGTGGAAGCCACTGTCTCTGAGGACAGTTTGGTTCATTTCTCACAGTGAATGCCCAGCAGTGGATTGCTGGATTGTGTGGCAGATGACCTAGCTATTCCTTTACCTCCTACATCATTTTGCCATGCCCCATCAGAGAGGTAGGAGGGTCTTCCACCTTTCCACCGAAGTTATCATGGCCAGTCTTGAATTTTAACAATTTTATTAAGAGTACAGCAATATCTTACTGTGATGTAGCCTTTCCCTCCAGACACAGTGTGACTATCCCAGCACCATTACTGGGGGCAAGATAAGAAGCAGCCACCAGAGAAGTCTGTGACAGTTACGGGGTTGTGCCGGCTGTTGTCAACTGTACATGAGCTAGGGTTATCTGGGAAAGGAAGCCTAAATTGAATGAATACCTCTACCAGACTGGTCTGTGCAAGCCTGTGGGACATTTTTTTTAAATTAGTGATTGAGATAGGAGGGTCTAGCCAATTATAGGAGGTATGGCCTCTAGGCAGATTGTCTTGGGCACTAAAAGAAAGCAAGGTGAATGAACCACGGGAAGCAAGCCAATAACGTCGTAAGGAGGTACCGAAGACGAAGTCGGAGACGACCAGGTCCCTGCCTTGAGTTCCTGACCTGCCTTCCCTCTGTGAAGGAATGTGTGAGGATGTATAAGCCAAACAAACCCCTTCCTCCCCATGTTGCTTTTGATCATTGTGTTTATCACAGCAACAGAAAAGCAAACTAACATGAGCTGGTAATATTCCCGAAGAGTGAGAGGCGACAAGGTCACTAGGCTCTCACTTGAGATTCTACCCACCACTTCCCTCTGCCTCCAGCCGTACTGGTCTTGGAGGACACTAGAGTATACAGGTGGCAGCTTCCACGAGGGCATCATCCATACTAGGATGGAACTCTGTGGCCGTTTGGAGGACACCATAACCCTTCACCACGCTCTGTAAGCTCATTGGTTCAAGTTGGACTTCGGTGGAATCATTTTGGTCTGGAGCTGGAGCTCCACCTGGAGTGAACAGAGGTCTGTTCATGTCTCTCCGGGAATTGACTTCTCCATGGCTTTTGTTTGCGTTTTCCTGACGAGTTGATGATGCTTACCCATTTGTTCAAATTCTTTGCCCTTTGTTTTGATCGGGTTGTTATTTTGTTATTGGTGAATTTTCAGTATGTATTCTATATTTTGGTTCATGTAACTACTACACATGTGATTCTCAAAGCACTTTAAAAAAGGGTCTCACTATGTAGCCCTGGCTGTCCTGGAACTCCCTATGTAGACCAGGCTGGCCTCAACCTCATAGAGACCCGCCTGCCTCTGCCTCTCAAGTGCTGGGATTAAAGGTGTGCACCACCACTCATATCTCCAAGCACTTTTGAGAAAATCTTTGGCAAATCTTAAAAGCCCTGGTAAGAACTGTGAAGCTCCTCTCTGGGCAAATGAGGAAATGGAAGCAAAGGACTTGGTAACTTGTAATCTTCCTGTTGCTTCAGCACAGTGTGTGCAGCTGCGACCTCTATTTACTTCCAAATATCGTTATTATCCCCAAAGAAGGTGGGTTCCCTCCTTCCCTCAGAAACTCTTGGGAGGAGGAAGCACCTGGCTTGGCTGCTGGGACAGAGACCTCTTGTCCCTGCTTTACTGTCTGCAATTTTAAAAATGTCATAGTAAATCTCATTCCTGATGGAGGTCTATCTCAGGGCCTTTCTCTTGATTGGATCCTCTTCCCGCTTCACATTCCCTAAAACCTACTAGCTTCCTGCCTCCTGCCCTCCCAGGTCTTGTTCTGTTCTCTGAAATCTTTGAGCATCCTAGCTCTCATTTGTACACATCACGCCTGTTTGGCCTTGAGAACTCCCTGCACCTGCCTTGGCTTGACACCCATCAGTCCGCTCATGGTTTCATGTTTTTCTCCTACATGGCCATCCTTGATTTCACGGGCCACCATTATAGCGGGTCTTTTATTGCTAGGCGCTGTTTCCTCTGAATTAATTAATACAAGGCTCCCTGGAGGGAGAGGGAGGCTCCCAGGACCCAGGAAGCTCCCTGAACTTAGAACTTTCACATGGGTCCTCCCCAGTATCGTAGAAGTGGTAAGGAGTGGGGGATGAGACGCCAGTGAAGTTGCCTGCAGGTTAGTGGAAGCTTTGTGGACGCAGCGTCTATGTGTTGTCTGTCACCTACGCCAGGGTGGACTCTTTGGCGATGCAGCTGCCTTTGAGTCACCTCCGCTGCTCCTGCTCACTAGCACTCCTGTAAGTAAATCCAATAAACCTACTAGCTCACAAGTTCACCAGTACACGCTTATTTCTTGGGTCTGTTCTCAGTGCTCAGAGGTTTGTTTTGTGTGCCCCACCCCAGGAAAAGTCACATGACCCTTATGAATGCCCGCCACTCCTCCAGTCTTTCTTGCTTGTTCCGAAGTGTGTCCTGAACCTTGCAGTTGCTTTTTACCTGAATCTAAACAGTTTAATATTTTGGAGAAAATCCACACATGAACTTATATGGCTACAAACAAACAAACAAAAAACAGCAGGACGATGGTGGTGCATGCCTTTGACTCCAGCGTTTCAGATTGGAGGCAGAGACAGGCAGATCTCTGTGTGTTCGAGGCCAGCCTAGTCTACAGAGTGAGTTCCAGCCAGGGTTACATAGGGGAACCCTGTCTTGAAAAAAACCAAACCAAAAGCAAAAACAAACAAACAAACAAAAAATCACGTAAGTAAACTGTCATTTTGATTGAAATAAAATCCTGCTATAGTAACGGGAGAGGGCAAAAGACTGCTCAGGGGCAAGAGATTCCTGCTGGGATGCTGGGAATTTCTTGGAGCTAGATAGAGACTGTGGCTTCACACATTGTTCACTTTCCAAAGACCGATTGTTAGTTTATATCAAATTAGTTTAACCTCAACTTTTAAAAAGTAAACTGTAGGAGCCATGGAGGTCTTTGTGCTTACAGATAAACACTAGGGGGACCTGGGATGTTAATACACAGGGTTGTTCCTTCAATGAAAGAGATGCTGTACCAGTCATCCACCCAGAAGACTGGAGCAGATGTGTTTACTAGCCTGCTGACCTTTGCTCTACTTGTGTGGCCAGAGATTTTTCCAGCACCAGACCTTCCCCTAGACCCTCATTATAGGCCTGCTTTTCCTCAATCTATAGAACTTATCTTTGTGGACTTTACAAAGTGTTTCGATGTAGTAACATCTGACCTGTAGTTCCTCAAGAAGATTTATATATGCTCTGTTGTGAACATGGGACTGAATTATTATCACTAGAATAAGATTTCACCAAATTGTGCCACACCTAAATATGCATAAAATAAACTACTCATGGTCAGACTCCTGAAGTTTGAACTCACACTGACTACTGGGTCATGTTAAACCAAACTGCCATCTTGTCACTCTCAAATGTCACTCTGGTGACGGTGGTGGTCCAGAGACCCCCATGGTAAGCAGGTTTATTAATGGTCATATTGTACATATAGATTTAACCACCACACAGTTTAAAATAAACCATGAAAGTTCACATTCTATCTTACCCAAAGACAAATACTATTTAATCTGCCATCCTTGTCAACATTCTGTGGGTGCAATTCCTTCTCTTAATGTACATAACTAAGCTCATCTCTTCCATTTGAATTGTATGAATTTATTTTTATGACCTCACCTTTCAATTTATCAGGGTTAAAGTGTTTTTATCTTCTCAGAATTTAATCATTAAAAGTTTAATCAACAGTGCAGCAATCTTGGAGAATGGACTCTTTATAAGAGGTGCATAGGTTATAAAGTCAAGAGCAGGTTAGTTCCACTGTAGGCTGAAAACCAAGACTCCTGTCTGTCCTGCTCTTCTGTGGTATAGGACACGGTGTTCCTCACTATAGGGGATGTAGTAGTCGAGGAGTCATTGTGCAAGCAGAGAAAGCAGCGCCTGGGAGGATCCCCAGCACCAATAAATGCAGCCTGTAATTCCAACACTTGCTGAGGCAAAGGCAGGAGCTCCCCC
>LOEQ01000447.1:99074-110422 GCA_001685075.1 Bramus lutescens | reverse complement strand
GGTATCTCAGCGGCTATTGGCTGAAGGAGCGGAAGGAGCTCCCGCAACAACTGGTGGTCTTAGGGGACCCCATTTGAAAGGCCATTTGACTGACTCCTAGGGTTAAGAACTGCTGTCTTATAGGTTCACCAACTCCAGTAACTCCAAAATGGAGACCAACACTGGGTCTTGTGATGGTTGGTTTTAATGTCAACTTACTACAAATTAGAATCACCTAAGCTTGGGGCCCCATTTGAGGGATTGTCTAAATTGCCTTGTTGGAGTGGGGAGACTCAGCCCAAATGTGGGCATTACCTTCTCGCAGGATAAAGAGGGGCATGGCAGAAGGGAGATTATTTGTCATTTGGTGGTATGTCATTCCCTCTTCTGCTGAGTTAATTTATTTTGTTGCTATTGCTGCTGACTCCTTCTATGGTATCAGAATCAGTGTTTCCAGGCTTCCACAGCTGACTGAGCACTGGAAGCTTTCCAGGGCCCCTCCAGGATCTCAGGGCCAGATTGGGACTCCTGAAGCCCCAGCCCCATAGACTGAAAACCTACCAGACTGTCAGCCTCTCCAGTGGGAGACAGTTACTATGGGATATACTCAGCCTGCTGAGCACCCACCCTTAGGACCAGGCAACTACCAGGTTCTCCATCTCTCAGGTGTGATTCAGCTGCTGCTATTATTTTGAAGTAAGATATTAAATAAATTATACATATATAATATCTATCTATATATCTAAATCCATATTTACACGTACACTCATCCTATCAATTCTGCTCTTCTAGTAAGCCTCGAGTAATGCAGGGCCTTTAGGTCACACTTAAGATACAAACCATACAGTACAGTTCTCAGACCTCATCAGAGATCATTTCTTCATGTAGCAGACAACGTAGCAGACAACAGTTAATGCAGAAATTCATAACTAGTTAAAGTGAAAAGAACAAGAGTTTGTGGGGTCCTTGGCCACAAAGGGAACACCTATACTGTAACTCCTATCCACAAGGCTCAGGGACTGTAATGGAAGAGGGGACCAGAAGGATGGAAGAGCCAGAGGTCTGGGAGCACAGGCGCGAACAAATGGACCCATGAACTCTCAACACTGTATTCACTGGCACAAGGCCTGTTCAAGATCAAGCCAGCTGATACCCCAGCATGAAGTAGAAAAGGGCACGAGTGTCTACCACAGCTAAACAGTTGTCTCACTTTTCTATTGCTGTGGCAAAACACCACAACCAAGGCAACTCATAAAATGAAGTATTTAATTGGGATTATGTTTCCAGAGTGTTAGAGTCCATGAAGGAGGAGCATGGCAGCAGGAACAGCTGAGCGCTCACATCTTGATCTGCAAGTAGAAAGCCGAGACAGAAAGGCATACCAGAGAGGACATGAGTCTTGAAATAATACCAAGCCTCCTAATCCTTCCCAAACAGTTGGAACCGACTAGGAATCAAGTGGCTAAACATCTGAGCTTCCAGGGGCCATTCTCGTTCAAACCACCACATTGTACTCTCTGGCTTCCATTAGCTTGTGGCCATTTCATAATGCTGCCATGCTCCTCCTAGGGGATGGACCCAGAAAACCATTAGAGGAAGGAATGGAGGTGAATATGATCAAAATACATTGGATACATGTATGAAGTTCTCAAAGAATAAATAAAATAAAAATATAATATGTGTGTATATATAGTAAAAAGGTCCAAACTATGGAGGACTTAGATGGTGGTTCAGTGGTAAGAGTGTGTGCTGTGTTAAGCAGGAGAACCTGGGAGTTCAGAACCCAGCACCCCTGAAAAAAGCCAGGTAGAAGGTAAGTGGATAGAACTTAGAGCAGACCGAGCCACGTGACTCGGACCCAGAAAGACGAGTGTCACGTGTTCTTTCTCACCTGCAGTTCCTACCTCCAAGTCTTCAGATGCGAGTATCTAACCTGAAATAACTTCTGAAAGCAGGAAAGCCAAAAAGGTGTAGGGTGCGACAGAGAAGGGAACAGCAGGGTGCAAGTGATTTAAAGAGAAAAGTGGGGGGTTATCCAGAAAGAGAGCAAGAAGGAGAAAATAACAGCAAAAATTTCTGTAAAAAGTCATAAGGAATCATAGCATTATCTTTTTGCCTAAAATTACATATAACACATATAAATCTGTGGATATATATGTATATAGATATAAATATATGTATTTTTTTCTAAATAAAATTTATTCACCTGGGCTGACAATGCTCTCCCCAAAGCCATAGACTATTCAAATAAAAATTCCAATAGTAGGCATGAGAAGTCCCCCTTTGAGTTGTTGGTTAGGGTTATCTAAGAAACTCTCAAAACATTATAGGCTATTGCTGTTGTCCTTGGTTGCCCCCCAGAGGTAGAAGGTAAACCCCTATTGTTAAAGACACCATGCTCTTCAAACCTAGGACCCAGAACACCCAAGCTGATTCTGACCCAAAAACTCTTTCCTGGAGTCTAGTTTTCTCGGCACCAGAAGATGCTATGTAATCATTGAAGGAAGGAAAGCAGCCACAGTCCGACCCAGCCATGAAATCTATGAACCGTAACAATGACCAGGGTGGCACAGTAATCCTAAAGGTGCAGTAATGACCTGCATATCTTGGAAACAACCAACAATTCTCTAACAGGACTTGAGAACTACTCAGTAAGAGGAAATCATGCCTGGTACTGGAAACATAGCCAACTACTTGGGGCTAATGAAGTCATGGATCTTGAAGAACTTAGAATTGCCACCTTACTAAACAAGCGTAATTCCCAACTGCATTCATTCTAAATGTTTACTCTCACACTCAATGTGCTAGTGAGTTTTGTTGTTGTTGTTGTTATGTTTTTCTTTGTTTTGTTTTTGTCAACTTGACACCCAGGCTAGATTCATTTGTGGAGAGGGGATCTCAATTGAGAAAATGACCCTACAATACAATATTGAGCTGTGGGTAAGCCTGGGCATTTTTTTTTTGATAAATGATCATTGTGGTGGGCCCATCCAACAGGGGGTGGTATCACCCATAGATGGGTGGTCCTAGATGGAATAAGAAAGCAAGGTGACCAAGTCACAGGGGCAAACCAGTAAACTACATTGCTCCATGACTTCTGCTTCAGTTCCTGCCTCCAGGTTCCTGCTTTGAGTTCCTGCCCTGACTTCCCTCAGAGATGGACTGTGACCTGAAAATGTAAGATGAAATAAACCCTTTCCTCCCCAAGTTGTGGCCTTGGTATTTTATCGCAGCAATAAAAACTCTAACTCAGACACCCAAGGATAAGTGTAGTTCTCACCCCTCATCCAAGAATATTCTCTGAACAGCAGGTGGAGATGATTACAAGAAACTATGACCAATAAAAACACAGAGAACAGTGATCATGTAGTATCCAGTCTCAACTGACACCTCTACAATATAACTCCTGTGCCTGAGGTTCAGGGCTCATCATGGAAGAGTTGTTGAAAAGATTGTAAAAGCCAGAGGACCCTCGAGGAATTTACTGTGAGATTTCATATCAGAGAATCTACACCCATCAATATGGCTCATCAACATGGCTGTCTAAACACGACCTAAGCAAGGACAACTCCAAAAGACATGCCAGCATGGAAGGTGGAAATTTTCACTAGACAAACACTAGATAAAGAATTACAGGCAACTAAGAAATTCTGAGATCAGAAGAAATAGTCTTTCTGAGGGAAGTCCTGCCCTCACCAATTGCTTATCTAATACCAGGTAGTCATCCCTGAAATAATATACATACAAGTAACATTATATGGACTGAACAGGTTATATTTATATCTTTAGGAACACACACATACCTAAAGAAAAGACCAAGAATTTGAGAGAGAGCAGTTGGGGAGGTATATGGGAGAGGATGGAGAGAGGAAAGGGGGTGATTTAAAAAAATAGAGAGAGAGAGAGAGAGAGAAGCCTGGCATACACCTATAATCCCATAATCCCAGAATGGAGTTCCCAAGAGCTTGCTGGCCAGCTAGACACCTAACTTTCTGCTCTGACTTCTACATGCACATGCAGGGATGCACATTCTTACACACTCAAATGCAACACACACACACACAAACAAGATCCAAATTATAGTAGTCAGTTTAGATTATACAAGACATCATTGAACACTTCCAGGTAAAAACCACTGTACTATTCCTTTTGTGTTGCTATGGTAAAGCACCACAGTCAAGACGACTTATAGAAGAAAGAGTTTATTTAGGGCTTAGAGTTCTGGGGTTAAGGGTCTGTCACATCTGGCAGCTAGCAGCAAGCTCGGCAGCTGGAGCAGAATGTTGGGAGCTCACACTCTTTAGCATAAGTATAAAGCAGAGAGAAAACACTAGAAGTAAGGTGAGGATTTAAGTTTTCAAAACCCAACCCCAATGACACACTTCCTCCAGCAAGGCCACACCACCAAGTCTCTCCAAAGAGCACCACCAACTGGAGACCAAGTATTCAAATGCACAGGACCGTGGGGGGCATTCCTAATCCAAACCACCATGACCACCAACCTCCTTGACTGTCTTTACCGTCTTTAACTGAACCAGTGATCCTCTTACTCAGCATCTATGCCATAGTCGCATGAGAAAAACACTAGCTGGGTGACTGTCTTCAACTTTAAATCAGTGACCACAGACTTCAAAGGCAGCTAGCTACACATTGCCACAAAGTCTATGTATGCTTCTCTTCTGAAGACCTTGTTTGGTGGTCGAGAAGGAGAGTGTAGCCACTTACATACTCTTGACTAGTTTTGAAGGCAGCTTTGGTGGTGATATACATGAGGTAGTGAGGGAGGAAGGGGGTACCCAACTAGCCAGCAAGGCGAGTAAAATCAACTTAGGGACTCAATGAGGTGGTGGATATCAAACCCTCTATCCTAAAGGTGGTTTCTAAACTGAGGTTGAGGGATCACCGGAGAGCAAGGTGTAAATGTCAAAGGCCAGGCCCTGCCCGGGTGACTGAATCCATGCTCACACTGTAACAGGAGACACAGGTTGCAAAGAAGGCCTAGGCAGGGCAGGCTCTCAAGCCCCTTGGTGGGAGCTGATAGGGCAAGTAACTGTGTCCTCTCGTGTCTTAGTCAAAAGTAGAAGGGTTGATTTATACAGGAGTGAGGAGATGGGTGAATCCCGTGTGGGAAATCCAGAGGGGCATCCTGGATATTAGGAAGTCCCCAGATGGTTCCAGAAACTTCCCCTTCCCCTATTCAGGTCCAGTGTTGGACTGCCCTATAAATGAACTTCACCTTCACCACTAGTATTGCTATGGAAACAGCAAGCTGTGGCTTTTAAAATCAGGTCACCAAACACCTAGTGGCTTCTGTCTTGCTTCCTCTTGGATTAAGCACCTTCTGGTGCTCAGGAAATCCTGCTCTTGTCTCATGAGCACGGGTGGGAGTCCTATTGGAAGGGCCATAGAGGAGGCGTGAGCACTCCCTCCAACAGCTGCAGGCGCTGTTTAAGGAAGCTGATTGGGTTCTGCCTACCCTCCCCATCCTGAGCTGCGTCTCTCTGGCTGGCTGTCCCTTCTCTTTACAGATCCCTCATCTCAGTTTGTTTTTGTTTCTCCTTATGATTAGTCTTTAATTCACAACTGCTAAACATGATATCTTAGGCAGTGTTCTATTCCTGTGAAGAGACACCATGACCTCAGAAACTCTTGTAAAAGAACACGTTTAATTGGGGGCTTATGTACAGTGTCAGAGGATCAATCCATTACGGTCATGGCAGGGAGCTGGTAGCAAGCAAGGTTCTGGAGCAGTAGATGAGAGTGACATCCTGAGTCACAAGCAGAGAAAGAGACACTGGGCCTGGCTTGGGCTTTGGAAATCTCAAAATCCACCCTCAGGGACATACTTCTTCCAACATGCCCACTTCTGCTCTGACAAGGCCACACCTTCTAATCCTTCTAATCTTTTCAAACAGTTTCACTGCCTGGTAACTAAGCATTTAAATATATGAGCTTATGGGGGACATTCTTTTTTTTTATTTTTTGAGACAGGGTTCTCTGTAGCTTTGGAGCCTGTTCTGGAACTAGCTCTTGTAGATCAGGCTGGCCTCGAACTCACAGAGATCCACCTGCATCTGCCTCCCGAGTGCTGGGATTAAAGGTGTGCACCACCACTGCCCAGCTTATGGGGGCCATTCTTATTTAAACCATCACACATGTTTACAAGATTTAGGTACCAATCTATGATTTTCTGCAAGGGAACAAGAAATTTTATATGCCTGTGGTCTCTGTCATGGTCATTTAACTCAATTCTATTTTTGTGGAGCAAAAACAGCTAAGGACAATGCCCAAATTGACAGGCATAGAGCTGTTCATATAATATTTGATTTCACAAAACCAAGCAGTGGGTACATTTGGGGCTGAGGGTCATAGTTTGTCAGCCTCTGGTTTATAGAACATCTTATGGGCCACATTTGAGTCTGGTGTCCGCTTAGTGCAGACAGCAGGGATGGGGGTGGGGAACCGAGGCATGTGCCTCACAGGAAGGGCTGGAGTATGTGTGCTAGAAAAGGGACCAGGCCAGTCGGGAGCCAGGGTGTACACCATACTCAGTCTGGCACTCATCTACACTATGCTGAGCACTCGGGCAGTAGCTGGGATCTCACAGATGCCTATTGCATGGCTTTTGACCAAGCACTGACATGCCAGGCTTGCTGCAAAGCACTTGTGGAAGGATTAACTCATTAGCTCTCAAGTTACGTAGGAGGAAATTAAGCTTGGGGTTGGGGTTGATTTGTCTGAGGACCCACAGTGCCTGAACCATGGAACTTGTGCTGTGCAAGCTGCTTCCTAGTTCCCACGAGGGCTCCTCCTGTCCTGTGCGGTGTTCCCCTGGGGACTCCTGCCCTGAGTGGTATTGTGGTGTCTTCAGAGTTCAGTTTACCACTCTACTCAATTTTGAATTACTTTTCTAAACGCTTTTGTTTGTTTGTTTGCTGTCTCTGATAGGGCCATATATGTACTATTACTTTGACTGTTGATAATGTCTTTACAATTAAAAATTATGTGAGGGGCTGAGGCTATAGCTCACCTGGTATGAGGCCCTAAGTGCTGTGTACAGCACCCACACCCATGAAAGAGACGCAATTGTCTGTTAGTCAGATAGTAGCTACACCTGGTCACTTGACACTTGCTACAACTTGAGGACCCCTTACAGCTGTGGTCTGTAGTTACTGTTTTATCACAAATGCACACATTTAGAGTCACTGTTCTGATATCAGGGGTGTGCCTGATTAGCTTCTTTCCATCTTTCCAAACTTTCAGAAACATAATGTAAGTATATATAATATAAATAAATTTAAGGGGCTGGAGAATTGGCTCAGCCGTTAAGAGCACTGACTGCTCTTCCAGAGGACCCAGGTTCAATTCCCAGCACCCACACGGCAGCTCACAACTGTTTGAAAATCCAGTTCCAGGGGATCTGACACCTTCACACCAATGCACATAAAATAAAGATAAATAAATCATAAAAAATAAAAAAATTTAATTGTTCGTTTATTTTACTGCCCAGCAAATTGGAGGGCAAATTGCAGCGAACTAAGCATGCTTCTCAAAAACAAACAAACAAAAATCCCAAACTGCTTTGATTTAAATGTTTGTGTCTCCCCAAACGACCCTGTTAAAATCTTAACTCCCAAGGTGCTAGTATAGGAGACAGAGTCTTTACCATTAAGCACGAGGTCAATACCTTATAAAGGGAACCCCAGAGCGATGTGACTCTTACTCTGCCACAGGAGACACAGCTATGCAGGTTCTAGTGCCCGTTCTCAGGCCCTGACAGCCTCTACTTTCAGGCCTTTAAAATGCTCCTGGTGTCCCATAAGAGAGCAGCACCCTCAGCTTGATCTGCTCAAGCCCCTCTACTGGGCTCCAGTAGTTTTTCTTCTTAGTCTTCAGAACCAGCAGNGGTGGGGCCAAGGCCGTGAGGGTGGGAGAGGGCGGGGCCAAGGTCATGAGGGTGGGAGTGGGCGTGGACAAGGCCTTGAGGGTGGAAGTGGGTGGGGACGAGGCCCTGAGGGTGGGAGTGGGTGGGGACAAGGCCGGGAGGGTAGGAGTGGGTGGGGCCAAGCTTGGATGGGGACCACTTCAAAGGTCCAAGACAGCCATTCTCCTGAACTTTGTCTCAGCTTGGGTTACTATCACTACTGACTCTGTGTCAGAAGGGTCAACGACAGAGATCCTGAACGCCAAGAGTGAGCACAAGGGCTTGAGAAGGCAGAGCTCTAGGTCGCTAAGCAAACTACTTATTGTAGTATTTAAATTAAGCGGGTTTTCATTTTGTAGCTGGATTTGGGATTGCTTCCAAAGGCAACACTCCCTGACCACTGAGTTTAATTTCAACACTTTCCCTTCAGGTCTCTTGACTTGCACCATTGACAGGTGCAATGTATTGGGGGAATTACACTTGTGAAATTGTTTGCGGTAGGCATTATTTGTTTACTTAAAATGATTGCCCCTGTTGTGTTTTCTAGAAAGTTGTGTTGGTTCAACCTTGCTGTTACTTTGTGCTTAATATCACTCATTGATTTGGTTTAAAAAAATCAGCCAATATGGAGACTGTCCAGTGTCTGTCTTGGTTATAAAGTATCTAAAAATCTTTGCTCCCCATAAAGGGAATTTTCAAAGTAAGGGACATTAGTGGTTCCAGTAACTATTTTTTAAACACAAAGCAAACTAAGTGTAAGGTAGATTTTGAAACCTTGAGAGAAAGATTGCTCAAGAATAAGAAATAAGAGAGGCAGCCTAGGATTCAGTTGATAGACTGCTTGCCTAGCCTACATCAGGACTTGGGTTTGGTTCCCAGCATCATATAAACTGGTGACACATACACCCTGGCAGCATGCCTGTCATCCCAACACTCAGGAGGGGACAGGAGGCTTAGGAGTTCATGGTCATCCGAAACTACATAATGAGTTTGAGAATAGCCTGGTCTATGAGAGATTCTGTCTCAAAACTATCTCTATCTATCTATCTATCTATCTATCTATCTATCTATCTATCTATCNNTATCTATCTATCTATCTATCTATCTATCTATCTATCTATCATCTATCTGTGTATCTATCTACACATATATATTATGTATACACACACGTATACATAAAATATACACACACACATTTGTGAACACCATGATTCCAGGGCATATGGGAATATCAAACACTTCTATGCCTTCTATGCCTGCCTCACATCCTCCTGGCCCATTAAAAAAAAAATTCTAGCAGTGCTGAGCAAACCAATAATGCTGATACCCTGTTGTGTAGCTGTTTCTCCAAATAGAAGTATTCCTTCCTGGAAATTCCCAGGCTCAAAATTAAAAGACACACAAGGCCCCTCACAGACTTACATAAGCAGCAATAATAGCTGGGGGAGGGGTTCTGGTCTATGAGCTGTCTGCAAGTTGTGCTGGGAGCTAGGGGACCCAGCTCTCCTCAGCTGTCAGCATGCTGGGGTGGCCTTTTCATCAATGCAGCTGCTTTTGAGTCATGGGCGCTCCTGCAGCTGACCCCAGTGAATTCACTAGTTCATTGAGCTATCTCATTTCTTTGGTCTGTTGCTGGTGTCATCAGCTCCTCCCCTCAACTGCACACTGAAGTTGAGGAGATGCCTGTGGGGACCCATGGAGCTGTTCAGAGATTTGTGGAAGCTTGGAAGTCCTAGGGAGTTACCAGCCTGTCATGGGTTGGTTAGTTAAATGTCTTCCCCTAAAGGCTCACATGTTGAATTTGAAGGCTTTGTTCTAGTTGGTGGCAATATTGAGTGGTGAGTGGATCCTGAGGAAGCTGAGTTTATATCTGAATGGAAGACGTAATTCGCTAAGGACAGAAGTTTGAAGGGCGAATTTTGTCCATAGACCTTTTCCTGCTTGTTGCCTTCCAGCTGTCACAAGGTGAGCACCTTCTTCTGCCACATGCTCCTGATGCCACCATGATGGTCTGCCTCAGCCCATGCCCAAGAGGCCTGCTCAGCATCCCACTGGGAATGGTGGTAGCTCCCGATGCTTTAAAGAGAGAGTTTATTCCAAGGAAATGGTTACTTATAGGAGAAATGGGTCCCACAAGGGTCAGAAAAGTCACAGTCAGAAGTGAATGATCTCCTTAGGCAGTAGAAACAAGGACAGAGGTGACATCCCCAGAGTCTAAAGAATGAGTTACATGTTGGAATCACAGTTTGACTGTCAAACAAAATCTGGAGCCAGGGTATAGGGAAAGGAAGAAGGGAGGCCAAAATGGCAGAGAACAGCTTTGAGTTTCAAAATATGAAGTCTTGCAAGCTATAAAGTGTTGGCATACAAGAGTTCCACAAAAGCCCTAAATGGAATATAGCAAAGGTTTATTTATCTGGGGATAAACTTGCAGAAACAGTAGCGACCTGCAGTTCTCTGTGTGAGCTGGGAACTGGAACCAAATCCAGCAGCCAAGAGGCCCATGCACACTTTTCATCTGCATTTATAGCACATGAGATCATGCCCAAAGTGGACTGGTATCTTTAAGGCTATTGGCTGAAGGAGCTCCCACAGCTCCTCCCCCTTTTGCCTAAATAAGTGAGTTTCAAACCCAATACAAAACTATATACAACAAGAACAAACATTAAGTATTGTACAGGGAAAAGAAGGGGCAAAACCATACATAAAAATTAGAATTACAACCAGCATGAACAACATCAAGGAAGAAACATATGCTAAATGTTTTAATAGTTATCCTATCCTAAAGAATCTAAATCTTATATTAAAAATTGCTTGGCTAAGTCATGAGAGGAAGACTATGACTATCTAGTCTTCAATCCCATCAAAGACCTGAGAAGGGAAATAATACTACTTGAGTAAACAGGAAGTGCAAATAAGCAACTTCCAAAATGTGCAAGAAATGACAGAGACAACCAGCTACCTGGGGCAATCTCCCAAAGTCTCATTTGCAATGCTGGGGCAACCAAATTTGGCCAAGGCCTAGAGTAACTGACAGACGATTTTTAGAGGCAGGAAAAATTTTAAAACTGTCTTACCCTGTCTGGGAAAGGTCTGGCAGTCTTTTTGCTTGTATCCTGCTTGTCTAGTCTGGACACCATGCATTTTGTCAGTGGTTGAGGCATGGGTAGTTCTTTACCCAAAGGCCGGTTTTACCAAGAAGAAAACAAGCTCCAAGTTGAGTGCCTTCAGTGCCCAACGTTCTCTCGAGAGTAGATCGGTGCTGCATAAAGAGGCTTCCCAGTTACAACACACACTTTATCAACTGTAGTGCCCCAGTACTCAGGAGCCCACCTAGTGCTTGGCTCTGGGTTTTCATGTTACTCTTTAGAGAAAAGAAGAAGAGAAGAGGAAAGAAAAGAAGAGAAGAGAAGAGAAGAGAAGAGAAGAGAAGAGAAGAGAAGAG
>LOEQ01000447.1:77642-90132 GCA_001685075.1 Bramus lutescens | reverse complement strand
AGTTTCTTTATTAACCAATGAAAATAACACATAGACAGATGACCCTCCTACATCAGCACTGGGGTGCATATTCCCATTCTGCAATGCAGCCTACCAAGGACAAACTAAAGGAAGAGCAGCCTCCAGGGAGCTGAGACGGCTTAACATTGGGCAAAACCAGATGCTCAAGGCATCTTCCAGACTCTCACCCCATCTCTCTTTCTCCATTTGAACTTTGCTTATGAAGGTCAATGTCAGATGTCATTCCAATGTGGGTAAAGTAGTTCTAGACTGACCAACCTTGATGGCTACAGGGAGGCTGCTTCCTGGAACAGGCCTTACCAGAACCAAACCCAAGTTTGGGGTTATACTCGAGAATGTATTCATCTAAGAATAAGCCCGGTTCTGTGTTTTTCACTCTTTACTCTACTGGGGGGCCCACCACCCAGTATCCAAATAGATCACACATGTTGGTTTCTTCTTACTTATTTACACCCAGCCTTAGCTTGGCTTGTTTCTAGCTGGCTTTTCTTAACTTAAAATAACTGATCTGTATGTTACCTTTTCTTAACCTCTGTATATATTACTTTCATTCTTATTCCATGGCTGGCTGAGTGGCTGGGTGGTTGGGTGCCTGGCCCCTGGCGTCCTCCTCTCCTAGTTCTATCTTGCACTTCTCTTTCTTCCACATTTCTCCTTTTATTTATTCTCTCTGCCTTCCAGCCCAGCCTAAGCTTTCTCTGACTTGTTATTGGCCATTCAGCTCTTTATTAGACCATCAGTTGTTTTAGACAAGCAAGTAATCACACCTTCACAGAGTTAAACAAATACTACACATCTTTGTATCTTTAAAACAAATGTTCCATGGCTTAAACAAATAACACATCTTAAAATAATGTTCTACCACATTTACCCCTTTTTGTCTAAATAAAAAGAAAGGTTTTAACTTTAACATAGTAAAGCTATCTATATACAACAAAAAGTTATGAAGTAAGAATTACACTTACAATATTCTGTCATTTGTAGTTAGCACATTCAGAGAAAATAATACATCATCTAACCTATCTTAGTGAATTCAAAGTTTTATACCTAATTTACTTTCTATCATAATTTTAAAAAACTACAAATATAACTATCTAGTCTCCAACTCCATCCAAAACCCTAGAAGGAATTGGAATTAATATTACCTAAGTAAGCAGGAAACACATTGCAAGCGACTTCTAAGACTCTAGAAATGACAGAGACACCAGGCTGCCTTAACAGTAACCCAAAGTTTCTCTGCAGCATTGGGGCTCCCATCTTCAGCCTCCAAGCCTAGAGTATCTGGCAGACTTTTCAGTGATGCAGGAAAGATGAAGGAAGGACTCTCCTGACTTGTATTGGCAAAGTTCATCAGCCACTTTGTGACCTGCAGAATGTCTGTCAGACTCCTCTATGAAGCAAGAACGCTGAAGGACTGTCCCACCTTGTTTTGGCAAAGTTCAGCAGTCAATTTCCTGTGGGTCCTGCATGTCCAGTTTATACAGCATACTATCAAGCAGTCAAGGCAAAAGCAGTTTCTTGCCCAAATGGCTAATCTTGTCACAGTGAAAGCAAACTCCTATGGACTTTCTTCAATGGCCAACATCCTTTTATGAAGTAAATTGGTGTTACCAGGAGATGTATCTCATTGTCATGAAAAACCTTATGTTAACAAAACACTTTAAATGCCATATTCTGTAGATATTTGAAGTGTTTGAAAACCATTTATCTATCTAAAATATATATTTATATGATCTTGAAAATATACCTAACATGTCTACAAACTTGATTGTTATAGATGACTAACAACTTACCTGTGCTTCTTGACTATCCAAATAGTTCATAATAATAGCTTTCAAAAACTATAATTTTTGTTGTGATATTTTGTTTGTGTTCTAACAAATAAAGCTTGCCTGGAGATTTATTACTTCTAAATGCTAACTGGCCAATAGCCAGGCAGGAAGTATAGGTGGGGTGATCAAACTAAGGATGATGGGAAGGAGCAGGGTAGAGTGAAGAGACACTAGCCAGACATAGAGAGAGCAAGATGGGCTTCCCATACTGAGAAAAGGTACCACCATGTGGCAGATCATAAATAAGGAGTATGGGTTAACTTGAAATGTAAGAGCTAGCTAATAATAAGCCTTAGCTATTCATCAAGCATTTATAAGTATTATGAAGCCTCTATGTGCTAATTTATGAGGTGACATCTGGGTATTTGGGACCAAGCAGCTCTGAGACAGGAAACTTCTGCCTACAAATTTTACCTCACATTTTTAAATGAACTGCATAGGTATAATACCTTAAACAAGAGTAGAAACATACGGTATATTGTTGCAAAAATTACCTTAAATCAGTATCAATATACAAAACATTTGAGATTAATAGTTGCTTTTATCCTATACTCCTATATTACTCTAAATATAGCAAACATTCATAACCTGCCAAATAACCAAAAGCCTCCCACAACCCAGTTCTTGGGAATGAGAATGTTGTGTTCTCTAAAATGCTTCCTGCTGAATGGGGGTGAAATTATTTTTAGGGTCCCTGAGAAAATTTGAGATAATGACCAGATCCTGGGAATGACCTGCAGTAACCTTTGTTGACAGATATCGCCTGTCATGTTTCAGGTGGTCTCCCTTGACCAAACCAGATCCATAGCAACCTGGAGTGAATTCATGGCCTCTTGTTTCCCGTGGAAAAAGCAAAACTGTTTATCATAAGCAGTTTTGATTTCCACTTGACTAATACATTTTTTGACTTTTTAAAGTTAAGGCATCTTTAAAGTATATAAGCTGGCTAATTTCAACAGTCCTTTCAATTCCATGTCTCTTAGCAGCTCTCCTTTGCTTTTAAGCAATCAAAAAATTCAAAATCAACACAATATTATACAGGACCCAGGCTCCCTGTGCATTTCCCATCTCGGCATGACTTATTCTTTTTCATTATTTTACTTCTCTCTTTAAAGACTTTGTTATTTTTAAGATATTTCTTTCTATGACTGTCTATGCACACATTCTTTCTTTCTTAAGCCTACACACATTGTAAAACCCACTGGAGCCTGCTTACATGCTTTTTTTCCCGACTGGCCCTCTTTTGCTGCATATCTCTAGTCTTTTTTGACTTTATGAGAAAACTTTAGACTGTTAAGTTACACCTGGATTCTCCTCATGGCTCTGTAGGGTGGCTCTACCCACTCTCAGGTCAGGTCATAAAAGCCAAGCCCAAAGCTTTCAACCAGGTCAGAGGTGTGTGACCAGGAACTGCATTCAGCTCTTACCTCTGAGCCAGGGACAGGCTGTTTTGCTTTTCTGGCCTTCAGGTTGAATCTAATATCTGTCTCTGGGTTTTTATTCATTGTACTATGTTTTGTTCTTTTGCTCTTGGGGGGGGGGCTTGCCACACAGCTCCCAAATAAATCACACATGGAGGCTTAATCATACTTATAAATGCCTAGCCTTAGCTTAGTTTGTTGCTAGCCAGCTTTTCTTATCTTAAATTATCCTGTCTACCTTTTGCCTCTGGGCTTTTTCCTTTTCTTTCTTCTATATAGCCTACTTTTACTCTCACTCCTTGGCTGGCTGGGTGGCTGGGTGGCTGGCTGGGTGGTTGGGTGGCTGGGTGACTGGCCCCTGATGTTCTCCTCTCCTTGTTCTATCTTGCTCCTCTCTCTCTTCCACATTTCTCCTACTAATTCTCTATGTCTGCCAGCCCTGCCTATCCTTCCTCCTGCCTCGCTATTGGCCATTCAGCTCTTTATTAGGACATCAGGTGTTTTGGGCAGGCAAGGACTCACAGCTTCACAGAGTTAAACAAATGCAACATAAAAAATGCAACATAAACAAAAGCAACACATCTTTGCATCATTAAAACAAATGCTCCACAGCATAAAAAAACACCGCTTAACATAATATTCTGCAACAATTCTGTACTCCTCTCTTCTCCTGACTCAGGAGGTATACTCCAAAGGTAAGGTGGGAGAACCCACCATCCTTTCCACCCAATCCCAACTGGGCTCGAAGTCTTTGCAGGTCTCTCCATCCGCTATTGTCACTGTGTAGTGTTGGGCACTGCAGATCCCTGGCCCCTTGACTTTCTTTGCCTGCCTCAGACCCTTTGCCTGCTGCAGTGAACTGAGCAAAACAACTTTCTTACCCGTGCCTGCAGCTGCTCTGAGCATGAGACCCTGGTGGCAGGGGAGTGGGTTCTGGTGAGGCCTGCAGCTAAAATATCTGAGAGCTGGGCGTGGCTATCAGTTAAGGATCCCTATGTAAGTTTCCCTGGAGCACAATAAAGTTGGCATTCTTGTATTAAGGATGACCTGTGTTCCTGTGTCTCTGTCTGTGTGTGCATGTGTTTTTAAGTCTCCAGCCTAGTTCTCGGCGTGCATACTGACCTGTAGTGGCTCAGGCACTACAGTATATAGGGGTATGACTCAAGGCTAGAGGGGATGCCTTTACTCTCTTCTAGAACCAAAGTCAACTTCTTCAGGTTTCCTCAGCAAGCCCATTTGCAACTCCCCTGATGGTGCTAATGCTCAAGTGCAGTGTTATACTATCAGCTTAAGCAAGGCACAACCATCTCTGCTGATGTCTCCTGGAAACCAGATGTGTCTCCTGAAGAGCTCACCTTTAATCCATCCACAGTTCCTCCTTACAAAGTGAAGTTAACCAACCTGTTGGTATTGCTTTTTCACCAAGTGTGTCCTTTCTGGTTTCAAATAGATAATTTATATATTGTTGTTAGTGTTTTGTTAGTAACCAAAACAATTGAAGGAAGGACTGTCTGTTGGCTTGCGACTTCAGATCATCACACTGAATGACATCACACTGAGTGACAGTTCCTGTAATGGTGGTCAGGAAGCAAAGAAAGAGGGATGAGAGAAGGGTGAGACAGAACTCCCAAGGACAAGAGCCCAGTGTCCTATTTCCTTCAACTGGGATCCACCTCCTCTTTTCTACCAGTTTCAATAATAGCATGAGATTATGAATCCATCGAGGGATTTGGCCCATTGATTACATTAGAGTATTCAAGACCTGACCATCTCTGGAGACGCCCTTTCTCACACACACTCAAGAGCTGACCATCTCTGGAGACGACCTCTCTCTTTTTCACACTTAAGAGGTGTGCTTTACACCAGTCAAGTTGACAATAAAAACTAACTGCCACCTGTACATTGATGATGTTAAAACAACAACAGAAAGACTCAGTGAAATGTCAACCTTCCTTGTATGTTGATACCATCTGTTACAGATTCAGGAAGGTTCTGTGTTTCTTTCTTGTGGCAGTGTAACAAACACTTTACTTTCTACTGTATCTTTAAGAAGGGACCCTTTTGTTCAGACTTTTTGTAATAGCCAGAGACCCTTCCCTACCATGACTTCACAAAACACGTCCAACTGTCTTGCACTGACTGGATGGGCTCAACTCAAAAGGTAAAAGCCCTCAGTGAGAAGCTATATTGTCAGCTGGGTGTGGTAATGAACACCTGGAATCCACACATGGCTGCAAGAGGCTCAGGAATTCTATGTCATCCTTGGCTGTGTAGAGAGTTTGAAACCAGCCCAGGTTACATGAGACACTATCTCAACAACCAACCAAACAACGTTATATTATTTTCTTCGGCATATCACATCGTCGACAACCTAATAGTGATGCTCAAAGGCTCAAGGAACTAGCTCTAGAAAAAGAGCATGCTGTCTGGAATTTGCTATGGATCAAGGGTCCATACGCTAAGCAAAGGGTCAGGGTTCCCCACTTCCCACCCCTTTGTTTGGGTCCTGATAGTTTTGTGGCCCTTATGCCCAAGAAGGGAACAGGCTGAAAGAGCAGTTTGCCTGAATTCGCCCATATCCAGGTGTTAACTGTTTGGCATTCTACATTTCCTTTAAGCAATGAACCTTTGGTTCTGTTGTGGAGAGGCCGGGGTGAGCAAGGGTTGGGGACAACAGGATATAACATGGATGTGAGGTGTAAGGCTTAAGGAAGGCAGAGTGCCCTCTACCAGAGGGGAAGAGGGACAAAATATGGGCAAGAGGCAGGCCTTGCTATGAGGGGCCGGGGATCCCTAAGGGCACAGCCCCAGGCCAAACAGTCTTACTCTAGTACAACCTGTTCTGTGTCGCCTTGTCTTCAGCTCCCAAGGTCGGACACATGGGAGAGCTGGCTCCCCAGACGGAAGGGCATGCCTCTTACTCCCAAGGATAGGAATCTCTGCCATGGTGTGAGTAGTCCCTGCAGATCTGAGAGACTGGTATATACTCTGTTTACCCCAGCCCAAGTCAGGATGGTTGCCTGCCCCAACCCACNAATAATAGGGGTCTGTGTGTGGTCCAGCCAAAAGAAGGTGAGGCAGGTGTGGTGAGTGTTCCTGCCGATCCTTTCCTCAGTTTCCTCAGCTGGCACACCTCCTTAACCTAGTTGGGGGGTGCTTGTGTATGCAATTACTCTCTACCTTAGGTTTTGAGCAGGGTTTCTCACTGAACTTGGAGCTCACTAATTCAGCTAGTCTGGCTGACCCGCAAACCTCAGAGACCCTCCTACCCTCCCAGCCCATTCCAACTCCGGGGTTAAAGATAAATGTGGCCTTGGGCGGCCTTTTATTACTGCTGGAGATCTGCATTCAGATCTCATGTCGGCATGGTTCATACTTCGCCAAACTGAGCGATCTCCCAGCATCCTCCCTCCTTGACCTGTGAGTATTTACATTTAGTCCTTTTTCTGGACTTGCAGGATTGTTGCAGGCTATGGCTATTGGCCGAGGGCGTTGAAAAACCAGCGGGTTTAGGACATCACAGTCAGGTTACTCATTCTCTATACATCCTATGCTGTACTCTGTTGACGGCACTAATGCTGTGTCTCTGAAGAAAATTGACAAAATGTTCTGCCCTCCTAAGATGGCGCTCCACTGATGTAAGCAAACAAAGAAACATTGACAAGCAGCAGGTGAGCGGCACAGGATCAGAGTGTACTCCGAGTACCGGGCAATCTTCTGTGTATGTTTGAGGGATGAGGGTTTACTCTGGCTCATAGCTGAAGAAGGAATACTGTCCATCATTGCAGGGAAGACATGGCGGAAGAACCTGAGGTCATGCTGCGTTCAGTGTCATTACGCTGAGAAATTGAGCAGTGTGCCATCGCTTGGCTCATAGTCACATTTTTATTCATATCAGGACCCCAGCCCACATAGTGGTGCCCATCTATAGTTAAAGTGGATTTTATATGCCTACATAAAATTTTCTGGAAGACACTCTCACAGACATGCCCAGAGGTGTGGTTCCGTAGTGACTCCAAACCCAGTCAGTTTGAAAACAGTGGGTTCTGGTGGTACTTTCTATTAAAGACGTCTCTTATGATCCATCCCCTAGTGTATAGAGGACGTCAGAGGACATGGGTTCTGTGGACATCACTGGCTAGGGTGCCTTGCTAGACATCTGGTATTCAGACAAAGACCCGAAGCCTGTAAGGAAGTGAGTCAGCTGTGTCTAGCGACAGAGGAAATCAATGCAAGCCTTGCTTTCTCTGTTCCTTATAGTGGCAGAACGATCACCCATGGCGCAATAGAGGAGGAGCAGATGAGACCAGAGAAGCCAAACCCTCACAGGAGCAACAGCCACCTCAGCACCAGCCTGTACTCAAAGTGTCATTCATCATTCAAGGGAAGCAGGGCTCCCATGGGTAGTCAGTGATTCTGGTGCTGCGGCAAGAGATGGTCACTTTTGTCCTACTGGAAAGCAAGGATGTTTCACAACCCTGAACTGTATCCGAAAGCCCTAAGTTAGGAGCCAATGGAAAGAGACTCCCTCTGTTCAAAGATGGAATAATTTGAGCATCTGCAATGGATTGAAATAAATCAAATATGTTAAAAATCCATGAGTTTATAATTATATCGGGGGAAAAACCATCTCATAGGTCACCTTTACAGGTTGCTAGGGAACCAACTCATTTCTCTGAAAACTAGCTTAAAAAGGGAAAGAAACAAGCATTTGTCTTTTCTATATGAGCGGTATTTTGGGGTAGCTGAACTGTTGTTGAGGGAAGGGTCTCCTTTTAGAAACAGTTCAGCTAGCAGATGAAGGAGGAATGGGAGGGGGGGCTCCCTCCGGTACTAAGACGGTGAGCCATCTCAGTGGATAGGAGAGCTGTCAATAGCAGGCAAAATCACTACAGGCTTGATGGTGGCTCTGTGCTGGCTGGACCAGACTGGCAAGAACTGAACCCACTGACCAACCTTAACCTTGCAAAGGCAAGACAGACAAATAGCATGTGTCTCTGAGGGGCTGCACCTGCAGGTCAGCCCACTCCCACCTGTGAAGTACTACCAGGAAAATCCAACCTAACAGATCAAGGCCCTGGACCAATTGGACATTTCAGGCAATCCAGGGCTTAAGGAACCGTGTTGAATGATACCATGGGGGTGCAATCAGCCGAGTCTAGACTGCGGAAGCTCAAGAGGACAAATGACCCAGTTTCTCCAACAAATAAATTGGAAAGGGAAAGAAAAGAAGGCAGGGAAGTGTGTGATGAAGAGAGACCCAGGGGACATGATTAACCACCCACAGTGTGGGGATCATGTGTGTATATTAAGCATAAACAAACTGAAAAAAATGTTCAGGACAAGGGAGATGGCACAGTCAAAAGCATGACTTACACACACAGAGTCCTGAATTCTATTGCCAGCACCCCCAGAAAGAGTAGAGTGCAGCCGTGTGCAGTTGTAAGTCCAACTAGGAAGGAGGAGACAGCCTGAGGGTGTGGTGGTCAGCTACAACTCATGCAAATCACCAAGCTCCAGGCTCAGTGAAAGACCCTGTCTCAAAAATAAATGTCTTAGTTAAGGTTCTATGGCCATGAAGAGACACCATGACCACGGCAACTCTTACAAAGCAAAACATTTCATTGTGATGGCTTGCTTACAGTTTTGGAGGCTTACTCCAATATCATCATGGCGGGGAGCCTAGTGGCGTGCAGGCAGACATAGTGCTGGCTACATCTTTATGAGAAGACAACAGGAAGCCAACTGTGACACTGGGCGTAGCTTGAGCATAGGAGAACTCAAAGCCTGCCCTCACAGTGACATGCTTCTTCCAACAAGACCACACCCACTCTAACAAAGCCACACCTCCTAATAGTGTCACTCCCTATGAGCATATGGGGGCTAATTACATTTAAACTACCACACTAAGGTATATAGCAAGTAAGGGAGACATTTGACATTGATGCCCCCACAGAGGCACACATGCACACCAAAGAACTGGGGACATTTTGTGCATTGATGGGAGTGAGTTTGTAGTCTTAAGGAAGTTTTAGGCATGGTAATGATATTGCGGTTATATTTCTAATGGAGTCCTTGTTTTAGATACATTTTACAATATGTGTGAAAGAAATGATATAACGTAGGGTGCCCATCTCCAAACGGTCCAACTGAGTCAACAGGGGAACAATGGGTAAGGACTGGGAGGAACAGGAGAAGCCCGGTTTCCATGGCTGGTAAATATTGAGGTTAATGACAGCCAGAAACATTATTTTCTATTTTGTATGTATTAGAAATGTTACATTATGTAAAGTTAGAAAAAAGAAACAGCAGCCCATGGAAGGAGCCAACCACACATCAGAATCAGAGAGAAAGCATTCCTGTGATAAATCACATTAATGGTCCCTATCTTCCAGCTTCATGGTTTAACAAGTGAGTCATCTTTCAGCCCCACTTTTCTCTGGGAAGCTACTAATTGAAGGGAGACTCTACAAGAACAGTGTCTGGAAAGGTAGTATTTCTTTCCACAGTCAGACAGCTGTAATCTGGGATTTACCTTGGAATCTGATTTGTTGACATATAGACAGACTCTTCAGGTCTCTCCGCAATGACCAAGTGTTGTGTAACAACACTCTTTCTGGGGAGGTGCTCCACACACATAGTGGACTCACCCCAGATAGGGAACCCACGATAGGGAGCCCACAACAGTCCGAGGTACAGATATCACCTAAGTCCGGCTGTGCTGAGTTTTACGGTCTGGTGTCTTCTTTGTAGTTTGGCTTGTCTGAGAACGACTCTCAGCAGCTTTATTGCTTACTTTGGGAGGGAGGGGCCTAGTGAATTTGGTCAGTTTCAGGGACTTCCTGAAGCTGTTTTGAGTCACTACCTCCATACTTACAGAGCTTCCCTGCAGTAGGGGATGTTTTAATCGCAGAGGCAACTGTTAGATAAGGCCAAGGCACTAGATGAAGCCATGAGACAGACAGACAGGGCTTCTGTATCATTCTTTTCCTTCCTTTCCTAGTTCTTCCTGATGGACGTCCTCCCCCCTCCCCACCACCGCCCTGCCCCAGGAGCAGCTACTTGTTCAGACAGGTAAGCTATGCACCATACAACTTCAGAGGACTGTAGGATGGCACCTCCTGGATTTGTGTGGGATAGCAGCACCTAAGAGGAGTCCAGTCTTTGGTGCCATCTCTATGTTTGGACCCCTCTGTCCTCATCAAGTTGAGACCCCGGCGTCAGTCCCTGTTAAGGTTAGTGGGAAATGATGGCCTTTAAACATTAGGTTTTAAAATTGATATTTGTCTAGTGTTTCTAGCACTGTTGTTCTCTTTGGGCAACATTTCTACATTAGAGTATGTTGACAAGCCACTTGCAGAATTCAGTAATTTAGCAAAGTCAAAAGTTTATTTGTGGTCTAGTACAGGGCTTGGGAAGAGCAGAGCTCTAGGCCCTTGTGCTTTTGAGTTTCTACCAGGTAACAACCATTTGAAGTTTATCACTGGGTGCAGAGGAAGAAAGAATAGAAAAGTGTCATCAGCAGAGGAACCTCTGATCAGAGGTGACAGGCATCACCTGCCACCACAGTTGATCTGTGAGGGCAGGAAAAGAGCAGGTGCTGTGAAATTAACCAGCTGCCAGTCGGCCTGGGCTGCTTCAAGTGTGGGGACGGCACCGGATTCTATCGGAGGCAACACAACACAACACAGCCCAACACCAACAGTAGGAATCCCTGGCCTCTCGGTCAAGCAGGGAGTTGTGGTTTTGATATGAAGTGTCCCCGACAAAGGCTCATATATTGAGGACAGGTGGTGCTATCTGGGGAGGTTGGTGGAGCTTTAGGGGATGAGGTATAGAAGGAGGAAGCAGGGCAGTCTATGAGGATCCTCGGGGATATCGTCTACCCTCTTCACTGCTTTCTGCTCACCACAACGTGAACAGCCTGTTCCACCTGCCCTGAAATTCCTCCCAGTTGTACAGGGCCAAAGGGCTAAGCGACCACGAACTACAACCTCTGGAAACCCAAGCCCTTCTTCCCTTGAATCGTTTCTTTCTGGAGTTTTGTTGTGGGTTGGAGGCCTTTCTGGAACTTCTGCAACTGTGTGAAGTTAGAGGCCTTCCTCTCCTACCACAAGGAGTTGTTCTCAGGGTGAGGCCATTTGGAGAGGAAGTGGGCTTATCCTTTTCACTAACCAGAGGCCCAGGGGATTTTAATCCTAGGGAGCAGATCCTCGGGTGTGCTCCAAATTTTGGTGAGTCCATAAAATATTTTTTTTGTCTGTGTACATTTTCCTATGAAGGGGGTCCACAATTTAGCACATTTAAAGAACCCAGGAAACATTCTTTCTAAAAACTCACAGTGACATTTGCAGTAGTCCTGGCTTTTCCAGAGAAGCAGAGCTGGGAGGGTGTATGCAGAGAAAGGCAGGGTTGGAGAAGGAACTGGCTCACACGGCTGGGGAGACTGGCAAGTCCACAGTATTCAGGGTATGCCAGCAGGCTGAAGACTCAGGAAGAGTAAATGCTGTTGTTCAAATCCAGAGGCCTTCCAGGCTCCACTCCAGGGAAGATGGGTCTGAGTTCTCCCCAGACCTTGGGCTCACTGAGCAAGGCACCGTATTCGGGAGTACCAGATATGTGCTTAATTCTAGTCCACCAATTTAAATGCTAGTCCCTTTCAGACACCTTCACAGAGACATCAAATGGAGTAGTTGACCATGCATTTGTGCACTTCAGCTAAGTTGGTGTAAAAACATGTCTTAGGATCACTCAAGCAAAAAGGTAGAGGTTAGAAACTACCACTCTAAGAAAATGGCAGAACATGTGTGTCCCAGTTCATCTTTACGGCTTTCAGTGGCTCTGAGCCAGGTCCTCTTGCAGGCCCTTGTGACATGCAGATTAAATTAAATCACTTTTTTCCCTGCAATTTCCACACATTCCACAATGAAAGAATTGGGGCAGGACTCCTCAACTCAGCTGTAGTGAACGTTAATGTTAAAGCATAATACGTCTCTGGGAGACTTTAGACATTTACAAATAGTTTGGTAATGCTCCGTACTGGACTCTTTACCCACCTTGAACAAATAGTGTAATTGGCGAAGTTCTACTGTGATCATCTGACGGCCTGTTTCTCGTGTTCATCTCGGAGAAATTCCCCCACAGATGAACTCTGCTGACCTCACAGCTTACACCTCTTGCTTTGCAACTCTCTGCAGGGAGGAAACTGCAATAGCC
>LOEQ01000447.1:40465-56212 GCA_001685075.1 Bramus lutescens | reverse complement strand
GAACTCAGAACCTCCGGAAGAGCAGTCAGTGCTCTTAACCTCTGAGCCATCTCTACAGCCCCAAACTTTCCCATTATTTGAGAACGATACATACTTCAAATTTTAGTTCCTCTTCCTGAGCTGATGAGATGTGGCTGCTTAGCCATATGCACTGCCCAGGTAGCTCTGTGGGAGTCTGAGGAGTAGTTGTACTGCTCTGTTCTTCTGCTGTATTGTTAATTATGGCAGTTATATTTTCTTCCACTTAGTTGTATCAGATTTAGCTAAATACATTTTCTAGTACATTGTTAGAATTGGTAAGCCAGATTTGAAGTGTAAACTTCATATTTAGTTGAATTTTTAAAAATGGAACTAGCAGGAACATTGGTGGTTTAATGATCCAAGCCTCTTGCTTTTGTCACAAAGGTGAAAACTTAGGCCTTAGAGATACAGTTGTCACCCACTCACCCAGTTGGCAGTACTATTCCTAGTGGCAGAAAACCAGAAGTCAGTTTTTAGAAACTTTAAAGAAATATAAAGAGAATAGCAAGTTGAGCTTGTACGTACATTTAAAAACAACTGCAGTTCATAAACTATCTTATAACCATACCTACTTCATACACATCTTCCTGGGTGATTCTGAAGCTCAAACTGTTATTTTTGTGTGTGTGCATGTATGCATAGTCCTACATATGTATGGAGATCAAAGATCTACTTTTGGAAGTCTGGTCTTTGGCCACCTTGTGGGATCTAGGTATTGAACTCAGGTCATCAGACTTGTGGTTAAGTGCTTTTACTTGCCATCTTGTGCCTCGAATACATAAAAACTACAGTGCACCAATACAACATTAAACTAGTCAGTTAAAAACTGACTGATTTGAATAGGGCATTCCCCAAAGAAGGTAGGTACACGGCCAACAAGCACAAGAAAAGACGAACGTTATTACCAGTTAGAAAACTAAACCAGCAGTGAGTGAGGTGTACTGTAAACTTGGATGCTTGCAGTTAGATAATAATGAGCCTTTGGAAGATGCAGAAATCAGAACCTTCATACATGTGTAGTAGAATTATTAGCCATTCTGAAAAAAAGTTTAGTACTTCAAGGTGTTAATCAGAGTTTTGACCCAAGATTTTACTCCTGTGTATATCTAAAAGATAGGAAAGTGGACTAGAGAGATGGCTCGGTGGTTAAGAGCATTGGTTGCTCTTTCAGAGGACCTGGGTTCAATTCCAGCACCCACATGGCAGCTGACAATTGTCTGTAACTCCAGTTCCAGGGGATCTAACACCTTCACACCAATGCACACAAAGTTGTTAAAAAAAAAAAGATAGGAAAGCATGCAAAGGTAGTAGCAGTATCACAGTTTCAAAATGTCCCCTACCTGAAGAATGAGTAACTAGAGTGTAGTGACTATGCACGCCAAGTGCTGACACATTACTACGCAGAGGATTTCCACAGATACCAGGCTAGGGCTGAGATGACTGCACAACATGAATACCTGAGTTTGGATCCCCAGAACTCATGTAAAAAGCCAGGCTTATGGAAATGTGGAAACAGGCATATCTGGAAGCTCATTGACCAATAGGACTAGTTACGTTGGTAAAATAGAGTTTCAGTGAAAGACCTTGTCTCATAAAGCAAATGCGGAGGTTAATGAGTTGACTCAATAGATAAAGGCATTTGCATCGAAACCCATATCTAGGTGGATGGAGAGAACCTACTCCATAGAGTTGCCCTCTGACCTATACATTTATGCTATGGCATTATGTGTCCCCTCATCATACATGCACACACAACAATAACAGATGTTTAAGTACCGAGTTTACTATCTTATTGTACTTAAAGGGGGGATCTCAGTGCTCAGGGGGAAGCAGGACGGTGGGGAATTCAAGACCAGCCTGGGCAACACACATGTACTGGCTAGTTTTATGTCAACTTGACACAAGCTAGAATCATCAGAGAGGAGGGAGCCTTAATTGAGAAACTGCCTCCCTAAGATGGGCTGAAGGCAAGCCTGTAGGGCGTTTCTTTAGTTAGTGATTGATGGGGGCGAGCCCAGCCCACTGTGGGTGTCACTATCCCTGGGTTGTGATTCTACCTTCTATAAGAAGGTGGGATGAGAAAGCCAGGAGGAGCAAGTCAGTAAAGCAGCACCCTCCATGGCCTCTGCATCAGTTCCACCTCTGTGTTTCTGCCCTGCATGAGTTCCTGTCCTGACTTTCTTCAATGATGGACTACAATGCAGAGATGTAAGACAAATAAACACTTTCCTCCCCAGCTTGCTTTTTGATTATGATGTCACAGCAATAGTAACCCTAATAAGACAGCAGATAATAACGGCATTTCATTTTATGTAGTCAAAACGCATATGGAGTTCTGACTCCCAGTGACTATATAGTTTCTTAAAGTTTCCATCCCTCATATAGCAAGACCTAGATAAAATATATTTATTTAAAATAATTTAAAGCATTTGAGCATTAAACATCATGTTTAACCTTGAATGGGTCCTTTTGTTAAAAAACAAACGGCTATTTGGTGAAATGGTGAAATGATAAGTTGGTGGGGTTTTGTCTAGGGGTTCCATATAATCCTGCTGCTTGGGGGCAGAGAACACAGTATTACTGGCTTGAACTATAAAACTAGAGTTGTAGAGATAGGACAGTGGAAATCCTGGAGGGTGCTGGAAAGGGAGCAAGTCCAAACATTTATGTATAAAATCTGCCACATCCTGTCAATCTGTAGTGCTGTGCGTGTACGCAGCATGGATGCCAGGGCCTTTAGTGGTAGAATACTCCAAATAGGTTCATTTGCAGATGGCAGTCTGTAATGAGGAGACCTAGGATGAAAAGCCAGTATAGACATTTAGTGACTACTTCAGGTATTTGATTATCCTACAAGAAGACAAACAATAGAACCTAAAAAAGCACAGCAGAATGTCTGTTTGGACTGTAATTTCTTTTCATATAACTAAGACAGGTTGTCAGACTGTATGAAGCAAGTAAGAGTAGTATTTATTAGTGCTGGGGCTTGAACCCAGGACCTCGTACATACAGGGCAGCCACTAACAATTGAGTCCTGTCTCCAGGCAAAGTCAGCAGTTTCTTCATTTTCTTTCTCTTTCTCTGCCCCTTTAGGAGTACAATCTCACTGTATAGCCCTGACTGACCTGGAAGTCACTATCTCAAACTTAGACATTTACCTGCTTATACCTCCTGAATGCTAGGATTAAAGGCTTGTGCCACCACTCTAGGCCCTCAGCATATTCAGTGTAAGGTGAAAGAGGTCTGAAAGTTGAAACAGGTTCATTGTGGTATGTACATTCTGTACCTTGAGTCAGGAGTTTGTATGTAAGCTACATGTATTTGATGTTGGTATTCATATTATAAATGAGTACAAGGATAAGGCACAAGTTGAATGGTCTGTATAGAGAGATATTCCCAACTACAGCAATTAGCATTTTTAAAAATGTTTATTAAAGAGCTATTGTGGGGCTGGAGAGATGTCTCAACAGTCAGAGAGTACTTAACTGCTTAGAGGAGACCAGGGGTTGGCTCCTACATGGTGGCTCACAACTGCCTATAATTCTAGTTTCAGGGAGTTCAA
This sequence comes from Bramus lutescens, assembly GCA_001685075.1. Lineage (NCBI taxonomy): Eukaryota > Metazoa > Chordata > Mammalia > Rodentia > Cricetidae > Bramus > Bramus lutescens. The sequence goes on along the minus strand of LOEQ01000447.1, from coordinate 52,629 downwards.
TGCCCTTATCTGGGCTCTACAGGCTTCTACACATATATGGTACACATACATATGCCATAAATGCTAATAAGGAATGCTATTAGGAAAATTACTGTACTGGCTCAAAGATAATGATTGTAGTATCTTTGTTTCTTAACTGAGTACCCTGGTTCAAGGTCACATAGCTAGGGAGTGGTAGACCTAATCATGTTTTTTCATGTTGCATTGATTGATATTAGCTAAGTTAATATGTGTTAGTACTTGGAGTGGAAATTGAGCTAGGTCTGATTATGAAGACACTTGTCACATTTTAAAGTCATCCAAAAAAATTGACTGCATCATAAATCTAGATCTTGTCCTAAACACCACCAAATTATAGCACTGGAAACAGCAGATATTGAGCCAGCAGCTCTCTTCAGACAAATTGGAGCAAAAGGCATTACTCTTTGCTGAGCCAATATTGAACACCTGTAATCCATGTCTGACACAGGGAGGAAGGGTCACTGCATTTGAGGCCAGCCCAAGCTGTGTAGGGAGACCTTGCTTCAAAAACTCTACCCAGACCCCAGAAGACAGGGCTTTCTTTCTGTACATTCTTAAAGTTTTTCCAAAAGGCTTAACTTGACAATCATCAGGAGTCTATAAAAGTCTTACCGGTTAAAAGGAAGCATCATAGCAGACAGCTCTGATGATTTCCTGAGAGCTTTTAAGTTTTAAAGGTATAGAGTCATGTTCGTAAGTTCATTCATTACTTGAACACTCAGCTGAAGAATGATGTCATAAGGAATTGATTAAGTGAAAGTGTCCAGAAATACACTGTGGGTTGCAGAAGGCCTTTGTGACCTATTTCAATGAGAATTCACACCACTTATGCTCCTCATTACCAGTCACCCCATTGTCACCATCTTCTTGCTGCTGAACTGTGGCATCTGTCCACTGTCAGGATTTTAATGTCTAAGAAAGTACTAGGTATATATCCTAGTTAGGGTTTCTATTGCTGTGATAAAACACCATGACCAAAAGCAAAGTTGGGGAGGAAGGGTTTATTTGGTTTACACTTCCACATCATAGTCCGTCATTGAAGGAAGTCAGGACAGGAACTTAAGCAGGTCAGAAACCTGGAGGCAGGAACTGATTTAGAGACCTTGGAGGATGCTGCTCACTGGCTTGCTTCTCATGGCTTGCTCAGCCTTCTTTCTTATTGAACCAAGGATCAACATGGAAGGAGGGACCATCAACAATGGGCTCATCAATCACTAATTAAGAAAATGTTCTTTATCAGGGTCTTATGGAGGGAGGCATTTTCTCAATTGAGGTTCATTCTTTTCAGATAACTCTAGCTTGTGTCAAGTTGACATAAAGTTAGCCTGCATGGTATGTGTTTTTTTTTTCCAATTTGAATCAGGTTTCATTCACTAATTTTATTTTCAAGTAGCTTATTGAAGGATAATTAAAGTAATGATAAAACTGCCTGTTTGTCATATGTGTACATCATGAAGTGGTCACCAAATCAAGATGACAGGAATACTCTTAATTCTTTAGTTTTTATTTGTGTGTATGTGAGGTGGGAGGGGTAGGGATGAAGAGGGAGGCCAGAAATGGGAGTTAGGTTCCACCCCTCCTCTGAGGTATAGGCAATTATGAGCTACCTAATGTGGGTGCTGAGACTTGAACTCAGGTCCTCTGTAAGAGCAGCAGGTGCTTTTACCTCTGAGTCATCTCTATATTTCTAATAATCACACTTTGTACTTTTCTTTTTCTAATTTGATTAGCATTCTTGAATGAAATTATTCCACAGTGCTGCTCTAAGAGTTTAAATTCTTGAGACACAGAGTGAGTAGTTTAGAAGCTGTCAGATCCCCTGGGACTGGAATTGTTCTTAACTGCTGAGCCAGCTCCCCAACCCTTACTTACTAAAAGAATTCTGTTCCTTTCCTCCCCACTCCCTCAATCCCTCCCCCTCTTTCCTCTCCCTTTCTCTCGGTTTTCAGCTTTAGTTAGTATCTAAGTAGAGATGCAGTGGAGTTATAATAGATTGCAAATTGACATAGTTTCAGGTTTCTGATGAGATATTATCAACTGTATTCATCCCCGCTACATTTTTTTATCTCCAGCAAACGGACCAAGGGACTTGATGGGAAAGGAGGTTTGAAGGTTGCTATTTGCTTCTTAATTTCTCATTCTAAACAATACTTTTTGGATCAAAGTGATGCTTATCTGCATATCTAGTTGTGTTGCTTAACTGCAGGAATATGTTCTTAGAAATGCATTGCTAGGTAATACTCTGAGAACTAGATGGTATGGCCAGTCACACAGTATGGCTCATGAAGTGTGTGAGGGAGGCTGCTGGTGTGTAGAGCACACTCTTACAGTTGTTTTAGTCAGGGTTCTCAACAGGAACAGAATGAAGTCAGCTTTAGTGACAAAGAGAATCACACCTGATAGTTTTTCTGACCTTGAGGCTGGTGCCCCAGCAGTTAGAGTTGTCCCACAGTAGCTGTCCCCCACTGGNAGAGCTAGTTCCAGAACAGGCTCCAAAGCTACAGAGAAACCCTATCTCGAAAAAACAAAACAAAACAACAACAAAAAAAAGAGCAAGTAAACAAACAACTGTGGCTCCTCTCATCAAGCCGGCGTGCTGTTTTGTTTTGGGGAAGGACAATAGGGCTTCCTACTGGAGGACCTAGGGGATAAGAGGGGGTTCCTTCCAGTCCCATTCCAGGCAAGTGTGACGGCTGGAGGACTGAAGGATGGGCAGCCAGTGTAGGCAGAGGGGAGAGGCGGGTGAACTGGGAAAGGAGGAGAAGACACAGAGGCAGCCAGGGCTCACTCTGCACAGGAGGGCCACATAGCATGACACCATGGAGAAGCTTGTGGAGGCAGGATCAGGAAGGGGGCCACGGCAGACCCGGATAGGACAGCGCTGACTTAGCTGGAGGGTAAGTGAGCTAGGGAAGTGACGTGACCCACACAGAGCCATGACAGGAGCTCCATCTGGCTCTCAGTGTGGTGCTCCAATTTGACTCAACAGTTAAAGGAAGGTTGTGGTTTTAGGCCTCAACATTTTCCTTGCTTCTAGCAGATCTCAGAATTGGTAGGAAAACTGCATATGACCCTGTCTATGCTGGTTCTGCCAGACAGGCAGATGATCTATGGGAAGGCAGCAGCATTGTTCAAAGGCCCTGGCTTTTCACTGGGACCTAGGGTGGCATGCCAGGATGCCACTGTAACAGGTTCCAGAGATGGCTGACTTGCCTGCCGGCTGCCCTGGCAGACCATGATCAACTCAGAGATGCTGTGCACCTTAGCGTGGACTGGAACCTGAAACTCCATCCTGCCTTCTCATGCTGTTCGCCACACCCACCAATGCCCGGCTGGCTGGATATCTCAGTAGGTTCCTCTTCTCTGAGTATCCTCTCCCAGAGAACAGCAGGAGGCAGAGAGGGGCAAGCCAGAACTGGTGAGTTCAAACTTTCCATCACAGGTCTTTGCAGCTTGTAAAAGGAGAGAACAGCCTCCAAGGAAATCTTAGGTGGGGACTGCTATTTGTCCAGCTTTGAGATAGTCAGAGTTACTAATTAGGCATGTGCCCTCGAAATAACATCTCACTCATTCTGTTTGCTTGAGACAGGGTTTCTTTGCATAGCCCTGGATGACCTGGAACTCCCTCTGTAGACCAGGCTGGCTTCAAACTCAGACATTCACCTGTATCTCAAGTGCTAAAATTAAAGGTGTGCGCCACTGACTCCTGGCACCTCACTCATTGATATTTCCAGTGAACTTACTCTGCCAATCCGCGGCTTTTATTGCAGCTCTCTATAGGTGTCAGAATGCTGAGAAAAAGGAATGTGGCTGCACAGGCTTTATCTCGGAAGAATCCTTCAAAAGAGCCTTCTGGATTCTCAGGACATGCTCTCACAAAGTCATAAAAAGATGACATTTGTCCCTGAAAATGCCAGTCCCGTTTCATTCCCAGCTGTATTTGCCAGGGTTTTCTATAGGAACAGAACCAAGGGGACTGATTTATGAAGTTGGCTTTAAAATCGTGACAATGGAGAATCACACCTGAGAGACTGAAAACCCAAAAGTTTCTCCATTTATGAGGCTGGTGCCCCAGCAGTTAGAGTTGTCCCACAGTAGCTGTCCCCCACTGGGAGGGCGTGGGGAGGCCGCTAGTTCCTCAGCCACAAGGCTGGTATCCCGGCAGTCTCAGTCCAGCTCCTGAAGCTGGGAAGGTTCTCGGAGAGCTGCTGGAAATGCAGGTGTGAGAGCAGGGCCGGGATCAACAGCGGCAGCAACCACAGGGCAGATCAGCTCAGCCAAGAGGGAAGGCCAGGTGAGGAGAAGGCAGATGAGCTTCCTGACAGACCCTTTTTATCGCTGCTACCGGAAGGCCTTGTCCATGTCAGTCAAGGTCTGGACCGTTCTCAAATGAGTAGTGAAAATATAAATAAAAGGAGCACACTAAAAAAAAAAGTATAGTAAAATAAATTCATAGACCAGTAATATACTTGTTTGTCATTGGTAAGTACCAATGTACTTCACATAGTTGTATGTACTATACTTTATCCACCGGGCAGGGTGCTAGGTTTATTCACACGAGCTAGCATCACCACAACCAAGTGAGTATGTACTACTATATTGTATCTTAGTTAGGTTTCCTGTTGCAGTGATAAAACACGGGACCAAAAGCAAGCTGGGGAGGAAAGGTTTTCACATCACAGTTCATCATTGAAGTCAGGGCAGGAACCTGGAGGCGGGCGGGAGCTGATGCAGAAACCATGGAGGAGTACTGCTTACTAGCTTTCTCCTCATTGCTTGCTCAGTCTGCTTTCTTATGCAACCCAGGACCACCATCCTAGGGGGTGGCACCAGCCACAGTGGTCTAGGCCTTCCATATTAACCACTAATTACAGATATGTCCAATAGGCTTACCTACAGCCTGCTCTTAATGGGGATATTTTCTCAGTTGAGGGTTCCTCCTCTCAGATGCTTGTGTCAAGGTGACATAAAAACTAGCCAGTACACATTGCCACAACAACATCACAGTTGCTACCTTGGCAGTAGTTGGATAGGAATTTTTTGTTTCCCTTAGGTTGTGGAGTGACCACCAGATATGTGGTGTGTTGTTGTATGGCGTATGATTCTATATTCAGGCTGTTATGTATTTTGGTGTTTATGTTCTTCATTTGCCTTTTGCTCTAATTATTAGAGGCAGAATGTTTCAAATGTTGTAGTTTCACTAGCACAAACAGAACGTAGACTGTTCCAAGCTCAAAGTTCAAAATATGAAACACACAAGGAAATAAATCTAAGTAGTATGCAGACACTGAAACTAAAGTAGACCAGGCAGGTCTGTTAAAAATTAAAAATAAAATTACTAAGATTATGAAGTGGGGTCTCAAATTGGAAATCCAAGTTGCAACCTGTGGAGAACACAAAAGGAGTAATAAGCATTGATAATTACCTACTTCGTAGGAGTGACAGGTGCTCTTATTAATGTTTATCATTTTTCAGGAACACTTTTTAAATAGTTTAAAATCCCCCTAAAATAGATGAGATGAGAGGAAAATTATGAGTTGCTTGGAATATCATGGCATTTGTGGCCTTTTCTGAGTGGTGATATAGACCTAAATTTGTTGTTGTTGGGCTTGTGGCATACTCCTGAATCTGCTTACATAAATGTAGCAGTTTATTTAAAGGAAGTTGCACTTGAAGGGACAATTCAGGTCTGGATTTATTTAAAGGAAGTTGCACTTAAAGGGACAATTCAGGTCTGGATTTCTGAAGATGTGAAATCTTCAGTCCATATTCACAAATCTGTAGAGCCCAAAAGTAGATAATTGGGGACTGACTGTTAAAGAACACATGGTGTCTTTATATAGTGATGGTAATATTCTAAAATTGATAGTGGTGGTAGTTCAACTTAGTCAAGTACTAACATGTACTAAATTTTGGTACTTAAGGTGGGTATATTATATGGTTATGTGAATTATGTTTCAAAGTAATTAAAATGTTTTCGTATTTTGACATGGATTAAACTCTGGAGACAAATATTTCTGTTTATTAGAAAATTAGCTAGATGTTTCCTATTAAATGTGTTGTGTTTATCAACTACCTAGAAAGTGTGTATATATAACTGTCCAATTCAGAATTCTTGAGTAAACATCCAGAAGTCTGAGGTTATTGACATTGAAAGGCTATATGATAACCTGGGATGAATTTTTAGGGCCTATGGGATTTTGATACAATTTAGGGAAGAACAACCTAGATGGAGGAGGAGGAAGACCAAAATGGAAGTCAGGTGTATGGTATTGTGGAAATTAGAGAAATAAAAATTAGTGTGTAAATGATTTGAACAGAGTTTTGCAAACATGCAGCCCAAATAAGGATTAAAATCCTCAGTTACAAGGTTGTCGATGATCTTGGCAAGAATAGTGTTAGTGGAGTTTTGGATAGAGTGAAATGAAGACAGTGTAGATGGCTTTATAAAGAATTTTGACCAATGAAGACAGTAATCAGTAGAAAATTGGAGAATAATGGTATTTAATGGAAGAAACTTGGGTGTACTTACAATGATGAGTGATAAGGATGACAAAGAAGGGATAATTCATAAGTGCGTGCACAAGAGGGTATAAGTGTTGGAGTGCAGGTAACCATCCTTTGCTCTTTGTATTTGGTAGGAGAAAAGGAAACAGGATATTTGGGATCCTTGATAGGAAGTTGAAGTAGTTGCTACTATATGGCAATTTCTGTTTTCTCAGAAGAAGGCTTGAGGCTGAAGAAATGGACCAGTGCATAAGAGCGCTTGCTCTTGCAGAAGACCCTAGTTTAGTGCCCAACCCCCACATTGGGTATCACACAGCTGGTTGTAACTTTAGTTTTGGGGAGACTTCTCCAGGCACCTGTACTCATGAACATACCTCCCAAAGATATAGTACCTATACACACAATTAAAAATAAATCTTAAAAGAGTCTTAAGGGGCCTGGTCTTCTGCCATGGAGGATGAGGATATAGGAATGGGAACTTGAGAAAAGTGACATCTGTGCAAAATCAAATCAAAGACCGTGAAGATTTCCCAACAGTGAGCTTTAGGAGTTTAACAGAGGCTAAAGACCTAGAATTTGTAATACTTAATGGCCATTGAATAATTTCTTTTCTATTGTTATTTACCAGCTCAGCTTTTGGAATGAGAATGGAAGCAACCCAGGGTTAGCTATTTTTGCCACAGCAACAAGATAGAAGTAGAGAAGCAGAGGTATTGATGTATGGTAACTGTAAAAGAGGCAGTCAGGACACGTTGGACAGACTGGTAGGAATGCAAGGAGATAAGGGAGTCAATTAATCTTTACCCATGTAGGTCAATTTGCCAAATGGTTAATTAGCAGGAAATTGTCTAACACCTTAAATTGTGTTTAGAGAAGTTCAGTGCTGCTTCTAAGAGGGACTCACCAAGGTAAACAGCAGTGTCTGCAGTGTTAGAAAATTACCCATTTCATGTACTTGGTCAGTGAAATATAAAGCATACAAAATTCATCATTGTTGGAATAACACATCTGTAGATCTTTTTTGTTGTTGTGGTTTTAACAGCATCTCACTGTGGCCCCAAACTTGCAAGTCTCCTGCCTTGGCTATGTTTGGGATTACAGGTAGTTGTTTGGGATTTGAGACAAGATCTCACTCCATAGTCCAGGCTGGCTTTGAATTTGTGATCCTCCTTCCTTGGCTTCTCAAGTGCTAGGTTCCAGGTATTAGCCATCATTGCTATGCTGTAGCTGATTTTTTTTTTTCTGGGTGAGGGTGGGTTGAGACAAGATCTCTCTTTGTAGACCAGGTTGGCCTTGAACTCTCAGAAGTTTTCCTACCTCTGCTTCCCAAGTGCTGGGGTTAAAAATGTGCACTACCATGCCCAGCTTTTAGCTAGTTCTTTAGGGAAAAAGTTGCCACAGAATCTTGTGTCATGGTGAAATTAAAAAACTTCAAGGGAGAAGAGTAGAAGTCTATGTCTGGCCAGCCTCTTGAACAGGCTGTTTGAATAGTTGTTGAAAACACCAGTAATATAATCAGGAGTTTGATTGGAAAGAAAACTAAGCTGAGCCACTTGACAGTCTTTGGTGAATACAAGGGAGATGGTGTCAGAGATGAGAATGAAGACAGAAGACGATGGTAGACAGTATTGAAGTGTATGGAGATAGAAGAGACCTTGACTGTCACAGGTGGAATATTGAGAGCATGAGCTGTGGCCGTTACAGTGTTGATTATAGTTAATATTTGTTGTGAGCTTTCAGCATGCCATAGGCACTACTCTATTAGAGACATTTCGTGTACCTGATTGATTGCTCTTAGGAACCTGACGAGGTACTTTCATAAAGAAAAGAAACAAGGGGAGGGGGAGAGAGATAGACAGATGGGCACACACATGAGAGAGAGAGAGAGAGAGAGAGAGAGAGAGAGAGACCCCAGTAGCATTCCCCAAATGTCAAAGCTCCTACATGTGGGGATCAGTGATACAGATCCAGGCTGACTCCAGAGCGGAAGTGTCATGTCATCATAGGGCAGTGCACTAATGTGTTTGTCTTGTACATACACTCTTAGTCTGTGTTGAAAATTCATTTTGTTTATAATTACCTTAGAGGAAAACTGTTCAGTAGGATTTTGATGCTCTGCAATTTGGTGATGATTGTTTTATTTTGTGTGTTAACCTAGAGCCGCAGGTTAATGTTTGATTCCTTAATTAGCAATATCAGCATCTTAAATTGATATATTTTTGTTTTGTTTTTTAGTTTTTATTTTTAAATTTATGAACTTTTGTTTAAAAATAAAAAACTTGCAAATAAATAAAAACATCACACATGGAAGTTAACCAGACCAACTGGACAACTCAGTGAATAGTTAGAAAAGGCATTTGCAGTGGAAACTGTAGCTTCACATTAAATTTTATACTTTCAGTATTGAATATATTTTACGTACTTACCTACTTGTTTTGGTTTGTTTTTGGTCCTGAGATCTTTTTAAAAGCATAATGTTTTGATACTGCCCCAGTCTTGGTTCCTGAGAAACACTCTGGACTGGAGCCAGTAGTCTGTCTTAATAAGCCATAGGATTCTGGTATAGGCTGAAGTTTGAAAATTATTAATCCAAGTCAGGTGCAGCATAGGAAGATGACCCTGGAGAAGTGCTAGTATTATCAGTGGGGGTTTGTTGTTATTATTTGTTTGTTTAGGGCCACACTCTGAACTGAATTATAATTGATACTTATTGCTTTGTATTTTGATGGCTTTAGCATGTTGGTGTTACTGGGCAAAAGCATTAGTGGATCACAATTTTTTATGCATTTTTTCTGAGAACCTATGGGTATTGGGTATTGAACCCAGGGCAATTCCATGTGCTAGGTAAGTCCCCTCCCACTGAGCTGTTAGCCCAGCTCATTGTACAAGTTTAATAAAAGATGCATGGTGGTATAGTAGTAATGTTTCCCCTTTAAACATTTAAAAGGCATGTGATATTCCATACACAAAAATAGCATAGAAAATAATTCTTGAAGCAATAACAAAATAGATTTCTATCAATCCAACACCTTATTTCAGAACGAGAACCAGTAAGCTAGCTGTATTTTCCTCTCTGTTACTATAGCTATGCCCTTCCAGAAGTAAACTCCCATCACAGTTTTTTAAAATAATTACTTTGGTCTCTAGATTTATCACATATGCTTCTATACTGAAATATAATATTGATTAATTTTGTTTTTTTTCATAAAACTAATGTGAAGAAAAGGTTTATTAATTTTCATTTAAATAATTGTGTCACAGTTCATCAAACTTTGTTTTTATGTTTTGCTATTACATATCAGTGATGCATGCCCTCAAACTGTTTATATATGTCCTGTGGCACTCGTATGCAAGAGTTTAAGTAGAGTGGAATGTCTTTTAGGGTGATTTTTTAGTGTTCCAGATTTTACCAGATTTTTCCTGGGAAGAGGTTGTTTTGACAAATTTATCAGTTGTTCCGCATCTTTGTGAACACTTGGAGATGTTATACTTGTTGAGATATAATTCACACTATTAATTTATGGAGCTTTAATTCACATACCATTTAGTTCACTCATTTATTGTCTGCTGCTCAGTGACTTTTGATGTATTTCAAGAGTTGTGAAAATGTCACAACTGACGTTAAAATGTTTTCACCATCACAGAAGAAATCCCTTAACCCTCACCTGCTGTTTTCTGTCCCTCCTTCCCACATTTCCCCTTCTGCTATAGCTAAGAAATATTAATCTTTCTGCCTGTAGATTGCCAGTTCAGATGGGATTGTTGTATGTGGCTCAAAGTTCTTAGATGTTACTAATATGTATTTTATTCCTTGTTGTTGCTACATAGTTGATGAATATAGTACATTGTATTGATCTGTTTTAGTTTCCTGTAGTCTTTCTATACACACCTGCTTTTTTTATTTTTGTACTAGATAGCAAACACAGGACTTTGCACATGTGAGGCAAGTGCTCTACCACAGAGCTGCAACACTAGAGCTCCTTTTAACCATCCTGTAAGCAGCATCTCAGGTGGTTTTCATGTGTATTTATTTCTCTGATATGTTTGCTGGTCATTGTCTCCCTTCTTTGGAGAAATGACTACCTAGCATATCTGCCATGCTTTCATAGTGTAATTTGTCTTTTTATTACTAAGTGTTAGCTTTAAAAACATTGTTTCTTCTAGATTTATACAAACCTCCCAATTTAAGGGAGTGGGATGTAATTCTGTTGTGAGGTATATAATGTCAGATTGTGTTTATGATGGTAGAAATTACTGATAATCATTGCCTGGACCTATGAATTTACTTAGTTGCGATGACATCAGAATTCTGTCATTGCTTCACAATTCTGAGTTTGAGGGTAACATCTTGTTCTTTCAGGAGGTTGATACCTCATTGCCTTATGGCTTTTACAGCATTATAGAAGTAGCTTTGTCATGAATACCATGAAACATGAATCCTTACTTGGCAGTCCTTAAAGGGCATCAACACAAGATGCAATAATTTTCTATCTGTCACTACTGGAGATGAAGGCAGTTTTGTGTTCTTATACAGTCTACAAAGCCAAATTGAGTCTGGAAATTATTTTGTCTTTCACCTTCCTTTCCTCAAGTAAAATTTAAACACTCCATTTCTAGGTACAATGCTTGGAGACAGTTGATAGGCCAAGGGACAAGTATAATGAGGCTATTATTAATTATTGAGGTACAGTTTTTATTCACGCAACTTGTGGACTATAGTATCAGTTTGTTTGTGGTTTGCTTACAGGCGTGTGACTCCTGCTGCAGTCTGTACTTTTCTGAACTGGTTGATTTATTATTGTCAGTGTAGATTCTTAGGCTGGGTTTGTCATTTTATTTTTCAACCACTTTCCATTAAGGGCCATTGCTTTTTAAAAGGTAAAATTGTTAATAAACTATACCAATAAAATATAAAATAAAATGTATAAAGCCCGCTCAGAAGCAAATGACTGCTTTTTTGGATATAGTTTGTTTCACCCAAGCTCCTTTTAGGGTCCTTTTCCTTTGGTGCATGGATCTGTCCATGTGCATTTGGTTTTTGTTTTTGTACTGGGAGTTTGTCTTTTTGGTTTTTCGAGACAGGATTTCTCAGTGGAACTCTGACTGTTCTATAACTCACCCTGTAGACCTTTCTGGCCTTGAACTCACAGAGATCCAGCAGCCTCTGCCTGACTTCTTGAATGTGGCTTTCCCTTTCCTCCCCTTCCCTTCCCTGTTGTAAATTCTTAGCTGTTATCTCTTTAAATGTTGCTTTGTCAATGCCTTTATCTCTTGGATCTTGAATAAACAGGATATTGTAATATACTAAACTTGTTAATTTCTTTCTTTTCTATATTTATCCTTGTCTTTTATATTTACTAGTTATTGCTCCCTTTTTCTTTTTTCTCTTTCTGTTTATTCATTCTCTCTCATGTCCTTTCTCTTTTTTCCTCTCCTCTTCCCTTTTCACAGAATCTCAATAATCCATTTTGCACATGAATTTAGGATCCTCCCAATGCAGCTACCAGAGTGCTTGGATTACAGACATGTATCACTACGTTGAACTTCTAATTGTTTCTTCTAACTTATTTTTTTTACTTTTATTTTATTGTCTCTCTCTCTCTCTCTCTCTCTCTCTCTCTCTCTCTCTCTCTCTC
>LOEQ01000447.1:0-15081 GCA_001685075.1 Bramus lutescens | reverse complement strand
GGCCAAGGCAGTTTCTTTATTAACCAATGAAAATAACACATAGACAGATGACCCTCCTACATCATAGAACATATGGCTTGAACAAGTTATTTTGCTAAATATCCAAGAAAGTTTTAGTTGATTAAATAAAAATAAAAGTGCTGCCAATAAGGACTTTTTGTATTTGCGAACACACCTTATGCTTCCACAGTAGCTGCAATCCTCCCTCTACCTCTAGGCCTTAACTGTGTCTGTTAATGTGTTGAAGATAACCTCAGCAAACATTGAAATGCTATGATGGTGCTGTAGGGAATGAAAACAAAGCCACTTCCTTTTAGATTAACTTGACAATGAGTAAGCCCAAACTTCTATTTCCATTATTCTTCCTGTGTCTTTCATCTATCTGTACACTGTGGTTACTGGCCCATCTGTAATCTCCCTCGTGTATGGGTCTGATTTGTCCCTGTTGCCTGTCTGATTTATATGTGTCTTAATATGCCCCTGTCCTTGTGTCTGTCCCTAACAAATGACTTTTGCTCTGTATTGTTCAGCACAGAAAACATGGCGTTGAGAAAGGGATGGGGAATTCAACTAACTCAGGCAAACAATACTGCAAACACATGATCAAGCTATATCCACAAATTGTTTCCAACATTTATGGTGGATATTTGTCATATAAGGTTGCTTCTAAATCTGTTTGGTGTTTTCAGCAAATGATACCACCACACACACACAATTCTGGGTCAGGAGCATGGAGGAGTACTAAGATTAAAGCTATGCATTAGCTTAAGTTGTAAAAGTTGCTGATTGCATGAACAATCCAAGGCCTAGTAAGACTGGTTACATTGTTCTCTTAAAGGCAAATTAAATTTAAAGACGCAGCACTCCTAGAAGGCTAGCTGGCTAAGTACACAGTCTTAAGTGATCTCGGGGGGATTATCAATTGAGCTGTGAGGTCTGGAAAGGCTCAGACTCTTTAGGATTAAGAGATACTTTGATTAAGATGTGTCACTATACTTAACACCTTAAAAAAACTGCCGTATATTTTCCATAGCAGAGAGGAAAGATAACTTTCATTCCAGCTGTTTAAAAGATTAAATTCCATCTTACATCTGCCAGCAAGGCTCCTTTTGTGTTCTTGGTTCCTGGCTCTGGTCCTTCTATTACTGTCTGTTTGATATAGCCTTTGGCATAGGTTTGTGTGAGTGTGTCTAGGAAGCAAACAAACAAAAAATAGGGCGAAATATAAACAACTTAATGAATAATTGTCAGAGCCATCGCCCAAATCATGAATAGAAATTTGCCAGTGCTTTTAGATAGACTTTATGGTTTCTCATGGAAAGCTGTGTTACAGTGTAAAAGGCATGTTAGACGTCGGAGCCATATAGACCCTGGTCTAAATCTAGACTTGGTGTTGACCAGAATCCAACTAACTGACTTTTGAGCCTCAGTCATCCCATCTGTAAAAATTAGGTGGCTGTGAGAAAATGTACATAATTTAAACAAAATATTCTGCATTGTTTATTGCTTCATTCAGCTGTTTTTATATCTTTTCTCTCCTTTTTCCCATATAACCCTTTAGAAGACTTTCCTTGGCCTTGAAATTTTACTTTTTGTATCTTCCCATTTTCCATTCATGGCCCCCGTTTACAGTGTTTCCTAAGGACTCCACAGGAGTTTGCTAACTCTTCCCACTTCTAGTTTAGAGAAGTGTAGATTGTTTGTTGCTTCCTGTCACAGCATCCTGTTAACGTCCCTTCCCCAGTCTGCCTTTCCTCCCTTCTCTTTCCCTGCTTTCTGCCAGAATTGATCCGCTCAACTCAGTCTGCTCTGTTTTCTTTTGCTCTTCATGACATGTAACAGGTACTTTCCATTTGCACTGCTGCTAAAGCTGATCCTTTGTTTTCCTTACTTCCATGTTTGTATAGAGTCTTTTCTTCTCATTCCCTAGTTTTGAGCTCATTTTTTTTAATTTTATATTTTTGGCTATATACCTTCCTATTCCATTATTTCTTACATTATATTCTTCTATCTATCTTTGTTACTTCTTTTTAACAGACCTCTCCTGTAGTAGCCTTTAACTTCTTTTATCCATTTTACATGCTGTTGACTCTGACTCTGACCCCATCCTCCTGCGCCCCTACTGGATCCTTATACCAGGCAGGCAGTACTCTGCCACTGGACTATATCTCTAGCTGTTGCTTCTGTTTTTGCTTTTGAGTTGTGGTTTTGTTCATTGACCTGGGTGGGCCAATTTGAATTTGCTCTGTAGCTCATGCTGTCCGTGAACTTAACATCATTCTTTCCCTCCCCCTCTCTTGCTTGTATCTAAAATTGCACCTGTTTTTTTTTTTTCCATTACTTTCCTTTCTTCTGTCTGTCAGTCTCTTTCTCCTTTCTTTCCTTCCTTTTTATTTTTATTTTTTTTGAAACAGGGTCTTCACTGTGTAACCTTGCCTCATTTGGAGCTTACTATGTGAACCAGGCTAGCTTCCAGTTCACAAAGTTACACTTGTCTCCCAAATGCTGGGATTAAAGGTGTGTGTCACTATGCCTGGCTTTACTCTTCTCAGTAGAATAAATTTCAAATTTTGAACCCTAGAACATTTGAGATACACACCATATCCCACCAACATTTATGTGAGCAGCTTTATTTTTGTTCATCCTTAACTTCAGCTTTCTAGCCCCATTTCTTATTGTCCATACATATCATCCCACCCATGATACCTTTTTTAGCGTAGAGTGTCAGTGCCTGCTGATTAAATTAAAATTTAGAATAGTGAATTTGATTTTTACTTTGTTAGATCTTCCATGACTGTCTCAAATTATAATGCTTTAGCTGCAGAAGTATGCAGGCTTTAATAACTACAGTTAGTAATTTAACCCAAATGATAGTGTACTCAGGTGAGGGTCCCAGTTGTAAGTAGTCTGGAGGGCACAGCTGGCATTGATGTGATGCGATAACTTTGGCTAGTACAGTGATAGTGGGTTACTCTGTAAGGCAAGGAATGTTGAGAAAGAATCATGAGACATAATTGGCTAAGTATTGCGACCATCAGTGGACACAAAGAAGGTAGGTTTGTAGTGACCGAGAAGCAGTCAGATGCTTAGGTAGAAGTGGCAGCCAGTGATGAATATAACAAGTAAAATTGAAAGATCCGGTATGGTGCTTGTGTAGATTTGAGGCTTATAAGTTAAGGTGATAGTTCCATGTCTAAAAGGATTATTTTGTTTTTTAACAGTCCTTCATTACAGTTTGAAGCTGCATGGGCACTAACTAATATAGCATCAGGAACCTCTGCACAGACTCAAGCTGTTGTACAGTCTAGTAAGTCAAATCTTTCTTTTTAATGATGACAGAGGGTTTTATACTAAAGACTGAATTTCGTCTTAGAATATTTTGAAGTTACAGTATAAGTTTTTATATTACTTTAATGATTTTTTTCTTTTCTCTCAGTATTAAACTGTCATAAAATAATTGTTACTTTGGACCAAAAAAGAAAATGGATTATTATCTTTCAGGGTGGAGACTACCCCCTAATAAGGACTGAAAAGTCTTGTTTTAAATACCTTCTGAGTGTGCTGAGTAGCTTAAGCCTTTTTATGTTATGACATATACTTGTTTGGGGGGAGCAGGGCAGGGGTAGGGTCTTGCTGTGAAGCCAGGTCTGTCTTTGAGCTTTCTGTATAGTCCCCGCCTGACCTTACACTCAGGATACTCCTGCTTTAGTGTTCTAAGTGCTGGAATTATAGGTGTTACACCTGGTTTATATACACTAGTTAAAAAATTGTTTTTGAATTGTAAGACAGGTCTGTATCATGAATACTGATATTGGGGTTCAACCCAAAAACCAGAAAAGCAAAAACAGCCAAGCCACTAAAAGTCTTACCTTTACCAAGGCTGGGTGACCACAGACTTAATTCCCTCTAGTGCTGGGATTAAGGGCACCACCTGGATTTGTTTCTGCATAGATCTTGTGTAGCCTAGGGTGGCCTTGAACTCAGAGATTCATCTGATTCACCCAAATCCTGGGATTAAGGGTGTGTGTCACCGTTGCCTGACCTCTAGTGGCTTTAGCTTTGCCTCTGGTCATAAATAATATACCACTACACACATCCTCACTGTGTAGCCTTGGCTAACTTGAAAATTGTTACATAGACCAGGGTTGCCTTAAAGAAATCAACCTGCCCCTGCCTCCCGAATGCTGGGATTAAAGGTGTGCACCACCACTGCCTGGCTATGAACAAGTTTTTAATAGAAACTAGGAGGTAAGGTTAACTACAGCGTTTGATTTTCATTATAAACAATTTATCAGTGGTGGGAATATAAATGCTTTGAATATTATTTTTTTTAAAAAGCTCCTCATGGAGTTCACCTTGTGTCCTCAGTTCTAAGCCTAGATGAAATGGAGAGAGAAAACATGCACACATTTGGTGCACAGGTGACAGGTGTTCACAGCAGCATCAGTCATAATGATTCAGAAGTCCTTTATTAATGCAGCAATAAAATGTGTGCAACAGAATACTGTTTAACAGTCTAGAAGAATAAAACATTGGTACCTGTAACATCAGAGGTGCACTTGGAAGTCACATAGTGGGGGCTGGAGAGATGGCTCAGTGGTTAAGAGCATTGCCTGCTCTTCCAAAGGTCCTGAGTTCATTCCCAGCAACCACATGTGTTCACAACCATCTGTAATGAGATTTAGTGCCGTCTTCTGGCCTGCAGGGATACATGCAGGCAGAACACTGTATACATAATAAATCTNAAAAAAAAAGAAAAAGAAAGTCATGTAGTCAAAGAAATCAGTGTATGTGATTCTCTGAAATGTCCAGAGTAGAGAAATGTATAAACAGAAAAGGCAGCTATTTAATGTTTGCCCGGTTCTGGGGTTCTGAATAATAGAAGAGTAAGTGGTTAGTGATTGCTAGAGACAGGAAAGCTCTTCGAGGGTTGATGAACATGTAGTTCTGCAAAAGTACTAAAAAGTAATATATACTTACCAGTGATACATTCTTTTAAAGTATGAATTTTTTTAAGTAAAAAGGCCTAGTAAATTTTAGTAGTGTACAGGTAAAGCCTAAATATCCTGGAGCTAGCACAAGAGTAGAAAGTTTAAGAAATGGTGAACTTATCTTGAGGTTGGTTATGGTGATAATATGTAGGGTTTAATGGAATAAGAAATTTAGAGACTAGAGAGGTATTAAGATCACTGCCTGCTCTCCCAGGGAATCCTTTCCCAGCACACACATACATAGTAGCTCACAGCAATCTCTAACTCCAGTTCTAGGGCATCAGACACCCTCTTCTGGCTTCCACAGACACTTATGGTACACAGATATACATGTATGCCAAACACCCATACAAATAAAAATAAAGATAGAAAGAATAAGAAATATGGTTATTTTACATTACTTGGTAAATCTGGTTAGTTGGTTCTGGGGAATTTTATTGAAAATAAGTATGATGATTTCCGGATACATGTTTGGGATGGGAACTTAAAAAATTAAATATAAGAAAGGTTTTGTGCATTTTTTTTAAGTTGATGGCATAGTAGTGTACTTTGGGCTCTGTTTGGTACTTTATTGTTCAAGTATTACCAGGTTAAAAGTACTGAAATTAGTTATTTTTATATATCCTTGCCCTGTTTGTGCAGTGAACTGTAGTTGGACAACTATAGTGTGTCTGACCTGTGACTATTTTATTAACTTGCTTGGGTAGAAATCTGTGACCACATCAGATAACTGAGTTTTTATTACACACAGATGCAGTGCCCCTTTTTCTGCGACTCCTCCATTCCCCACATCAGAATGTCTGTGAACAAGCGGTGTGGGCTTTGGGAAACATTATAGGTAAGCTGAATTTAGGTTTGAAAAGGCTTTAGTTGAGAATCTTAAATTAACTTTTTTTTCCCTACATTGGCATAGCCATTACACACTATGTTTCCTCTGAATTTCATATGAGTTGACTGTATTCATAAACATTTGTAAGGTGGTTCTTAAGTGTAAAGGAATATATATAATTTGTGTTGGTAGTGGTTAAATTTGTGTTTCCCAAATCAAAATCATAGAAAGCAGCACTTGATATCTGACTAATGGTGAGGAAACATAGAGCATCAGTGTCCCAACATGAGTCATTGCACACATTTCAGACTTTCCCATCCTGATTGTAATTTTTTTTAAATACAATTTTCATTTCTGTAGGTGATGGTCCTCAATGTAGAGATTATGTCATATCACTGGGAGTTGTCAAACCTCTTCTGTCCTTCATCAATCCCTCCATTCCCATCACCTTCCTTCGGAACGTCACATGGGTCATTGTCAATCTCTGCAGGAATAAGGACCCCCCACCGCCTATGGAGACAGTTCAGGAGGTAAATGCAGAATTGTAAAGGCGAGATGGTTTATCTCCCTGATTATGCTTTAGGTATTCATGCACAGGGAATATAATGAGCATATACTGATTTTATTGAAGATTCTTCTGTTTTTAAGTATAACATACCATATGTCAGAGTTAAGTGCTATGCAGTAGCAAGAAGAATGCCAGTCCATTTAATGTATTTTTTCATGACTGTTTCCATGAAGAGAAAACATATATTCAAATAAGTGGGGAGGGGGGAAGTCCTGTTTTGCTGTACTACTTTATGGATTTAATGCTAAGAAATATGCAAATAATTTGAGTTAATTTGCATTCAGTCCATTGATTTCTGAAAAAATTGGTGTTGTTAGAAATGTGCTCTACTTTAAAATTTAAAAATCCTTTGAAACCTTTATTGGCTCGACTGTATAGAGAGTCATTGACTCTGTATCTTTATAATCTGTGTCTTTATCTAGTGTCTGTTCTTAGTGTGAGTGTCTAACAGCCATTACTCAGTTGCTCTAGGTTTGTAGAAGATCTCTTAGACCCCGGGGTCAGCAAACAAACCCTGTACCTTGCACTGGTTGTAATTGTTTGTTTTTGTTTCTCCAGACAGGGTTTCTCTGTGTAACAGTCCTAGCTCTTGTTGACCAGGCTGGTCTCAAACTCACAGAGATCCACCTGCCTCTGCCTCCTAAGTGCTGGGATTAAAGGCGTGCACCACCACTGCCCAGCTGGTTGTAATTTTCCTGACTAAAGTTAGGTTTTACTCAAGCATCTTATTGAATAAAAATTTAGACGATGATGACTGTAAAAGGAAATTTCTTGTAACTATCAATGTATGTCTGTATGCTAACCTCCATTCTTCTCACCTGACATTTTATGCCATAAATAAGGTTTCTGAAAATAATTGACTTTCTTTTAAGGAGTATTAATCTTTATTAGATTTATTTGGATCTTTTAGTTAAACATTTGAAATACATTTTTGATTTTCAAATTGAATTTATTAAATTAGATATTCAAACAAATTTCACATTTTAAGTAGTTACCCTTTTTTTGTGTCATTATTTGTTTTTATAAAGACATTTCCATTAACTAGCATGACTGTTTATCTTCTTTCCTCAGATTTTGCCAGCTTTATGTGTTCTCATATACCACACGGACATAAATGTGAGTAAGGTGGTGTCATTGTGGGGTTTGTCTCTTGATGCTACCAGAAGGGTTTTCTAAAGCAGTGCTAAAGAATAGTGGGGCGGGGGGTGGAGAATGAGACTAAGTTAAATCAGATTGATGTAATTTTTGTTTTTAATCTTCCAGCAAATATGCTGATTTGTTGGTCCCTGAAGTGATTAAGAACAGCAATCTCTTTCTGTGGTTTCACTTTCCAAAGTTTCAGTCACCTGTAGGCGGTCTTAATATTAAATGAACAACTTTAGAATAATTTATTAATATATTTAAAATAATTTTGTAGTATATGCCTATCTTTGCTCTATTTTATCATTAGTTTTTGTCAATTTATTAATCTGCCTAATTTGTGAATTAAACTATCTAATATCTATGTATAAGAAAACACATACATCTATCTATATATGTATGTATATCTATGCTGTGCTGTAGCACAGCGGGCATCCATGTGGATATTATAGCTTGTCCCCACAGGGGTCTGCTGTAGTGAATTTTAAAGTATAGTTATGTTGTCAGATGCTGCTAGTTCATTTCCCGACTGCCCTGACTCAAAATAATCACACAGAAACTATATTATTTGTAATACTGTTTGGCTAATAGCTTAAGCGTATTTCTGGCTAATTCTTATATCTTAAAATAACCCATTCCTCTTATTTTGTATTTTACCACGAGGCTTGTGGCCTGCTAGCAAGGTTCCAGTCAGTGGTTCTTTCTCTTCTGGCTGCTACATGGCTTCTCACTGACTCCCCCTATTCTTATTCTCTCTATATATCTCTTTCAGCCTTGCTATGTTCTGCCAAGTCTTTGGCTGAAAGCAGCTTCTTTATTAATCAGTAAAAGCAGCACAGATACAGCAGAACTTCCCACACCACAACTATCTATAAAATGGTAAAAATTTTATGAACCATTATGGTCATACAATAAATAATTGCCATGACAGAATTGAAGTTAGGTCCGTGTTATATACCATGATCTCACAAACACACAACATGGTGTAAAAAGAAACAAGAAAGTATAATAGAGAAATAATCAGAGTGCTAACTATGGAAGTCCATATGATTTTATTTGGCAACTTTAAAAGTAACACCAAGGAAGTAACTTATGCAGTGGGGCGGTGGTGGCGCATGCCTTTAATCCCAGCACTCGGGAGGCAGAGGCAGGCGGATCTGTGAGTTCGAGGCCAGCCTGGTCTACAAGAGCCACGTGTGGTAGTTTGCACCTGTAATCCTGCTTGGGAGGGAGAGAAGGAGCAGGAGTTCAAGGCCAGCCTGCGTTACTGGAGATCTTATCACAAAAGAAAACAAAACCCACAACAAAATGAAGTACTTCTAGCATTGTAAGTACAAGGAAATTATGGCAGGAATAGTCAAGATGATGCCTATCTTTGGTTTAAATGTATAGAAGACTATTTTTTGCACTTTCCATAATATATGTCAACTTGTTTAATTTATGAAGTTCTATGAGATGGTATTTCTGTCTAAGTTATAGAGTTGACTAGTAGGTTTTGTTTTTGTTTTTGTCAGGTTGAGCATCATTTCAGGAACACCAGGAAGGGTATTGAGAACTTGAATACCTTGAGGTTTTAAAGAGTACAAGTAGACAGTGACTCAAAAGTTTGATGGGAGTTTATCTGCAGTCTTGGGTCCTGTGTTTAGAAACTTTGGGCTTTGCATGGTAATGAGTGAGGCCTATAGAAGGTTTTCAGATGGATAAGTGAGAATTGATACTTGTAACAGACAGCTAAGAAAATGTATGACTTATAGTAGGGAAGTTTTGTGTAAGCAGAGCTATTTTCTTAAAATAGATTTGAAGTTGATGAAAACTTGAACACAGCTAATAGGCGCAGCTAAGGAAAGGAAAGTGACCGAAATTATAGAACTTTTTCTGTGAGAGTATTTTCCAGCATAGATTAAAAATTTGCAGATTATGAGGGACTGATAAAAACATGGACATGGAATAAGATTTCATAGGAAAAGCTGTATTTTTAGAAAGTGCTAAAATTCAGCCCGAAATTTCTTGTGTTTGAAGTTTAGAAGCAAGGGAGGAAGAACCAACAAAGTGGTCTAAGTATAACAGATATTAGATTACAGACCCCGTGGCTGTCTCCCTCTCTCCCAGAAATCTGCTGTCCACTTCTTAGACCAAAGGACTGACAGGCACCTGCTATGTCTCAGGCCTGGGGTGAAAGTAAACCTCCTACTGGCCACCCCAATGGGAAGTTGATAAGAAAGCAGCCTTAGCACCCTTCGCTAGCAACTGCAAGAGAAGCTTGTGGTCCTGCCTAGTGCCTGCCTGTGTTTTGTCGCTGGAATTTAATTTGTGATTGTGATGCTAGAGTATCTGGCTTTCTCACCTGTTTGAATGTGTTCATGGACAATGCAGTGTCACATAACATCTCACACGAGCCTAGCCTCTTTTACTAATAATGTAAGGAAAGTTATCAATTTTAGCAGATCATTTATGTGCCAAGACTTGGTATTTAGTGACGGGTGATTTGGGGGCCCCAAAGACCACTTCACGCTTGATGACTTAGTAGAATAACTCATGACTCAGAAAGCTGTTTACACTCATGCTTGTCATTACCCATCAAAAGGATACTCCAGGGTACAAAGTTCAATATAGGTTACAAATCTAGAGCCCCTGTTGCTGTTTCTTTGTTGGTTTGATCTCCTGGTTACTGAAAGTAGTGTTTTAAATTTCCTAATTGCTAGGTATTGGTGGCAGATGCCTGTAATCCCAACATTGGAAGCTAAAGGGAGGAGGATAAGGAATTTAAGGCCAACCTTAGAGACCCTGTCTAAAAAACAGTAACAGAGGCAGGGCAGTGGTGCCTCACACATTTAATCCCAGCACTTGGGAGGCAGAGACAGGCAGATCTCTGAGCTGAAGACCAGCCTGGTCTACAGAGAGAGAGTTCCAGGACAGCCACAGTGGTTACACAGAAAATCCTGTCTCAACAAACCAAAAAAAGAAAAAAAAAACAGTAACAGAACAAACTTCTGCTTTTTGAGATATTCTTCTTGTATATTATCTATTTTATAATGGCAGTTGCAGTATTATTTGGTGAATAGACATTTGTATCTTTATTAATTTCATGTCATAAGTATCTTTTGCATTGATTCTTAGCTAAAGTCTACTGTTCTCTTACCAAAATTGGAACCTCTACTTTATTTTTCTTGTTTATTTGGTATAGGTATGCCCTTAGTTTTAGTTTTAGTCTCTATTCTATTACTTTACTTTAGATGTGTCTCGTATAGATTGTAGAGTTAGTTTTTATTTAAGAAGCTAATTGAGGGCTTCACTCAATAGTTGTAAAGTGCTTGCCTAGTACAGACAAAGCCCTGTGTACAACCCCTAATACAACAGAGTTTAATTTTAATTCTATAATCATATTTAATATGATTATAATTATATGCTTTATTCTAGTAACTATCTGTATATTTACTTCTTCTTAAATACCTTTTGCTTTATTCCATTTGCCTGTGCAGTGATCAATGAGCTTATTCTTTTTGCTTCATCTCTGTTTTTGCATCTATAGGTTTAAGTTGTTTGCACAGTTGGGGGCATTTTCCTCCATTATGCACATTTTTCTTCAGCTCTACCTTTTTTTTTTTTTTAAAAAAATAGCTTAAATATTTTGTTTGTCTGCAGCTAAGGTTGTTAACCCTTATAACGAAAATGTACGAATAATATATAGTTTTTGGTTAAAATTTAAACCAGACATTCATTAATAAGGAATCTTCAAATGTAAATACCCCAGAAATGTATATAAGCCATCTGGTCTCAATAACTGTCTCTGAATATCGCTTTACTTTGGAAGGTTTTGGCAAACAGTTGAATGAAAGCTCAAGAGTTTTCCAAAATTAGTTGTAATTAATAAAACTATTCTGTATTCAAAACTAAAACAATTTTAAGGTATTTTGTAAAGTGTGGTCCTGAACAAGTCACAGTAAAAATAAATGTATACTTAACTCCCACCTCCTCAACACAGAGGCTGCTCGCAGTCTTGGGACCAAGGCTTTTCAACTCTTTGTCCTGAGACTCTTGATGACTCAGATGTCAGCTTTGTTGTTATACTGCAAGCTCCTTGGCTTTGTTTGCTCCTTTGAGGTTTTTGTGTTTTTTTGTTGTTGTTGTTGTTATTATTGTTACTTAATGTCTTAGTGTTCTTTCTGTAGCTTTGAAAAGACACCACGACCACAGCAATTCTACAATTGAGGCTTGTTTACATTTTTGAGGTTTAGTCCATTGTCAGCATGGTGGGGAACATGGTGGCATGCAGGTAAACATGGTGCTAAAGAAGAAGCTGAGAGTTTCACATCTGAATCCTCAGATGGGAGTATGAAAGAGACACTGGGCCTGACTTAGGCTTTTGAAACCCCAAAACCCACCCTCACTGACTTTGTCCCTCCAACAAGGTCATACCCACTCCAACAAAGCCATACCTCCTAATCTTTCAAAAGTATTGCCATTCCCTGATATATGAGCTTATGGGGGGGAACCATTCTTATTCAAGCCATCACAGTCCACTCTCTGGCCCCATAAGCTGTAGCCATATCATAATGTGAAAATGCATTCAATTCAGCTTCAAAAATTCTTAAAAGTCTCAACACTGTTTAAAAGTTTAAAGTTCAGCTATGTGTGGTGGCACATCCTTTTAACCCCAGCACTCAGGAGGCAAAGGCAGGTGGATGTCTGAGTTCAAAGCTAGCCTGGTCTACAGAGCTATTTCTAGGACAGCCAGGGCAACACAGAAATCCTGTCTCAAAAAAAGGTAGATCCTGTACTTAATAACACAGAGGAAAGGGATTACTATGAAGAAATACCATACAACACAAGAATAAAAACCAGCAGAGCAAACTCCAAATTCTGCATTTCCATGCCTGATGTGCTCTTCAGAACTCCAACTCTTTCCAGCCTTATTGACTACAACACTCCTCTCTCTTGGACTGGTTCCACACCCAGTCTTAAGCTTTCCTCAGCAGGTATCTCATGGCTCTGACATTTCTAACATCTTGGGGTCTCCAAGGCAACCCCTACTTCACCTTCACAGCTTCACACAATGGCTTTCATGAAGGAACACCACTGTCACACACTTAGCTTCAGCAGATTTCCTTAGTCAAGGAGGGAGATTCCACAACCCATATTTTGTATCCTTGATAGGAAGGCCAGAAGCACATGGCCAAAGCTGCCAAGTTCTGCTGCTTAGTGGGGCTGGAGCTTGGGCCTCTTGTCTAGCTTTCTGTTTTCAGTGGTTTCCTTCACTTAAGGTGTTCTTTAATTCCCTCTTCACAAGTTGGAAGCTTAGCTGGATGGGGTCTTGCCCGGAGGTCACCATTCCCTTTATTCTATTTAGCACTGGACTTTTTATCTCCTTAAACACCGGACTTAGCTCCATTTCTTGGTGCCTTTTTCTCTTCAAACTGTACTTTTTTTTATTTCTCCTTGTTCAGCTTGCTTGTTCAACATCTACGTAAGATTGAACACTAATAACAACACAGCACAGTCAATACCAGGCTATCTTGAAATCACCTCTGCTAATGCCATTAATCGAAAAGTCTTCAGTTTATTATCAGGCAGATTGGGGGTGGAGTGGGCAAGGGCAGAAAACAGCCACATTCTTTGCCAAAATACTGCAAGAATGATCTCAAGGCCACTTATTAACATTCCTCTCTTCTGAAACCTCTTGGCTGTCATCTACATTGCTCTCAGCACCACTATCTTCCCTGCTCCTACTAGTTTGGCCTGTTAAGCCCCACTTAAAGCTTTCACCTGCTTCCCTAATCCAGAGTCCACATTCTGCCAACAAATTGCATGGCCAGGCCTGTCACAGCAACACCCCAGTTTTGGTACAGTTTCTGTGTTAATTACTGAGAACAGACATCACAAGCACAGCAACTCTTATAAAAGAAAGCATTTAATCTGGGCTTGCTTACAGTTTTGAAGTTTAGTCCATTGTCACCATGGTGGGGAGCGTGGTAGCATGCAGGCAGGCATGGTGCTGGCGCAGTAGCTGAGAACTTGCATTCTGATCCACATACATAAGACAGAAGAGAAAGGCACTAGGCCTGGCTTGGGCTTTTGAAACTTCAGAGCCCATCTCCAATGACACACTTTTTCCAGTATGGCACACCTATTCCAACAAAGCCATACTTCCTAGTTCTTCTAAAACAGTTCCACCCCTAATGATGAAATATTCAAATATTTGAGCCTATGGGAATCATTATATTCAAACCATACTTAGATTATATGGTTTCTTTTGGTGTTGCTCTTGAGTTCCTTCTGATTTTTTCCCTCCTCAATGCTCCCTGACAGTTTCTGCTTCAAACGTGCATAATTGTACCTCTTCCATCCCTTCTCATTCTTAATTCTTTTCCTCTCACACAGGCTTGGAATGAGTCCAGATCCAAATTAGTATTTGTTTTCTTCTTATAGGTAATTTGGAATTGTGTTCTCATGATTCTTAGTAATGCTAAAGGTATAAGTTATGTGTAGTTTTATCTGCTCCTCTGACTTGTATGCATGCCTTCTTAAAAGATACATGCATTCAGGTAGCTGCTTTTGAAAACTTCAGGCAAAAGATGTCTTAAATTTGGACACTTAGTAGGAAGGCCTCTGGGTTTCAAATGGGTTAAGAGTGGTGCTTTTGCTGCTGTGAGGACACCAAGGAGAACCACACACCTCCTCTGTGTACTGAATCAGTTCACCAGATCCTGGAGGCTGGTACCCTGTTTGGTCTTGTTCTTGTAGTTGAAAACTTGAGATGGATGAGGATGTGGCTTAATTTGGGTTTTGGGTCTCATGCAACCTAGGCTGCTCACACTCACTGTGTAGCTGAGGGTGGCTTTTCCTCCTGCTCCTTTGGTTACATTTCCCATGTATTGTGATCACACATGTGTCATTACACTCAGCACTACATGATTGTGCTTCATGCTTTTCATTTGAGGGCCTTTATCAAGGTTCAAGTGCTGAATCATTCATTCCTTAGCCTGTTCACTTTAGTAGTTGGAAAAATTGTATTGGCAGATCATACTCAAAACTAGTAAAAATGGATATATGATTATTTTGGGGTCTTTTAGATTTGAAGCAGCGTAGTGTTTTGGCCTCAGGCTTGTGTATGAGATAGATCACAATTATTTTTATGCCTAATTTTTGGGCTCAGGGAAAATTTTATGCTTGTTTAACAATTTTTATTTATGTTTGTGTATTATGTTTATGTATGAATGCTGTACCTGTGTGGAAATCAGAGGATGACTTTCTCTAGTTGGTTCTCTTCTTCCACCTTTATGTTGATTTCGGGGACCAAACTCAGGTCACCAGGATAACTTGCAAACTCTTTGCTTGCTAAACTATCTTGCCAACACATTATTTCTATTTTTATCTATCTGGTACATAAAGTCAGAAATTGGAAACAAGCATCCTAAACTTCTGTCTCATGTTTATGAAAGGTGACGCAGGTAAGCCCTGAGAGAAAGATTGAACTTATATCAGTCATGTACATTGAAGGCGTAAGTCATAAACAATCCCACACCAGTTGGGAATTAAAGGGGTATTTATTTTAA
>LOEQ01000446.1:333911-357281 GCA_001685075.1 Bramus lutescens | reverse complement strand
GCCCCCCTCCTCTACCCCCCTCCTCTGCCCCCCTCTCTGTGTTCTGGAACTAAGCAGGGCAGGGGAGGAGGCAGTGAGTTCCAGGGCAAACTCGTGGCTAAAGGCTAAGGGGTGTTGTCTCTCACTGGGGATGTTTTATAGCTGAAAAAAAAAAGGCAGTTTCATTAGATCTTGAAATATTTTGAAGTTTAATAAAATGACCATATTAATATTCCTATGAACAAAGCTTCATTTTTTCATAGAATATGCTGTATTCTACAATACACACAACATATTTCCAAAGTCTTGTTCTCTTTTTTGGCGGGTTTATTAACAGTTCCCTTTCTCCCCTTTCTCATTCCTTTTATTGACCTTCACCAGATTTCTGCTTTAACCGCCACAGGCGTCCCCCTATATTTAGTCCAAATGAACAAAAATATGTATCCACAAAGGAGACAGAGTAGAAAACAGTAAGAAAAGATTGTAGCATAAAAGAATCCCATTGTATTGAATATATATATATATTTTTTTGTGTAGGGCTAGTAGTGGAATCTAGGCCCTTCACACGATAGGCAATTTCTCTGCCAATGACCACTGAGCCACACCCCCAACTTATATGTGCATATATGCATTCATATATGTGCATATATGTATTCATAGCTAATAACTTCTTATTAACATTGTCTTAGGCCAGAGGTTTTTCCCAAACCAAACAACTTACTTACACTGTCCTGTGAAGGGTCGTTTCCTCCCACAATGTCCCTTCGCCTCCTCTCTGCCTCCACATCTCTCTTTCATCTCTTTATCTTTATGTACCTCTCTCTCTCTCTCTCGATATATATATANAGCCGTACTTTAGGAAGTAGTGTTTGGTTTGAGAGAGCTCTTGAGTGTCCTCAGTGATACCCACAAGCTGATTCCCCACCAGAGTGGGCTGACAGGGAGCTGAGGCAGACACAGACCTGAGTTCTGAAGGAGAGGAAGAAGTCACAGGAAGGATGTAGTCTTTAAGGGATTCCTGCCTTCCATTGTGATTTCCCATTCACCTGCAGTCTTCCCCACAGAGCAGAACTCGAGCCTGCTGTGGGGCATACGGTTAATCTAGACAAAAATAAGGACACAGATGGAGACTGTGAGCGAGGAGCTCAGGTGAGGCCAGGAGTGGGTTTGGTACACACCCCACGCTTTTGCCATCTGCTAGGGTGCCCTGGAGTGGGGTGGGCATCTAACCTGGCCCCAGCGTTCTGGCAGACATAGCGAAAGAGACAGATGGCCACTAATAAAGTCTGTATGAATTGTGTCTCAGCGGATGGACCAAAGTTATATATTTAGAAATAGCTTTTTATGTTATCCTGTTGTGTGTTCACGTCATCTAACCTACAGTTACTTCCTGTCTCTGTTCTCTTGACAGGGTTGTGCCTGGCAGTCACTATTACACTGCCCTTAGGCGATGTCATGCTACACATTCTAGACAAGGCATGGGAAAAGTCTTCTGTAGCAGAATCAACTATCAAAGGAATTTACTTCCCTTGATAGCAATCAGATGGCCCAAGTGAGATAATGGGAAGAAGCTTTTGAGAATGCAGGGTAGAACAATATTTCCTGTAAGAGTTGAACAATTTAGAATCCAAATTTTCAAACATGCAGAAAGATTATCTGGGGAAGCACAAATTTTATTTTGTATGTATGCTATTTTGTTTTTGAGACAAAGTTTTGCAGTGTAGAGGCAGGTGGCTTCAAACTCATGATCCGCCTGACTTAGCCTCCTGAGTGCTGAGACTACAGGCCTGTGCCATCATGCCTGGCTGAGGTCTACGAGGTCTCACTTTGTAGACCAGGTTGGCCTCGAACTCACAAGATCTACTTGCCTCTCTCTCCTGAGTACTGGTATTACAGGCGTGTGCTACCACCGTCCAGGTAAATTCTCAGTTCTTTAGGAAAAACGGTTTAGTGTGTTAATTGACTGGGACAAACATTGGTGAAGCCATTGGATTTTGTACGATTGAATATAATCGATCAGCGAAGGCTTCCAGGGGTTATATGCTGTTGTTGGTGTTGTTTTCGTTTTAAGTACAGCAAATGAGCTAATAAGGCTGTATCTATCCTCTGTGTCTGTCCCAGAGAGTCTGAGCATGAGGTGGGGCTGGATTTCCCTGCAGCGGTTCACAGTCATAGAACTACACGGTCTTGACCACTTTCTCTGATGTTACCGTAATTGAAGAAGCTCAGAAGCACAGAAGGTCACGTGAGGCATTTACGCAGAATCAACTAATGAATGCTCTTGGTAAAGGTACCGTGTGTGCCTTATGACTTTGTCCACGTGGCTTCTCAGAAGCCCAGTTATCCCATCATTTCCTTCCATATTTCAGTTGTGGCCCATTATAAATGAAGCTTTTATTTGCTTTATTATGCTAATGCCTTCCCCTCCACTGCTAAGTGGAGGAGACAGTGTGCACTTCTGTTTAGTCTCAAGCTTAGGAGTGACAGGCTCACTCAGTTTTTTTTTTTAACAATTATATATTTGTGTGTGTGTGTGTGTGTGTGTGTGTGTGTTTGTCCCTGTGTGCACATGTGGGGGTCAGGGGTCAACACTGCATGTCTTCCTCTACTGCTTGCCTCTTTGTTTTTTTTGAGCTAGAATCTCGCAATGAGCTTAATCTTGCCAATTTTCTGCTTGGCTGCTCTGCCTGTGACCCCTGGATCCTCCTGTCTCTCCCTCTCTCCTTGCTCTCCCTCCACGGCTGGGCTTGTAGGCATACTTGCCTCTCTGGCTTTTATGTGGGTGCTGAGAATCCAAACCCAGATCCTTGTGATTTCACAGTTATATCCCCAGTGTCTTTTCGGTGTTTGTTTTATTGAGACATGGTCTCACCATGTATCTCTGGCTATTCTGGAACTTGTTATATAGGCCAGGCTGGTCTTGAACCCATAAATATCTGCCTTCTGAGTGCTGGGATTGAAGGTGTACCACCATGACGGCACTTTAGCTTCTTTAGAATCGATTTTTAAAAAGGGTTTATTTATTATTTTTATCTTTTTATGTGCATTGGTGTTTTGCCTTCATGTATGTCCATGTGAGGGTGTCAGATATTCATAACTGTCTGGAGTTACAGACAGTTGTGAGCTGGATGGGTGCTGGGAATATGAACCTGGGTCCTTTGGGAGAGCAGTCAGTGCTCTTAACCACTGAGCCATTTCTCCAGCCACTGTGGGGGCTTCTTGTTCTCTGTAATTCCTGCTCTGATCCTTACTCCACTTACTACATCCGTGTGGTAGGAGGCAGAACTCCACAGAAGATGCATGGAATAGAGACGATTCTAGAATCTGGTTCCTTCATACAAGATGTTTCTCTCTCATTCATTTCTTCTGGGGCTTATCACTGGCCCTCCTGCAAGCCAAGATCCAAGAACTCTAATCCTGTCTGGGTGGATGTTTCCCCCACCACACACAGCCTTCCACAAACAAACTGTCCTTTCCCACAAGGAAGGAAGGAGATGGCAGGTGATGCTCCTGGTGAGGTCTGGAGCAACAGCTGAGTCCTCTAAGTCAGGTAAAAGTTAGCTCTACAGCAGTTGAGTCCTGAAGGTCCCTAAGAAACCAACCAAAGTGGCCATGCTCTTGCTTTCCTTGTTTCAGACTTAGGGTTGTGTGAGTTATGATGCTTGGTTAAACAGGGGGCAAACACACACTGTGCTTTGTTGGAGGGTAAGCCGTAGCAGGCAGTTCAAAGTTACTAATCACCTTCACATTCTGTATTAGACTCAGAGATAGATGTCTTATGACTCAGCTGCAGTTTCTGATGGGCAGGATGCAGCCCTTTGGCTCTGCCTGGCCTGGCCTGTTGACGCTGACAGGAAGGGCTGCTGTGACAGCAGGGAAACACAGGCTGCACAGGAAGGCCTCCCTTGACGCTTCAGCCACATCCCTGCCTGGCCACTGGCTGTGAGCTGTCCGAACACTTGGGAGTTCCCAGCCCTGCTTTGATTGCTTTTCCCTGGATGTCCCTGTTCCTAGAACAAAGTCAAGTTTTCCACATGATTACAAAGAAGGCAAAAATTACACAACACACCCCAAACAAAAAATACTCAACTAACTCACCAGTTTCCCCAATTCACAGAGCACCCCTTTATTTCTGTTGCGTTAGAAACTCAGATTAGCATCACCACCTGCACCCCATCCCACCGCACACGTGCGCACGCGCACACACACACACACCAAAGCTGCTTTGGGCAATAGACACTAGACATATGTCTTTCAACGGCTACAGAACAGAAAGATGAACCATAACTGAGTCCCAAGTAATAGTGCTTTCTTCAAGGCGGGTGGGAGAGGGAGGAGTGGAGTTCCAGGGCTCTGTCTGCTTTGCCTCTGACAGTGGCTGGTGTGGAATTTTACCCCTGTTCTGCTTCATTTCTGGCTAGCCTTTCACCATCCCGTCTCACTGACCAGTCACTCCCTCACGGCTTCCTGTTGTGGGCTGCGGTGATATGTATGATTTGCTAGTATGTATGATATGATAGTGTGTATGGTAGTATGTATGATATGATAGTATGTATGATATGATATGTATGTTATGATAGTATATATGATATGATAGTGTGTATGATATGATAGTATGTATGATATGATAGTATATATGATATGATAATGTGTATGATATGATAGTATATATGATATGATAGTGTGTATGGTAGTATATATGATATGATAGTGTGTATGATATGATAGTATTATGATAGTATGTATGATATGATGATATGTATGTTATGGTAGTATGTATGATATGATAGTATTATGATAGTATGTATGATATGATGATATGTATGTTATGGTAGTATGTATGATATAATAGTATGTATGATATGATGATATGTATGTTATGGTAGTATGTAGAATGAATTCATGCTTCACCTTTCACTTCCCAATCTTCTCCAAAGCCTAAACACTTCTCCTTCTGTTTAGTGATGCCATGTAAGGGACAGAAGGCCGCCACCGGAGACGGGCCATGCCTCTGTCTCTTTTTCTCAAGTCAGTTGATTGGAAAGCTGGTAAACACAGAAAGCCATGTCCTCAGGGTACAAGCTAGAGGTGATGCAAACTCCTGGGTCAAATCAAATAAAAAGAAGGCTCCCAGAGGAAGAGGGGTCCAGGATGAGAGATGGATCTTGTCAATCTGGGTTGGGCTGGATGTGTCTGTGTGTTATCTACTAGAGTTTCTGGTTTTACAAAGAGACATAAAAAATAGGAAGAAGAAATAAAATTAGAACAAAACCATAGAGCGGTTCAATAATTAACTTGCTTAAAATAATCACAAGACAGCACGGTCCGTGTTGGCTGCTAGCATGTGCCAGTGATCCTCTCATAAGGTCAGTCTAGGTTCAGTCAGCTCAGAAACTGACAAATTCTGTTAGCATGAAGACACAGTGACTAACATTTCATAATCTAAATGTTTATTGTCAGTTAAGGAAGGCACCAGGAGTAGAGGAGAGGCAGCTCCTTTGGGACTCATGTGCAGAATGATCTCAGGCCCTTACCTGGCAGCCTGCTATGCTGGGGTATGTGCCCTCCAGAATTCATGTGCAGGAAGCTGCATTCCCAGTACAGAGGTGTTAGGAGGTGGGGTTTGGAATGGTGACTGGGTCACGGGGTCCCCATCTTCCTGGTTGGTTTAAGGCCAGTCTGGCCATAGATTAGTTCTCTTGGGGTGCTTTGTCACCAGTGGGCTCTTTCACACACCCTGACTTGTTCCTCTGCTCTCTTATGAGGCCTTTCCCTGAAGCCTATATAAATAGGTTGTCCACACAGGCGATGTGACACGTAAACAATGTGTGGTACCTGTCCCACTGAACTTGTGACTGTCACTAGCCAGTCCTTCAGAAAGATTTATCCGTCCCCCACACCCTATATCAGAAATATAGATGGTCATTGACATATCTATTTTCCAGTAGATGGTGCTGTAAGGTCAGCACCATGGCAGAGCCCACAGACCCATTGTCTGCAGTTATCCAGTTGTGTTCAGGTATATCTGGCACAGTGAGACATTGAGATATCTTAAACAAATTTCTTAAAACTCTAACAATATATGCATTTAATTTATCAACTATTTTTCTTCCTTAGTAACTTCTGTTCATTGAAAGTCAGACATATAATGGATTTATAACTTGATTCTGACTTCTTTTTTTTATTATTTGTTTTTACTTCCTATGTATGAAAGTTTGCCTGTGTGGATGTGTGTGCATCATGGCCTGCAGAGGCCAGCAGAGGAGTGTCAAATTCCCTAGAGTCAGATGGTTGTAAGCTGCTGTGTGGGTGCTAGTAATCAAACCCAGGTCCTCTGCGAGAGCAATAATTACTATTTAACTGCTGAGCCATGTCTCTAATCCCAACTTCTGCCTTCTTAAAAAACAATTAAAAGTAATTACTGCTAGGCCATGGTGTTGCAGAACTTTAACTCCAGCATTCAAGAGGCAGAGGCTGGCAGGTCCCTGCAAGTTTGAAACCAGCCTGCTCTACAGAGTGAGTTCTAGGACAGCCAGGGCTACATGGAGAAACCTTGTCTCAAAAACAAACAAACAAACAAACAAATAAAACAAAAGAAGAAAAACAACAACAAAATGAAAACATCAGACTCGAATGGGTTAACCTTCAGCACAAGGTATTTCTTGGAGTGAGTCTCGGTGTCTTGGTAGGTATGCACACTGGTTCTTTCCTTTTGTGCTTCTCGTCAGGTCAGCACACACCTTCTCCAGTGACTTCACCTTGTGGCTGGTGAGTGTGATTTGAATTCAGGTCCCATGGGTGTCTTTCTGGTTTCTCTAAAAGCCAGGGCTACTGCAAGGCTTCCTGAACCACTTGCACCTCTGCAGGAGTGAACATCAGTGAGCAAGGACAGGAGAAGACAGGACAGAGCCTGACTGCAGGCATCACCACTAACCCTAACCCTAACCTAACCCTAACCCTAAAGCTCCAGAAGAAATTCTGATGGCTTTAGGAATTCACACCTTCGTTCCTATGTGTCAATTAAAACATCCAAACCGTTGTAACACCTAGCCACCTTCTCTCCCTTCTGCCATACCATCCGCATGCAGCTGAGGCCTGAAGTTGGGGTCATCCTGTAGCTGGTTAAGGGGTGGAGATGGCTTTCTACCCCTTCTGCTCTCCACCTTTTATTCGCTACTATGGGAGGAGGCAGGGAGACAGGAAGGTGCTTTCTTACCTGGCTCTATCATGAAGTGGCTTGGCATTTTCAGGACCTGGTGGGTGTTGTTGGATGGAAGACCCCACGTTACCGTCACTCTTATCTCTGCTTCCTACACGGAGAATGCAATTGCAGCCTAGCCGGTTTCCATAGCAGCTAGAGGACCTCTGATGATCAGTTCTACTTCCTTTGCAAGGTCTTTGTGTCCCCGTAGTTTGTCCTTATAACTAAGACTTAAAGTAGCCCCTTTGTATGAGGGCCACATCTGGGCCTTAGGAAGCACTCACTCATCTTTCCTGCTCATCCACTGTGCCGCAACTGCTGGTGACCCAGGGTAACGTTTGATTACGCCTTGGCCAATTCATTGATTACTGGTCATCTTATGCCTTGTAGATCTCCCAGCTAAGAATCTGACAACAAAGAATTTGCTGTCACCCCAAGTTCACAGACCCCACTGCAGCTTTCCTTAGTTGGCTTCATGAAAGGGACAAAGATCTCCAATGGCAGGGGATTGGGTGAAGGCTTGCATGGAATTCCCCCATCTAAAATACCTATATCTTCTCTTACTACTTAAAGCCCCAGTGAAATGAGAGACTCAGGAGCTTTCGGCTCATTGCCTGGGGAAATCCCTAGAAATGGGCTTAGTGTTTGATCCTTCACTCTGCAGTGTCTACTCTACCTTGAGATAGGTCTGAGCCAGGTAGGTTTCCATCGTGAGCATGCTGTTGTCTCTGAGATGTCTTGGGAGATAGGATTCAGGTACCATTCTATCCTAGAATAGCTCAAATCTATGGGGTTCCGGGTTCCTCAAGGAAACTGATACAGTGTTTGCATCTGACACTTAGCCTCATCTTTCCCCACGATACTATCTGCACTCATCAGCCCCTGCAACTATGAAAATGTCTGAGACAAGCAATTAATAAAGAGAAGTGGTTTTTATTTGGTTTGTAATTGTATAGATTTCATCCTATGGTCGGTGGACTCTGATGATTTGGGTCACAGCAAGGAATATGGTAGAGTAAAACCAGGGGGGTGGGCTGGGTGGGAGGAGGCTTAAGAACTTATCCCACGGTATCCTACATCTCTTTCAAGATGGCATCTCTCACAACTCACAGGCTTTTGTTAACTCCACCTCCTAAAGGCGTTACCGTTTCCTGACAGAACCAAAGTGGGAACTAACTGACAATTCAGCCTAGATGTGGAGCTCATGGATACACATGTACACACACACACACACACACACACATTCATATGCAGTCATGATTCACTGAACAGCAGGGAGTCTGGCAAATGCATCATTAGATGATTTCAGCACCTAGGCATCACAGATTGTATTTATGTAAACTGAGGTGGTGTAAACTGTGATGTCACCAGGTAACATAAACTCACAGGACCATTATCATGTCCGTTGACAAACATCATTATGCAGGGCATGACTGTGTGTGCGCTTTCCTCAACACAGAAAAAATATTTTTCAACTAAGAAATACAAGAGATCAAAGTCAGAATAACAGTGTTTTGGCAATCCTAGGAAGCAGAAAAGCAGCAGAGCCATACAGATACGTGTCTGATGTGTGTGTGTGTGTAAGTGTGCACATGTTTGTGTGTTCACATATGAAGACCAACAGGAGACATTAACTACATTCCTCAGTTGCACACCAGCCTATTTTCAGAGACTGATTCTCTCACTGAGTCTAACACTCACCAATTTGGCTATAATAGATTGCCAGGAAGCTCCAGGGAGCATCTCCCCAGTGCTAGGATTACTGGTTCATGCCACGGAGCCCAGGTTTTATGACAATTCTGCAGATCTGAATTCAGGCCCTTAGGCTTGTGCAGTGGGGCACATAACTGACTGAGCCATTTTCTAGTCCTGATACATAGTCCTATGTAACACTTTTTTTTTGACTTCTCAAGACCTGGTTTGTTATTTAGACAATAACATAATTCTTTTGGGATATTGTGAAGCAGTTATTACAGTGTTTGAAAACTGCTTAGCCACATGCTTGGCTTGGGAAACTTCTGCTGCCAACTATCACAACTGTAAATCTATAATAGTTAAGACAGCATGGCACCGAGTTGATGTTCCCTAAGAACACAGCCAGGGATGCCTGGGACTCCATAGATGATTGACTAGCAGGCTCCAGTGTGCTTGTGCTTATGACTGGACTGTTTTACAAGAGGGTGCTCAAGAAGTTTGGTGTTATGGTGAAAGGAGACAGAGCGAAGTACATAAAGTGAGCTCAGCAAAAGGCAAGACGTGCAGGGCACAGTTTGAAGGGAGCAGAGGAGTTGCCAGGATTCCTGGTCCACAGCCTCCCTGTGCAGCCACACAGAGCGTGTTTAATTCTCTGTGTTACAGCTGTTCATGTCAACTGTCTATCGGAGAAGCTCAGCAGAGACTTCATATCCAGGGAGGGGGCTTCTCACGGAGCCTCTCTGCCAGGCATGAGCCTAAGCTGCAGGCTCCCAGAAGGAAAGCAAATCGTCAACAGACAGTATATGTTTATATACGCACTTTAGATGCAATGAGCTACTCTTATCCATTTAAAAATTGATGGGGATTCTCCCCAAATCTTATTTCCCAGATGTCAGCCAAGGGTTAATCTCATATGCAGGCCTATCAAAGGATAGCATAGGCAAGCCTCCTTGGTTAACAGCATTACAAACAGGTGCAAAGATGGGAAATTATAATAGAATGGAAACTAGTCCAGAAATAGGCCTATCTATCTACAAGTGGCCTCCCGATGAATGACAAAGCTTGGCACTGTAATAGAGCAGAGATAATATTTTTAATAATTCTTAATAAATGATACTGGTCATTGGTGTATTCATATGGAAAAAATAATTCTGGCCCTTATTTTATGCTATGCCCAAATATCAATTCTAGATGGGTCCAGATAATAAAGCCTGTGGTGGGTAACCTGCTATTTTCTTCAGTGAGGTAACTGTTGGTACCTTGATCCAGTGAATAACTTCTCACGTGTGCTCATGCACGCATTCCTATTTAAACTCAGGGGATGACAAAAAGACTAAACCAAACCAAAAACCAAGGAAGGAGGAGGGAGATCCATTGAGAAGAAGGGGTTCTGGGGGCGACAGAGGGTAGGGATGAACAAAAGACATCGTAAACATTTAGGGGATTGCCAAAGAATGAGAAAAACAAGGAGTCAAAGCATATTCATCATCAACGACAAATGATTGAGGATAACACATGTAATGTCTTTACGACCTTAGAGGCAAGAGTTTTCTTTCTTTTCTGTTTTTGTTTTTCCTTTTTCAAGACAAAGGGGTGTAGTTCTGGCTGTCTTGGGCTCTGATGCCCCCTTCTGTCATAAAGGCATACATGCAGATAGAGCACTCATACATAAACTAAATAAATAAATATGATAAACAAAACAAACAAAAGAATCCCAGCTAGAGCCCGGTGGTGGTGGTAGTGGTGGTGGTGCACACCTTTAATCCCAGCACTCGGAGGCAAAGTATGACATGTTTTCATGTGTTAGAAAAGTATACAGTATGAGTTTGAGGCCAACCTGGTCTGCAGAGTGAGTTCCAGGACAGCCAGGGCTACACAGGAAAACCCTGTCTTGAAAAACAAAAGCCCCAACGTAATAACATCAAAAAAAGAAAAGAATTACTTTGATGTCACACAGCCACACACCATCCAGTCCCAAGGGAGTGCTGTTTTTCCTTTGGGGCTCAGGAGGCTTGAGAATATTACCCTGTGGAACTGAACAGATTTGCCTGTTAGAAAGGAAATAGGTGTGAAGGAGGAAAGGAAGAGGAGGGGTGTGTGATGAGGGGAGGAGGAGGGGGATGAGGTGAAGAGGAGAACAAGGTATGTACAAAGGGAATCATGAACAATAAAGGGGTTTTGTCTTAGCTCTGCAGTAACAAAGGACAGCCTAGGTGGCTTGTACACCACAGACATTTATTTTCTCACAGTGTTAGTGAGATCAAGGTGTCAGCACAGTTGGGGCTGGGGAAGATCTTTTCCTTAGAGATTGCAATTGATTATTTTTATCATTGTTTTGGTGTTTTTAACTTGAAGATCAGAATATATTAATTATACACAGGGATGGGTTTCATTATCACATTTTCATACTGTATATATTGTATCCGGGGCATGTTCACCCCATTGTGCTCTCTTGTGTCTCCCCCACTCCTGTGGCCCCCCTTCCTCTAATTACTCCTGCTTTTCCTTTCATATCTTTGTGGCTGTTGCTGCAACAATGAATTTAATTAGGATCACCTGTCGGGGCAACAGCTGCTGCTGCTGAACCCTTGTCTGCTGCTGAAGTACCTTAGGAGTATGCCTGTAGACAAAAAGCATTGTTTCGTACAACAAACATCCACCAATAAGAAAGGAAAAGCCATGGCAAAGATCTAACGATTCACAGGGATGTTCAGAGATTCACAAAAGGTGAGCTGATTTCATAGGGGGCTGTGAGCCCAGCTTTTTAAGTCAGAAGTTTGAGGCCTGAGAAATAAAACGAAAGGAATAGGGAGCGTAAGGTGACGCAGTATTAAAGTCACAAAGATAAGGGAAGACAGGGACGAAGCAAAGTCACTACTGACACCCAAGGCTTCATGTTGAGGATGGGTAGGGGATATGGGTCAGTTGTTAAAGGGCTTGCAGCACAGATATGAGCACTGGAGTTTGGATCCCCAGTGCTCACAGAAGTGAATTCACGTAGGAAGTGGAATTGCCCATATGCAATTCCAGGTCTTTTTTTCTTTTTCAGTTTTTCAAGACAGGGTTTTCACCCAGGTGGTTGTAACATGAGGGCCTGCTTGTTAGGGTTTCTGTCCCACCCAGTACCCCACAGCCGGCATGCCCCAAAGAAAGTAGCACAGAGATCTCCATAAGATTACAGACTGATTGGCCCATTAGGTCAGGCTACTTATTAGCTCTTGTAGCTTATATCAACCCATTATTCTGATNTTCCTGTCTGGTTGACCCGCCTATACTTCCTGCCTGGCCAATCAGTGTTTTATTAAAATACATGATTGACAGAATACAGACAATTCTCTTGCAACAGGTGGTGATGACACACTCCTTTAATCCCAGCACTTGGGAGGCAGAGACAGGTGGATCTCAGAGAGTTCAAGGCCAGTCTGGTCTACAAAGAGAGTCCTAGGACAGCCAAGATTGTTACACAGAGAAACCCTGTCTCAAAAGACCAAATAGAAAAAAGAAGATAGGGTTTTCCTGTGTAGCCCTGGCTGTACTGGCATTTGCTCAGTAGACCAGGTTGGCCTTGAACTCACAGAGACCTGCCTGCCTCTGCCCCCTGAGTGCTGGAATTAAAGGCGAGTGCTACCACTGCCCCGCTGAAATTCCAGTTCTTGGAAAGAGGATTTGCTAGTTCTTTTTCAGTTGCTATGACACAACACCATGACCAAGGGAACTAATACAAAAAAGAGTTTAATTTGCCTTATGTTTTCAGAGGGTTAGAATCCATGACCACAGAGTTTATGTCTTGACCAAAAGGAAGGAGGCAGAGAGACAACCTTGGGAAGCTTCAAAGACTGACTCGGGTGACACACCTCCTCCTGGATCCACACCTATACCTCCTGCCTAGCTATTGGCTGATCAGCTCTTCATTAAACCAATCATAGTGACATAGTGACACATCAACAGGCCTCCATATGCACAAGCAATACAAACATACAGCCCCAAATATGTGCACTGTGATAGCTGGACATGGTGGCGCATGCCTTCAATCCCAGCACTTGAGAGGCAGAGGCAGGTGGATCTCTGCATTCCAGACCAGCCTGCTTTACAGAGTGAGTTCCAGAATGGTCAGGAATATGCAGAGATATTCTTGTCTCAAAAAATAAAAACGAAACCAAAAAAAGAAAAGAAAGAAAGAAAAAAGAAGAAAAG
Organism: Bramus lutescens; assembly: GCA_001685075.1. Taxonomy (NCBI): domain Eukaryota; kingdom Metazoa; phylum Chordata; class Mammalia; order Rodentia; family Cricetidae; genus Bramus; species Bramus lutescens. The sequence goes on along the minus strand of LOEQ01000446.1, from coordinate 344,212 downwards.
AAAGGAAGAAAAAAGATGGAACAATTATGGCCATGCCCAAAGCAACTGTACTCCTGTATCCAGCAAGAGCCTGCTGAGAATAAATTTAGGAACAAACTGTGATAATTGCACTTGAATCTGTTTTGAGCTCTGGATCTACAGAAAAGATGACAGAGACTTAGTTGTTGTGTGCCGGATGCATGAGTGAGGTTAGTCATCCCTTCCAAAGGAAATACTGCATCTTCTGGCTCTTTCTAAGATCCCCATTCCTTTCTGTGTTGGGTACATATTCAAAACATGGGTCTTTTCAAAGAAAAATACAGTTGCTACTGAAGATGGATTGAAAACAACATAAAATAAACCCAAATGTTATCCAAAGATTTACAGCAGTTGTGGGTGGTCCAGCTTGTTTTATTTATTGCAAAATAAAGCCCTTTACTGATGTTACATTGGAAAAAATGTGAAAACCAAACAAAAATTTGGTTCAAAAGAGGATACTTAATACTGATCATCCGGCAGGAGAGAGGGCGTTGGAAGTTAAGGCATAAGATGATTGTTCCGGTGAGCATTCACGGTCAATAAAACAGTTAACAGACCCTCAGGTCCTGATCCCTAGTCTCACATCCAAGCCAGCTACTCACACATAAGAGATTATAATCAGCTGTGTTGAGTTTGGTCCAAGCGGACCTTTCATTCCTATTGTTTCTCAGGATAAGTGGATTTATCTTGGCTCCTCTTATTTTAAGGAGATGCTTTGCTTCCTGTCTTCTTTCCTGCCAAAGGCATGGGGGCGTGGACAGGAGGGAGAGGAGGAGAGAGAGAGAGAGAGAGANAGGGGGAGGGAGAGAAGGAGAGAGGGAGGGAGAGAGAGAGAGAGTCTGTTGCAGGTCAGAGGCTCTGAAGTTTTGATTCTGTTGTTCTCAGGGCTCTGTATATGAATCATGCTTTGGTGTATATCCTTTCTGATTAAATTTCTTGTTCATGATAGCTGTTATGGTTTGAGTGTGAAATGTGCCCCATAAGCTCACATTTTGAACACTCAGTCCCCTATTGGGAGTGGGCCTTGAGGTATACAGCCTAGCTGGAGGTAGTGAGCGGGTCACTGTAGGGTCAGACCCCGGTAAGCTGCATCTTGCCAGGCATTTTATCACAGCAGTGAGAAAAGCAACCAACTTAATAGCTTTTGGCTCATAAAATTTTTGATTACATTTGTTGTTTACCATAGATAGCTTAAACAGTGAGAGGCCTATTGTACTTCTACGACTATGGAGGCATTTGATATAACTAGCTATGGACACCTCTAGTTTTGTACTTAGTTGGCTATTAGTATCTGTGTCAGTGGTCCATATCCGCTGCTGTAGGTTCCTCACACTGACACAAGGCCCAGCGAAATGGCTCAGAGGAAAAGATGCTTGCTGCACAAGCTCGTTGTCCCAAGCTTGGCCCCCAGGACACACAGTTAAATCTGCACCAGGTCCTCTGTGTATGCATTACGGCTTCCAGTTTAGTGTTCTCATGGGATTCATGAGTGCGCGAATGAACGAGTCTCTGATTCTTGTGTCTTCTCTTGTTCTCTTTTCCTTCTGTAGGTTTGTCTTGTCTATCTTTGACATGATAGCTTTTGTTTTAGTATATTTTACTTCGTTGTATTAAAAATGAATGAAAAGAATGGATGAAAACCTAGCCACTAGGGTAAAGGCTAACAACCAAACTGTCATGTATTCCTGGTGGGAGAGGGAAGATCAGTTTTCTCCAGCGGAGGACTCTGGGTATATCAGCCACTCCAGGGCAGGCCTCGTGTTCAGGAGGAGTTGACCAACATATAATGGACTCCACAGTTTTTGTGTGTGTGTATGTTTTCATTTGGTTACAGCTTGGTGTTTTGCTTGGGTTTTGGGGGGGTATTGTTTTGTTTTGTTTTCTTGGTTTTGGGGGGTTTTATTGTTGTATTGGGTTTTTGTTTGTTTTTTGAGAAAACTTAAAGTTGGGTGAATAGGGAAGGGGAAGGGATCTGGAAGGACTTGGGGGAAAGGAAGAAGATGATCAAAATGTATTTAAATTAAAATTTGTTTTAAATAATGAAAGAGAGAGAGAGAGAGGAAACTTGGAACTGATTCCTGCAAGCTATCCTCTGCCCGCATATCACCTGAGGTACTACATGCTATAACAACTCCTGACCTGAAATTCACACTGTCTCAGCTCTCCTCCTTCCTCTGCTTACCAGCTGCTGGATTACACATGTGTGTAGTGATATTTGCGTTTTAATAAATAAAGCTTGCCTGAAGGCCAGAAAAGCAAAACAACCAGCCCCTGGCTCTTACCTCTACCTCAGTCTGAAAGGATGATTCTTCAGGAATCTCAGAATGAGACTGAGAGCTGTCTCCTCCCGTTTTATAATATTCTCTAGGGCTGGGGTTAAAGGCATGTACTACGTGGTTTCTATGGCAACTAGTGTGGTGACTGGGATTAAAGGTGTGTGTCCCCACTACCTGGTCTGTAAGGATGACCAGTGGGGCTGTCTTACTCTCTGATCTTCAGGCAAGCTTTCACTACACATGTGGACCGCCATGACTGACAAATCTATTATGTGAGGTGTATAACACGGTGCTCTGACATTTGAGCAACTGTTTAGTGTGCCATGCTCCTCCCTCATACAGACAGCGCTGCTTTGTGTGACGAGGACACAGATTTATGGAGTTTCAAATGTATATGTCCTTATTAACTATAGTCATCAGGCCAAATATGGGAGCTTCAGAATGTATTCATCTTACAACTAAAAGTTGGTACACTCTGGCAAACATCTCTCCACCACTTTTTTTTTTTAAAATAGGGTCTCATATAGCCTAGGCTAACCCTAACCTCTCTACTTAGTGAAAATGACCTTGAACTTCTGATCTTCCTGCCTCTACCTCCCAAGTGCTGGGACTGTAAACTCGTGCTACCACACCCACCAAGTTTAGCAATTCTTGTGTGGATTTTAGATTTATAACCTAAGGGCCTTCTTATTTAAAGCACTAACATACAGTGCAAGGACTAGAATCATAGTGATACACACTGGGAATTTGCTGAGAGACTAGATTGTTTTAGTGATGGCATGAAAATTTATTCATACTCAAAACTTTTTTGAAATAAATATTCATATTCAAAAAATTTACTTATATTCAAAAATATAAAATTCATATTATATTTATAGTAATAATTATATAAAGACAATATCATCATTGATGGTCTGAAGAAGTCATTTGCCTTTAAAAGTAATTGGCATATATTAATTGTACGATATAATGTTTCATTAAAATGTCTTTTTGGTTTTGTCTTTGTTTTTCTTTTGAGATAAGGTTTCTCTATGTAGCCCTGACTGTCCTGGACATTCTGTAGACCAGGCTGGCCTTGAACTCACAGAAATCCACTGCCTCTGCCTCCCAAGTGCTGGGATTAAAGGCAAGTGCCACCACTTCTTGGCTAAAATGTCATTCTTTTGACATAAAAAAGTGTATACTAAGCATGGACAAGGAAGAAGTAGAATTCAGCTGAGGTCTGGGATCCATGATGAGAGATGCACACTTGGACATGGTAGCTGCCCGAATTTTTGAACAGATACCTGCAGGTTGTCTGGCTTTGTCAGCCCCAGGCAAATAGTGACCAGTGATCTCACGAGTACCATCTACAGCCAGGACCACTTGGTTAATGGGACAAACTCCCTGACAGGTACATGTAGAAATTCACTTGAGTTTCTTTTTCTAATGTCTCACACAAATTTCTTTTTTTTCCCTTTAGGTAGATTTTATCCAGTTTTGTTTATAAAGTAAAACAAATAATCCTGTGACCAAAGCATTCAATTGAAGATGGTTAAATATTAAAACAAAGTATTTTTTCTTCTTCAGGGAATCTAACCCAGGTCCTTGCAGGCTAGGCAAGCATTCTGCTACAGGGCTCAACCCTCAGCAGGATCTTGTCATATATCTCAGTAATCTAAGCCTTGAACTTGCCATGTAGGTCTGGCTGGTCTTGAACTCCAGAACCACCTGTTTCTATCACCTGAGTGTTAGGGTAGGTGGGTACCACCACATATGCCTCAAATTTTAAAAACAGGTCAATTTAGCTGGTTAGCGACTATTAATTTTTTTAAGTTAACACATATGTGGAACATATGAAAAGAATAAGCATTTCAAATTTTGTGGGGAAATTGGTTACTACGACCAGCTGATCAGAGTTTGACAGACGACTCCATGAGACCCATTTCTACTTGCAGAATGACGTAATGGGACTTAAGAGTTTGTTCTCAACAGTATGCCAAAGACACCTTCTGAGGACAGCCCTCACAGAAACTGGAGCATGGGAAAGACTTCCTCCTACACAGCATCCTGCAGATCAGATGGGCCAGCCTGTCTCTGTGCTGGTGTCAGTACTCTGGCAAGCTCAGGTTCTTGGGTATCCAAGAATTCTCACAGCTACTAGCTAGAAAGCTACTCCATCCGCCCTCTCAGAGGACTCTAACAGGCCTTGAACCTCTGTAGTGATAGGGGAGCGGGCCTGTTTTTCGTCCGGCCCAGCTCCCGCATGGCTAGTTTATACCTCGAAATAACAACATATAAATGGTATTCATTTAAGCATTGCCTGGCCCATTATATCTAGCCTCTTCTTGGCTAACTCTCATATCTTAATTAACCCATATCTAATAATCAATATATCACCACAAGGTCATGGCTTATCGAGAAGATTTTAACCCACGTCCATCTTGGACCGGAGCTTCATGCATCTACCTCACTCTGCTTTCTTTCCCTCAGCATTCTATTCTGTCTATTCCACCTATCTAAGCTGCTGTCCTATCAAAGGCCAAGACAATCTCTTTATTTGACCAATAAAAATAACACATAGACAGAAAACCCACCTACATCAAACCTCACCATCCAGAGTGCACACAGAGGATCATCGGCAATAGCTTTGGGTTTGGCCCTAACCTGACTCTGTATTCATTGTCTCACGTTGTTGCAGGCCTTGGAAATCTCCCTAGTCCCTAGACATCCTCACTTCCTCACAATGGAACCCTGTAGCCCATTGAGAAGTGGCAATGGGCAACTCTGACATAACCAGGGACAGGGGAACCCATGAAAACGACACAGTTTTCTTAGTTTTGGCTAATAACTTTGAAACTGCAGAGTCAACAGAGTCAAACTGTTTATTCGGTTTCACAATTGCGTTTAGTCCAAATAATCTTCTATTGCTTTGACATTAGTGGGTCGCATCATGGATAGTTCTAAAAGCCTTCTAAACTGCATGTGCCCTTAAGATATTGCCTATGTACTAGCATCTTAAAACTCTTTGCAGACATCAGGGACACATCTCCATGAGTAGAAGCAGTGTTTTAGGACCTCTTTTGCCATTTGCTTGCCCATGGTGCTTATTCCAGGGAATCTAAGTGGAGCCTTGAAACCATGACCCTAGTATACACCTCTGTAAGGCTCTTCAGTCTAGTAGAGCGGTAATGGGCTTTTCCTATCTACAAGGAAGCCACTATGCTGTCACAGCTTCTGCTACGGCCTATACCCCCTTCCAACTGGTCCCCTGACTTGAGGGCAGATTTCAGGTGCTCTTTCCAAATAAACAAACCCCTGTGGGAGGTGACAGATAGGACAACCTGCTTCTCTCAGTAATCATTTCATTGCGTGTGCCAAAACACTGGGGGTGGGATGGGAGGTGGAAAGATGGCACAGTGTTAAGGGCACTTACTGCTCTTCCAGAAGACCAGAGGATCTACATCAGTGGCTCACAACTGTCTGTAACTCCAGCTCCAGGGGATCCAATGTCCTTTTCTGGCCACTAAGGGCACCTGCCTACATATGACATATACACAGACACATGCATACATAAAAAAGGTCTAAAAATATTTTAAAAATCACAAATGACATTGTAAATGTATATGTAATAAAATAGTAAAAAGTAGAAGTCCTCCTCAACTATGATTTCAAAATGGCTTCTAAAGAATTTCTCTTTATTTCTTATTGTTATATGATGAGCTTGTCAGCTGCCCATGGCACAAGTCAGTGATCACAGATGCAAGTGATGTGTATAGAATCAGCAATGGTTTCTGAAAGGGAAAAAGATGAGATCTAAATAGAAACAAACCATTGCTAGGAGGCCACAAAATATGAAACAAAAGAAAAACAAAAACAAGCCCCCCAACAAAACCAAAACAAAGCACTGAAAATACAGTGGCAGATTGTTAAGTGTACATGTTTCCCATATGCAAACAAGGTCTTCACTGTCTCGTTAAAAGACATCTTTATATGGCCTCCTGAAAAATTTTGTTTTACTTAATTTGAAACTGAATGTGATTGTGCCTCTCCAAAGTAAACAGTTTCTGCAAAACACTCAGTGTCCAATATATCAGATAAAGAAAGCCTTATTAGTGCATTTCAGGAGGACATTCCGTGTGACAGAGGTTGTTTTTCTGAGTTCAGGCCACAAAGAAGCTTTTTGTATCATTGGATTCCACCAATATGGGAACACTGGGAGGATTCCACAGAGGGGGTATAGAAAAGCCCAGCACACAAATTTTAGGGTCAAAGGCAGCAGAAGAAAAAACAGCAATTTTCTCTGGTATTTTGATAACTTTTACTGAGTTTAAGAAAATTTTAAGGAAAATAAGATTCATCCAGTGGAATGAACTGTTCTGAGTTCATGATCCCTGACGAATGGCGGTGGTATTACTGTGCTCTCTGTATGCGTGACCTGGAGCTCATGGAGAGAACGAATTCATGGTTTATGAATGAGGATTCTATTGAGAGGCCAGATTAACAGCAGGAAGTTAGCTTAGAGATCATCTTTGCAATCTTTTTGTTTTGTTGGTTAAGATCACAGGGCACTGAGTGTATGGTGCCTTCTTGTATTCCCAGTGCTGGGCAGGCTGAGGCAGGAGGATTCTGAGTTCCAGGATAGGCCATACAGTGAGACCTTGCCTCAAAACCAACCAAACAAATGCACAAGCTAAGTATGTCCATTATCTCTGTATTTGGGGCCAGAGGCAGGAAGATCAGAAGTCCAGGATCATCCTCGGCTATAGTGAGTTTGGTGCCGGCCTGGTCTACATGAGACCCTGCTGAAATAAATAAACAGAGATGCCGGGAGAGAGAGAGCAAGCAACTGAAGAAGTGACTGAGGCTGAGGCAGAGCGAATCATCCCATAGCATCTCCATAGACTATTAGCAAGTATCTTTAAATGACGTATTTATGGATTTATTAAAGCTTATGAAAACAGAGAGCTGAGAAGGCAAAGTGTGTTTGCCTTTGTAAGGAAAACACTTGACAATGCCGGGAGTCAGTGAATCCTTCAAGCTGATTGACTAGCTGCCGAGCTAAATGCGTGAGCTCCAAGTTCAGAGGGAGACCGTCTGTCTGTCTATAGAGGTCAGGGAAGACATCAACACTGACCTCTGGCCTTCAAACAGATATATGCGTGTGCATCCCCTCATACAGGTGGGCATAGTTGTAGGGACATGTACATATAACACATATATACACACTCACAACATTGTCTGAAATAAAGTTTCAAGATTAAAATAAAAATGGAGTTATAATTTTTTGTTTGTTTGTTTTTTGAAACAGGGTTTTTCTTTTCAGACAGCCTTAGCTGTCCTGGAACTAACTCTTATAGACCAAGCTGGTCTCGAACTCACAGAGACCCGCCTGCCTCTGCCTCCCGAGGCTGGGATTAAGGGCATGTGCCACCACCGCCCAGCAAGAGTTATTTTGAGATGTGGGAGAATGACCTTACCAATAAAGGCTAAGGGCATAGAATGTCTTTCCTCAAAAGATCTTTCCCGTTAAGATCTCTCCCAAAGAGAAAATGAGTCCACACAAGACTATAATTATCAAGAAGAGCTAAAAGCCGAAAGGTTTTCTGAGCACGCTATTGACTTCTTGAGTTTCCAGAACGTGGTCCTGTCAGGATCACAGAACTGGCTAGTCTATTTCCTCCATGTGAGGTTTTCCTGATGAGAGCCGGTTTAAATAGAAATGGTATCACATCCTACCGAGCCGTCGTAAACTTTCTTTCAGAAAATTAGTCTTTAGAAATGAAAACATAGACCGGGTCAGAGATGTGGTATTATGAGAATCTCGATTGCATCAGTTGCCTGTTGGGATGACTGGAAAGTTGTCTGGAGGCAGAATCCGGACAATTCAATTGCAAAAGAAACCAAGTTTTTGAGAGTCTGGGTTCCACAGTGAGAACCAGAATGAGAGAAAATGTTTAAATGCAGAATTTGTCAGTCTTGCCAGTTGTACAGACAGCTTTTATTCTTTAAAGAAAAAAACCAAAAAACAAAAACCAAAAAAACAGAAAGCTGAGGATGCAGCTCAGTTGCTAGTGGTTGCCTCCTGTGCACAGCGCCCAGTTCCTTGTGTTCTGGGTATGATGGCATGCACTTGTAACCCCACTGTTTGGGAGACAGAGTTAGAAGGAGCAGAAGTTCAAGGCCATCCATGGCTACATAGTGAGTTCAAGGCCACTCTACAGGATACCCTGTCTGAAAAGCACACCCCAAACAAAAAACCCCATCATGATCCAGCCATATCAGCTGCAGCCTCAGAGCAGGAAGCTCCTCCCAAGTCGTTGACTCCACTGATTTGGAGAAGCAACTAATTAGGAGAAGGTCCTCATTCGTAACTTGGGCTTTCTTATCATGTGTTTATGAAATGGAGAGCAGTGACATTTTAGGAAATTGAGGACAACAGATGCAAAAAAATATGAAAAAATGAAATGAGGGTGTGGGCAGCACCCTCTGAGCTGCACCCACTAGGATTTCCCTCTGGTTCCTAGTCGAGATGTTCCTGCGCCTTGGGCCTATTGAATTCAAATTCTTGGACATCGTAGGACATTTCTTCAATAGTGTGGTGAAGCCTGATCCTTGTTAGTCTTAATAACAACCTGGAGTCAGATGCAGAGGGTGAAAGCTGAAAGATCAGAGAAACAGGGCAGTCCACCAGAGACTTCTTACCTCTTTCTTCTTAGACCAAACTTGGGAGGGGATCTTGTTTCTATGAATCCTCTGAATGGGCCCAAGATCCTGCCTCCACCTGCTTTATAGTCCTGTCTCCATCTCCTGATTAAAGGCTTGAGCCTCCCATGTGCTGGGATCAAAGACCTGAGCCACCACCACCTGGCTCTGGTTTCTCTTTTAGACTGGTTCAGTCTCACGTGGCCCAGGGTAGCCTTGAACTCCTGATCTTCCTGCTTCCTCCCAAATGCTGGGATTAAAGGTGGGTACCTCTAGGGTTAACTAGTGGCTAGCTCCGCCCTCTGAGCTCCAGGCAAGCTTTATTGGTCAGAACACAAACAAAACATCACACAACAGTGTGGGTCTTTCAGTTTCTCATCTGCCTATCCCAGTACTGTAAACTTTTCTCTCCCTAGTGACTGCACTTAATGTTTGGAGAGTGAAAGAACCACATGTATCTCTTTCCTGGTTCAGGGAAGCTAGGGTACAGGCATAGTTCCTACCTAGACAGAGAAACAGGTCATATGATAGAGACTGCTGGGTACCAGCTCAGTCAGTGAGCCTTAGACAGGTTGTGCCCTGTCTGGGAGCCCCAGTATTCTAACGTGTAAGGTGGGTCCGCTTCTTCAGAGGGTTGGTTTGACGAAGCAAGGACAAAGTGTTTGACTTAGAATGTGATTCGTCCAATGTTATACAGGCCTCTTCTAGCTTCAGCTGTATAGCGGGAACGAGGACAGTTGAGTCTGTCCATAGTGGGCGGCGGCTCCCACCCAGTGTCTCCCGGGGCTTTGTAACCTACTGGTTCCTTCTCACAGCTGTGACTGCAGCTTCTGTTGGTTTTGTTGTTGTTGTTGTTGGTTTGTTTTTTTCCAAAGTTTCAACCTCCCGGTTTGAGAGCTATTCAGCAACCTTCTAGAAAATTCCTCTTCTGCTTTGTTTGTCCTTTCTGTCCCTACCCAGGCATTGTGTGGACCATAAATGCTGACCAGTATGTCTCTATTTTCCTCAAGCTTCATCAAGCATCCCACCATGAAAAGAGAATTAGCTTCTCAACAGCAGGACTCCAATATCTCACCTTTCCTCTCTGTCTACCACAGTAACTTGCCCCTGCCTGGACCAGGCCCCAGATTAGCATTCTCTTCTATCATGGGTAGTTGAAGAGCAGACCTACAGGATTACCCAGGGCTTTCTGAATGAAGAGGAGTGAAGAGGGAGGAGTTTGGTGGATACTCTGTTTTATGATTTTTCTAAAAATGCTGCAAGATCCCCAGTGGCAGTAGGCAGCAGAAATGCTGTAGGTCCCAAATGGTGGTAGCGGGCCAT
>LOEQ01000446.1:306037-321031 GCA_001685075.1 Bramus lutescens | reverse complement strand
GGAGAGGCAGGGAGGGGAACAGAGAAAAATGTAGAGCTCAATAAAAATCAATAACAAAAGAAAAGTAAAATAAAGAAAAATCTGAATGCTGATGTTATAGCTAGACTTTTAAGGCTGATTTGTTGCTAATATAGCAGGCCCCAAATCTAATGTTCTACTGTTTCCTCATCTCCTAATCTGTTTTGGAAAACTCTCGGAGAAGGGGGGACAGTTTGGGGCTAAAACAACAATTACCCGCATCTGTTTTACTAGGGACTAGAAGGAATGTGTCTTAATCATTTTATTTATTTGATGAAATTTCCAAACAACTACTGGCTTGTTGGTGTGGCCTGGGGTTATGTGCAGTCTTTAAGGCTAGTAATAATCACCGCATCTGCAGCTTCCTCTTGGGGTCAGTCCAGTTAAGGGGTTAGTATTTTCCCACCTAGTCTCACCAATGTGAATGAAAACACATAAAACATGCAGCAACTGTTTAGCTTTGTTTTCTGGTGTGTGTGTGTGTGTGTTGCACACACATGACTACTTGAGTCCATGAGGCCAGAGCAGGGTGTTGGATGTCTTCCTCTAGCTGTCTCTAACTGATCTGGAAGCTTGCTCTTTGGGTTAGGCTGGCCAATGAGTGGGCCCAGGGGGACCTGCCCACTCCATGCTAAAATGCTGGAGATACAGGCATGCACAGCCACAGTAAGTTTTTTATTTGGGTGCTGGATTCAAACTTGGGTCCTCACTCTCAACAGAGCCGGTGCCCAAGCCCATGGAGTCAACTCCCAGCCTTCTGCTGTTTAGTGATTATTTTTGAGTGCCATTATTATTTTGTTTTGTTTGATACAAGATCCTACCCAGGCTGGTCTTGGTTTTGGGATAATCTTCATCTCAAGTGCTGGGATTACCGGTGAGAGCACCAGGCCTGACTGCATGAACATAACCACGCTTGACACATTGTGGCTCGGTGTCCTGTGAACAGACTACGTTCTCACTCAGCCTTTAGAAGGGAAGAAGCTGTCTTCCACATCAGAGAACACAGAGTTCAGGGTCACAGGATAACGTATCAGGTCCAGAAGGAAGCACGGCCTTGGCTGGGGGTCAGAACCGCAGTAGCTACACTGTAGTGTCGATGTTCCGACCACTGGGTCAGAGTTTACTCAGGGTTTGAATGACTGCAGATCCTGAATATTTGGAAGTTTGGCAGAGCTGAGGTTTTTAAGTTTTGCTTTGAGCTCCGTCTTTGGAAAACTATTTGTTGTTCTCTGCACGAATCTTTGCAGAGGAAGTATAAACTTCTCCCTTGGTGAACTCAAGCTGGGGCTTTCCTTTAGTAAACTTTACCTTCATCCCAGAGTCAGGGGACTGCTTGGACCTGAAAGTGGCCAAGGCAGAGAGAACCCACCCCTCTAAGCCGCTGAGTACAAGGCAATTAAACTCATTGACGCATCAACTTTGGGCAAGCCCAGACTTCTGACGGCTTGTCCAAGCCCTGACACTTTGCTGGGCCCCTAATGTCAAAGCTTATACTGATGAACAGAGCGAGACTCAGGAGTTTATGTAACCTGGGAGAGCCTGCCCTGGACCATTGCGTTGTGCTGAAGACTCCCATAATGCCCTGCTAGGGCTTTGCCAGCTAATGGGGGTGACATGAGACAATTGTGACTAGAGAGTGGAGCACAGAATTGTGAGTGAGGGTGGAAATGAGCGCAATGAGATGGAGCAGTCGTGGAGTCACAGGGGCTGTTATTCTTAGACTAGGTACTCCACCTGTCTGGCCTTAGCCCTCCTTTGCTGCACAGGAGTGAGTGCCAGCAACGGAAACAGAAGTTCCCGCATTAACAAATTCTGACATTAGGTCAAGGAAGGTGGAAAGGACTTGCCATGAGAACTTGATCTCAGAAGAAGCGAAGGAATGTCTAGACTGGAGGATACAGTTTTTTATTCATTAAACATTTCTCATTTATTTACATCCCTCCCTCCTCTCCTCCTGTTCCCTCCTCCCACCTCCCCTCTACCCCACCCCTGCCATCCACTCCGCCTCTGTCTAGATTGGAGGATACTCTAAGCCAGCCATTCTCAACCTCCCTAAAGCCGTGACCCTTTAATCCAGTTCTTCATGCTGTGGTGACCCTCCCAACCATAAAATTATTTTCATTGTTGCTTCATAACTGGAATGTTGCTACCGTTATGAAACGTAATGTAAATATCTGATATGTGGGCCTCAAAGGGGTAGAGACCCACAGGTTGAGAACCGCTATGCTAGGTAGAGGCTCAGCTATCAGTTCAGACAGGCTGTGTGATGGAACTCACCGCATCATCTGTGATGTAAGCTCCAGTGCTTGTATGCAGGGCTGGATGTGCGCCTGTGTGGGAAAGATTCTGAGTTGCAGGCTTACCATTTGGGGTCTCATTTCCCATAGGTTCCTCACGGACATCTCAGTCAAAAGCTTCCTTACCGCCCACGCCTAGAGGGTGCGCTGGAGATTTAGTGGTTCCTAATTTATGATTCGGTGTTTGGCAGTCCACTCAGGGCCACAAAGAGCTGTTTTCTTATTGACAAGATCAGATGTGGGACCAGGGATTGGGGAGAATTCTGCACAGGTGGGAGGTGGGATGTTGGGACTTGTCTCTCCTTCCCCTTGCTGGGTATCCACTCCACTCAAGTACCAATTATGAATGGCTGATTATAAACAGGACACGACAACCAGAAGCAGCCCACGGACCCATGAGTCACACAGAAAGGATCACGGAGCCCCTGGAGAAGGGAGATGGGAAGTGAGCAAATAAACCACGCCTGAGGGATTGCAGAAACTGCACAAAAGGGGGCGTTGGAACTAGACATTGAAGGGGAGGTACAAGGTCAAGCAGGTGGGGCGATGGGAGGCAGAGGGAATGAACTCGGTGTTCACAAGCCGCTGGGGAGGACAGCACCTTACAGAAAGGGAGTCAAAGGACGGACATAGCTGCACGTGAACTACGACCCCATCAGGGCTCTTCATGTTTGGAGCATATTATTTATGATTTTAAAAAATGTGTGAGTTACAATAGCTCATTATGAGACAGAGTTTGGGATTCTGGGAGTAGACCTAGGTTTGTGCGAACATTATAGTTACAGAAAGAAAAAGCAGAATGCTGTGGTTGGTGGTCAAAAGTAAGCACACGGGCCGAAAACCGGAAGGGTATGGAGGGATCCAGCATGGGTTGCACAGACTTTGGAATAACATCGTCTCATAAAAATCAGGTTCTGTCAGTGTCACCAGAGATGATTCAGTAGTGCAGGAAGCAAAAAGTCAACTTTTATCATGTTGTTCTATGTTGAAACACTGTTATTTGGTCTTTCAATTAAAACTAATTAAATGAACACACCCTACTTGAAGAAAGGCGCGGTTAGCGATGGGTGTTTCTTAAAGCAGGCTCAGTTCTACGGTTCCTGGACTGGTAGTGGGGGTGAGAGATGCGCTCGAAGAAAAACAATCTTAATGCATATTTAAAATGTGATTCACTGCTCCAGAGGAGTTCGTAGTTTCATGCCTTTTATCTGAGGGCTCAGAAGGTTATTTGTAGACTTAGTTCGTCGACACTCATGCACTCATTGAGCCTGAGTGCCAAGTCCTTATTAGGCTGGGTGCTCTGCCAGCCGGAGAGTGTGCATCTCCACGGGCAGGATGGAGACACTAGAGAGAGGATCAAACGTCTGAGCACCAGTTTGAGATATTATCTGGGAATCTGCAAGTTTAATCTTTACTAATCACACACATTAATGTTGCAGGGGCCAGAAAAAAAAGCATATTTCCTCAAAATGAAAATAATGGCTTGATGAGATTTTTGTTTTCTCTTCCTCTCAGGCTCCCAGACCCCTCCACTCAACTTCATCCAAGCTTAGCCTATTCCTGAAACTGTCTGACACTTGTTTTCTTCCCAGCTAGCTCTGCTCTGGGCCTTGTGCAGATCTGTAGATCTCAAAGTGAATTCCCAAGACCCATGATCTCACTGCCTGCATTCAGGGCGCCTGTGAGATACAGGTAATTTCTCTCTCTCTCTCTCTTTCCTTCTTTCTCTTTCTCTCTCTCCTCTCTCTCCCTTCCTTTATTCCTTTTTTCTTTCTTTCCTTTTTTTGAGTTGTATGCATATATTTGCATGTGTATTATGTGTTTGTGCACATTCAGGTACTAGTATGTGTACGAGAGCAGACGAAAGCTTTCAGCAACTTATATTCTCCTTCCATCATAGGTTTCAGAGATTGACCTCGGGTTGTCTGGCTTTTATAGCGAGTGCTTTTACCCACTGAGCCATCTCACCAACCACTTCCCTCACTCTGTGAGGAGAAGAAAGTGGGTTTTTCATAAGCTTCAGGATGTGTGATGTTATCTATCTTTAGGCAGATTTCATGTGTGCTGTGACCTTCCAGCATTTCATAATCTTCTCCATTTTTACTTATGGCATGATAGGAACAAATAAATACAACCTACAGAAACAAAACTCTCCCTAGACCTGCATACTTTTTAAGAGTATGGAAGGGTCCTGAGAGCAGAGGTGTGAGGACGGCCAACCCAGGGAATACCCTTGCCTTGCCGATGCTCCCCTCTCCTCTCATTTCAAAAGTCTCATCCCTAACCTGGCTCATCATGTCTTTCTTCCAAATTGGCCAGAGAGCAGCCTTTCTAAGAAGAAGGTTTATTAGTTGCTGTGAGTTTAGAAACTCCCAAAGACTTCATGGTTGTGGTTTTCTCTATTTTTATTTTTAAATTACAGAATGACACATCAGACCAACCTTCAAAGGCTCTTAACCATATGGCTTGAGTCTATTACTTGCTCCATGTGCTACAGCCTGGGCACACCAAGCTAGGGCGGCAAATCAGAGGCACCAGCCTTTTGTGTCATCTCTAATACCTTCCAAAGAGAAGGGACAATTCCAGAGTCTATCCTCGAAGTCATGTGTTTCCTCTCTTGCTGCTTCTTACAGTCTAACTTCAGTGAGAATGATGTCGCCTGCTCTTCATCCCTCGGAGGGCAGCAGACTTCCTCTTGTTCAGATCCAGATAGTGGCAGGTTTACGACACTCAGTAAAAAGTATTGCTTTGAGCAAATGAGTGAATGGATGAATGACTCCCAGCAACAACCAGGTCGGGTTCTCTGCAAGCATTTTGAGATACTATGGATTTGCTTATGGGATACTATGATGGATGTTTGAATCTGCTCACCCCATGAGACATAGAACACATTATTTGGTGCCATTTCTAGGTTGGTGAAATAGTATTGCTTCTACCAGTTACCCACTTTGCTCATCAAAGTCGTTAGGAAGTGGCTTTGATTTTTTTCACGCTCACGCTCACGCTCAGAGCACCAAAATCTGCCACCACTGAGATTAACAAAGGAGCATGCCCTCCAACACCGGACTCAGTGACACTTCCGCAGTGTTCCAATCAGTGCCTCAGAGACTCCTTGAGCTGGAAACACTGGCAGCTCTGTGGTATGGAGATGAATGACTAAGACTCCTTCTTGCCTCTGAGACCTTGTGGGCAACTAAGGAGAACTGAGGGCCAGGCACACAAACACAGCTCCTAGCCATAGGGTGAGGTCGGAGAGTAGTTGTCCCCACTTAGCCATGGGCTCATTTTTTCGGAGATTCCGGTTTCCTATAACAGTCAATGCTGGCCTGGAGCTATTACAGAAATGTTGAGAAGACAGTTCAGTGATTCCCCTTGCGTCCTAAAAGTCACGTTTCCCTATAATTAGTGTTACTCTGGTACTTTTGTCAAAATCATAAAAAATTCTGGATATTATATTAATTAAGTTCCACACTTCATTCCATTTCACGAAGTTTTCTTAATATCCATTTTCTGTCCTGTCCAAGTCAGCACACCACACTGACTTCTGTGTCTCTTAAACATTTCTCGACTATGACAGTTTCTTAGACTTCCAAGTGTGTGCTGAGTAGCACCGGAGCAGGAGACTGTGGACTGGCCCTCAGAAGATCTGTGGGATGTTTTCTTCATCGTAAGAATAGGGTCCTAGGGTTTCTCAGAAGGCCGCAGGTGGGCAGAATTATTCTTCTTACATCCATCTGCATGGCTGTCTACATGGCTGACCACTTCTGATGTCCTCCTCGGCCATGTGTTGGAGAGGTTTCTCCCCAACAGATTGCTCTCTTTCTCTCTCCTCTTTCCACACTCATCGGAAAGGGGTTTCCAGGGGAATAAGGAGTTGTCCACGTAGAATATGGAGTCACACTTCACTTCCTTGAGGGTGGAATATTCATATAAATTACTTGATATCTGCATGGGAGATCTGTCTTATCTCTCCCATTGAACTCTAGTGATATTGTTTTGTTTGTTTTTGTTTTTTCAAGACAGGGTTTCTCTGTAGCTTTGGAGCCTGTTCTGGAACTAGCTCTTGTAGACCAGGCTGGCCTTGAACTCACAGAGATCCACTTGTCTCTGCCTCCCGAGTGTTTGGGATTAAAGGCGTGTGCCACTACCACCCAGCCTCTAGTGGGTTTTTTTTTTTAAATCATTACCATGAGCCACATGTTTAATAAACAAACATTTACTGTGGGCTCACTATAATAAATCAGTAGCAATATATTATTAAACAATATCGTTTTTCAGAAACAACTTGGTTACAAATGAAGAAATCTTATCTGTCCCACCTGCCTCTGGTGCTACCCTGAGAAGAGGCTTCACTAAGGAATTTCACATCAAGCTTCCATTTCCTCTTCTGGAAAATTAAATGATGGAAGGAGAATAATTCCAAAGCTTCTTCCAGATTGTTTATTCAGAGAGATGGGTTTTAAATTGTTGACAAAAAGGAATTAGTGATGGTTGCGGTAGTCTGGCCAAGTGCAGGGAGATCTGTGCTTAAAAACCTCCCCTGTGGGCCAAGGACACAGCTCAGTTGGAAGTGTTTGCCTAGCATGTGGGAATCCCTGCATTCAGTCCCCAGCACTGAATAGACAGGGCTAGGTGGTTCATGACTGTAATCTTAGGTGGTGGAGGCAGGTGGATCAAGGCCATCCTTAGACGTATAGCAAATTCAAGGCCAGGCTAGGCTGTATGAGACGCCATTTCGCCAACACACACACAAATAATAAACAGATAAGATTAAAAGGATAAAACCTCCCTTGCTGTTTGCCTCCAGGAGCATATTTTTTTTGTCTGCTATGTTATTTTCTTATGACTCAGAATTGAAATATATATATATATATATATATGCCCAATGAAAATATTGAGTGGATGAAGCTAACTTTGTTAGCAGTGTAAGCTATTTTATGACCGAGAAGAAAATGCCAGGCCATCTGCAAATGACTGTTTTATAGATTTAATTGAAACCACTACCTATGGAGAAAGTAACAGGGAGTGAAAGCAAAGTAAAGGGTTTGGAATCTGGTCCAATGCTAGCTTGAGGTGGCCTGGCTCAGAGAGGACTCGTCCAGACCCTTCCTTACTGTAATATAAGAACCAAAATGGAGTGGGTGAAACCTGAGGGCAAAGGTATCAGTTCGATTGAAGAGAGAAAAGTGCAATCAATCGTTCATTTCTAGCTTCTGACCATGCTTCTTGTTGGCCTGAAGGAACAAGGGCTTGAGAGCAAGGCCTCTGGGCTGCCAGCTGGCTCTTGCCTCATTTTAGGGAGAAGGCAATGCACTCTTGTTCATCACAGCCTTTTACAGAGACTTTGATCAGGGTTTCCTGGACTGCTGGAGTCTCTTTTCACTGACAAATGCCTCTTAATGTGCTTCTCGAAAATGGTATTTAATGGCTGTTGTTTTCCGTAATTTCTGGGAAGATTTACTCCTGTAAGCTCAATAGTTGTCAGGGCAAATTATTGTTTAATATAACTCAGAGAACAGAGCACACCATGCCAGCGCTGGCCTCCACACCCGCTTCCCGCCGCAGCTCTACGCCTCTGGGTCTGTTCATTGACCTTGCCAGATCTCAGTGGCCTCTGCTGAAGAGGAGACACAGGGGAGCTCTGAGGCTTTCTTCCAAGCCTGTGTTTCCTGAGACAGCAGAGCCAAGACAGTAAAAGGAAGGGAGGAAGCAAAGCAGCCCGTATCAGACACTCTTGGAGCGCCCACGACATGCCAAGAACTGTGCTTAAGGAGAAAGAGGCTAGTGGGACATTTCCTGGAACTTTCAGCTTCGACAGGGCATGAAGACGGGCAGAGCAAACGACCATTCCAAGCAGCAGCTAGAAAAGGGCTGCACAAGTCGGGAGGAAGAGCCAGTCAGCCCTTCAGCATCTCCCCTGAAGGCCCAGCTGCTCTGCTGAGGCTGTAAGCTAGGTCCATGGGAGAGTCAAGGGGAGAAGGAAGAGGGGGAGGGGATAGGAGGAAAAGCAGTGGAGAGAGAGGAGTCTTGCACCCAGGTATTCCAATCTGGCAATAGAGGGAGAATGGGGGTGGGGGAGATGGGCAGGGAGGTGAGTCTGCCCCCCCCCATCACCAGCATAGACATTGGCAGTGTGGCCCCTCCAGCTTCCTGCCTGCTAGCCTCAAGCAGTCTCGGGAGGAAGGTGGAGAATGAGGCCTGCCACCTTCAGACCAGAAAAGTCCCTGAGACATCAAGCTTTGTCATCAGCACCAGCTTCTGTCAGATGTGGGCATGCAAAGAAAGACCTTTTGTTTGGAGGCTGGGGCTGATACCCCTTGAGTCTGTAGGAGGCCTGGGAGTGTAAATGATCCTTTTAGAAGAGGCCCTGAGGGTTCTGAGGTGAGGCACATGTTCCTCACTGGGAAGGAGGATGAGGAAATGGGGAGGACTGACTAACTGATTGGGGCATCTGGCTGGGGTCAGGTGATCTACTTGGTTTGTGATTCATCTAATTTGAATGCTATGCTTCTCAGGCACAAGCACAAAAATAATAATAAAATCTCGAATTTGCTGAAAGCAACCAAGAGTTTTCTCTGAAGGAATGGGGAGCTCCCAACATGTCCAAGAATGCTAAGCTTTTTAAAGACGTCTTCACAGGAGCAAGTCTTTTTTTTTTTTTTCTATTACTGTGACAAATGCCTGACAAGGAGCACTTGTCACCCCCGAAGGATGACGGGTTTATTTTGGATCCCTTTGATGGTGTAGTTCATTATGCTGGGGTAGGCAAGGGGCCAAAACTCAGGAAGCAGAGAAAGATGGAAGCTGGTGTCCAGCTCATCTTTTCATTTTCATTCCTCCCAGGTTCCCAGGGTACTGTGCTTTCAATAGTCAGGGTGGGTCTTCTCTCTTTAGTTAAATTTTCTGGAAACAGTATCATGGATACACCCAGATATGTTTCTATGACTGTGACAAACCTAGTCAAATTAGCAATGAAGATCCACCATCACGTTCTCCTATGTGTGGAATTGTCCAGAGGATGTAACGAAGACGGAGAGCCACCAACGGAACTCTGTGCCTTGGTTCTGGTGTGTCTGTCATCACGTTGACGAGTCTATAGTCAATGTCAATGAGAGGAAACTGCTGATTGCCAGATAAAGTTATAAAGTTGCTCCAAAAGTTTCCTAAGGTGACAGCATGCCAATATTGTCACTTGATAGCTGTCCTTTCCCAGCTCCCCCAGCTAGCATCAAGAACTGTGGTTGTTTTGAAGTTTTAAGCCAGTTCAGTTGGTGTCTGACATCTCTGTGGACAGTGGGAGGAGGCTGAGGGGTAAAGGTTTGTTCGTGTCACTCACAGCAGAATGAACACCGTCAGCACCGACGAGTCTTGTTAGCCTCCTGACCTCAAGTGTGAGGTGAAGGCGGAGTGTGGAGGACACAGGGAGGTCACTCAGGTACAGGTTTGTCTCCATCTGAGGATGGCTGAGCTTGAGGAATGTAGCGTTTTGTAGTAAACAGTAAGCAAGATTACTCGTTTACCCAGAGAGTTTTGCCCCTCAGAGACTCTCATTGAAAGTACACCCTAGAGAAATGATCTAGGCAGAGAGAACATGAGGCTTTGCATTTGGGGAAGTCTCAGGGGTCTCAGAGATTCCCCCATAACTAACTGTCCCGGTAAACAATCCCTTGGCTTCTGGGAAATTTTGACGTGGGTACTCCTGCTCACTAGTTGGATGGACAGGTGCAGGTAGGGACTGGGAGGAGTTCTAGCCCATATGTCTCATCCAATATAGAACTGAGGTTTCTGCAGGCTTCTGTTACTTCAGGAATTCTACAAGTGCTTGCCAGGATCTTGCATTCAGCCAACTCTAATAAGTACAAGGGGCCACAATGGGTGGGTTTTTTTTTCCCATTTGGACAACATACAGTCAGGTTGCTATCATTCGTTACGATTTGTGTACAGGAATTTAGACTAATCTTTGGGGTTGCAATAGTCTGCTTTTCTGTTGCTGTGATAAACACTGGCCAGAAGCAACTTCAAAAGGTCCTCTTTAGCTCACACTTCCATGTCACAGTGCATTAAAGGAAGTTGGAGCAGGATCTTGAGGTGGGAACTTGGAGGCAAGAATTGAAGCAGGGCCTATAGAGCAATGCTGCTTCCTGGCTTCCTCCCAGGCTAACGCATAACTACCGTTTTTATACCAGCTGAGACCACCTGCCCAGGGGTCACATAGCCCATAGTGGGCTGGCTCCTCCCACATCAATTATTGTTCAAGAAAAATGCCCCAACAACCTGCCTACAGACCAGTCTTATAGAGGGAATTCTCTCTTCCCAGATCTGTCAATTTGACAACGAAGATTAGCTATTAGAGGTGTCATTGACAATAATTACTGATGGGCGTGGTCGACCAGTAAGCTAGAATTAACCAGACCAGATCAATACAACAGATTTAGTTTAATAATTGGAAAACGGTGAACTCACATGACCCGGGTCCAGCACACACAGAGAAGAAGAGAGCAAGTACACCTGGATGTCGAAGTTTATCTTCCCTGGCCCCAGGAGGCCACACCCTAGCCAAATGTGATTGGCTGAACTTCCCCATCAAATTACAGGTGGCCATATGTGGACCAGAAAAGTGACCAACTCTTACTCCAAATGGAGGGGATATCCCATGCTGTACTATCATTCACACAGAGGAATATAATCCAAGAAGCACAGGCCACTCTCGTTTGGGATTTGCTACTAAACTTGGTATTTGTCATGGTTAGATAGACTCAGTTAAGCGGTGTGGGCAGTATCATTGAATGGTTACACCCAACTCTGCTAGCAGAGCATATCCAATGGTCATTCAAGAGTCAGATAAACAAATTTGTCTTGATCAGTTTGAAACAAGCTGGCAGTCCAGGAGTGAAGGCTGTTGTGTTTGGGACCTGCTCTGTGTGATATCAGACCAGCCATGTTGTTGTGAGTCTGTTATTTTTGATTTATGGATATGAATGATCAATATGGCAAGGGGTCAGATTGTTGTCTGTTCTGCCCATTTCAGTTTGACCATATGATTGCTTTGCCAGGTTGGAGCATTGATTCTTTCTCTCCCCTCTCCTGCTGTGATCTAACGCAGTGGTTCTCAACTTTCCTAATGCTGTGACCCTTTAATACAGTTCCTCATGTTGTGGTGACTCCCCCAACCATAAAACGATTTCATTGCTACTTCTTAAGAACAATTTGCTGTTCTGAATTGTAATGTAAATGTCTGATATGCATCCCCAAGGGATCTTGACCTACAGGTTGAGAACTGCGGGTCTGAGGTGTCAAGGCTATTCCTTTCTCTCCGTGGCCATGAAGTTAGTGTGTCTCACTCCTGTAGTTACACAGCACATTCCTTTCTAGTTACTCCCTAATTAAGTCCAAACATTTTTTTTTCTAGAAAGATCAAAGGTAAGTGGAAAGAGTGGTTATTTAAAAATAAATTTATTGAGATGAATTATCCATCTTGCTTCTGTGGCAGCTCAGAACGGTGTCCCAGCCAAGCAGCCACAGCTAGGATCTCAGACTCAAGAAAGAATTCAAGCAGTTGGGCTCAGTTCAAAGACCCTGTTGACTGACTGGGGCAGTGTACCAGTCAGGCTGGCCTGAATTCCATTATGAGAGAGAAATATCTGTCATCCCCAGGCATGGATGACTACTGAAATTTCAGAATGGGTTTCTGTAGCTCCTTAGCACTTCCATCTGGTGTATCATCCAGGAGGAAGTGTTTTGGGTGACAGATGCGTTTAGTGGCCTCTCCAGGAATATGGACCATCTTATGGCATCCATTTTGAGTCAGAAGTCTTTTGATTTTTGAGGAGTCTGTTTCTGTACTCAGAAATCTCTGATGTTTACATGTGTGGGATATCCATCAAATAATTTGACTGGGCTTCTTGTTGACTCAACAAGTGGGCTTTTCAAAAAACGGCATACTATTTTCCGATTAGCAGTGACACAGGACACAGAAAAAAAAAAACAATACAATTTAATTTCCACAACTGCAACCCTCTGACTGTAGTTGACCAGTTGGATTGGAATGGTGATGCTGTAGCCCGGAAAGTGTCAACAGTGATGAGAGACAGTAGCTTCTTCGGGAGGTCTCGTGCATTTAACTTTTCAAGGCCAAAACACTTTGTCCTTGGAAAGACAATGTCTTTCATCATAAGATAAGTGGACTTATTCTTGAAAGAAATAATAATGTGTTAGAAACCTGTACTTTTTTCGTGTCCTCGGTCCATAGTGATAGACGAATTAACATGACCAGTGGCCTACAGGGCCTAAGGATGAGGATAACAAGGCTAGCTTAATGAACAGCTTCTCTTTAGACCCATCAGAAGATGGGGTATTCCAGGGCTCGTCATAGATAATTTGGCTCAGTAGGTAGGTGCATTGGAATCCAAGTGTGATGACATGACCTCGGTCCTGGGACTCCACATGGTAAAATGAGAGAACAGACTCATAAGTTTTCCTCTGACCTCCACACACATGTTCCCCATCTTCACAAGAAATTAGAAAACAGAAGGGAGAACAAGTTAGAAAAGAGAAGGAGAACTGAGTAAAATTCCATAGGAGATTCAGGCTAGCTGAGCACATCTGCACCTAGTCTGGGCTGCTGGACTTGGACCTGCCTTTGGCATGGGGATGGGGCTGGAACTGCAACGTCAGGCCAACAGTCATTCTCCTAATTGACTCTTATTTCACTTGGGAGGTATTCCACAATGTTTACAATGGGCTTGAAAGATGTAGCCCATTATAATGAAATTTGTAAGAGCCCTTATTATTTATGTTCTTACCCCTTATTATTTATCTTCTTATCCAGGAAATCCAAGGAGGTGTTCACTGTTTGGCTGGAAGAATAGGGAGGCATCGTCAACCACAAAAAGAGAGCAATTATAGAGATTCCGTGCCCACGGAATAAAAACATCCCACAACTGCATTGTTTCTCCTCCGCAGCGAGAAATTGGGTTTGAAAACTGACGTAGACATCGGTAATGCCACTTTGATGGGCCTGGATTCCTCAGAGCTGGATTAATGTGTTGGAGGTAAGGATGAAAAATAAACACATCCCAGCTGACAGCGAAGGAGGGTGACAGGATCCCTTTGGCTAGCAGAGACACAAGTTTGTAAAAATGCAGTTTGGTCATGGAAGAGCTGCTGGGCTGTTCAGTCCAGAAGGACGTCTCCAAAGCAGTGTTTCTCAACCTGTGAGTTGTGATCCCCTTGGGGGTTGACCAACCCTTCCATAGAGGTCACCTAAGACCATCAGAAAGCACAGGTATTTAGCTTAGGATTAATAACAGTAGCAAAATTAGAGTTCTGAAGTAACGATGGAAATAATTTTATGGTTCGCGGTCACCACAGCATGAGGAACTGTATTAATGGATTGTAGCATTGGGAAGGGTGACAGCCACTACTCTACAGGAAACACAGAAGCCACACAGGTACAGTCTCTTGTCTTACTATTATTCTTCGTTTAGCTACACCACTCTGTTTGCTGTTGCTACCTCCTTCTGACAAGCCATAAAATGCACAGAGTAGGTTGGCTCTGCCATCAAAAGGATCTCTCCACACGCTCCCTCTACTGGAAGAGTGTCTTAACCCTTCCGTATCTTTATGTTCCCATGCCCCACAGTGGAGGTCCTGCGATGAGAATAGAAGTCAGCCAAAAGTCCTGGTTCTGCTGTTGGTTGGCTGTGTGACTTGGAGTGAACTCTGAAAGAACTAGCCAGTTTATCTAAAGCAGCAGACTCCATGTTTAACAAGAGATAGGGTGTCAGTATATCGCCCAGGCTGGGGTCCAACTGTTGGGATCAAATGATTCTCCGGCCTTAATCTTGTGAGTGCCAGGACAGCATGATTCCTGTGTGGGGTGTGTGTGTGTGTGTGCGTGTGTGTGTGTGTGTGTGTGTAGAGATGCTCACCTGTGAGAGAAGTCAGAGGTTGGCATTAGGAGTCTTCTTCAATACAGTGTCTGCTGTATGTATGTATGTATATATGTATGTATGCATGTATGTATGCATGCATGTATGCATGTATGTGTTTATTTTGAGATGGATTCTCTTACTAAACCTGAAGTTCACTGTTTGGATGGTTGGGTGTTCAGTGAGCTCTGAGGATCTGGCTATCTCTGCCTCTCAGCTCTGGAATTATAGACACTCACTCCTGGGTAGTTCTGGCAATCCAAACCGAGGTCCCCATGATTGTGCAGCCATCTCTACAGCCCCCTAACACCGTTATTACCAAATATAGACAGCATCTCTGCTTCACTCATTTCCTAGGGCTGCTACAGGCACCCATTGAAAAGCTTCTAGCTCAAGCAGGCACTAGGAAGGGTGACCTTGACCCTGGGTGATCAGTGTTTTCTGGGTTTCTCTGTTCTAGTCCAGAAGCCCCTGCATGGAGATTTTCACCTGTCTCTTTTTGTCAGTGGGTGGTAGGCTCCTTGAAGATAAGGAGTGTGTCTCAATTAAATCTGAAAGCTTCTACACCACCTAGTGAATGACTTATAAAAAATTGGAACTCAACAAGTCTTTACCAAGGAGTAAATGAGTCTGTATGCTAATAAATAGCAGTTAACGGGATACTCCTAATTCAGTAATCTTTTTTTTTAGATAATTTTATTTATTTATTATGTATACAATATTCTGTCTGCATGTATGCCTGTAGTCCA
>LOEQ01000446.1:281768-293451 GCA_001685075.1 Bramus lutescens | reverse complement strand
TATTAACCAATGAAAGTAACACATAGACAGATGACCCTCCTACATCATATGTAAATATTTTTCTATTTGACTATCATTATTTTACTTATTAAGCTTCTTGTTTTAAAAGCAGACACAGCCAGGTGTGGTGGTGCACAGCTGTATTTCTCAGTGCTCAGAAGAATAGGTGAGTTACAGCAAGTTCAGAGTCAGCTGGGATACATAACAAGCTTCAGACCAGCCAAGGGCACATAGGAAACAAAATGAGGAAATAAAGATAATAACTTGAAAGTCTACCCATGTTAGCCTTGGGCTGGAGAGAGCTGGGCTTGTCCACATCACTGTGCCCCACCTCTGCACCTCATAATGCTGAGAGGCCTTCAGGATGATGCCACACACAGAACTGTCATCTTCTGTCATGACATTGGCATCTTGGAGAATTCCTCCTGAAGGACCTGCCTGAAGCTGTTTTACAGTTGGCATGTATGCATATATGTATGCACACCCTAGACTCATGACAACATCTACTAAACACATAAGCCAAGGGCACAGTGTCTATTGTCACTATCATGTCGTAGGCACTGTTTGTAATGATGAGCTATACTCTCCCAGGGCCTAGCAGGGTAGCAAGTTTGAACCCACAGTTGCAACACAAGCACGGGATGTTCTGTGCTGGACATGATAGTGGCCATAATAACACCTGGTGACAGAAACTGCTCTGTCCCCAGCTTATGGGAATGATCTTCTAATGCTGCTTACTGGCTTGGCCTCCGGCTCATGCTCAGCTAACTTCCTTTGAACATACAGCCCAGGCCTTCTTGCCTAGGGATGGTGCTGCCTACAGTGAGTTGGGCCCTTCTGCATCAACCACCAATCAGGACAGTCTCTTACAGATATACCATGGGCCAATCTGAGCTGAACAGTCCCTCAGGTGAGGCTCCGTCTTTCCTGATGACTCTGGGTTGTGTCGCGGTGACAAGAAAAGCTAACCATCACAGAAGGTACAGTAGAGAGTTTGCATGTTATCAGGGTAACAGTTCAAACACAGACTGTGGTAGGCTCAGTCTTGATCCACGGTGAGCATTTGTTGATGGGTGCTTTCTTCAGTGCACAGGAGCTTTTGATAAATTTCAAAACAAAACCAATCTCAAGCTTCCCTCAGTTTGCACAGTAGGGGAGTCTAAAAGTATCAAAAGAAGTTAAAATAGACGTGTATTTTTAAGGAAGCAAAACAGAAATAGACTTCCTTACAAGAGAGCCACAGAGATGGCCCTTAGTGCCTACGTGAAGACGTTGGTCCTTACTGAAAATCAACGACTACGCAATCAGCGCCCTTCACAGGTCATGTATTTCCCCTGTTTGTGCTCAACCATGGAGCGGCTTCAAAGTCTACGTGCTATTGGAAAAGAAGGAAGTCGGCACTGTCTCAGCTGCGGCTACTGTCACCAGGAAAAAGGGAGATACGTTTGCTATTTCCTGACCAATGTAATCATTGTACTTTATAGCAATTGAATCTATTTTTAATTTAACCTCTACACAAAAGCCAATAATGTAAAATGCTGACAAGCGGCAATACATTATGGGAAGAGACAAGGCTCTCTGGAGCATGCTGAGCCTAGGCAAACTGGGGAGTTACAAGTTCAATTAGAGAGAGGAAGTGGTGGATAAAGATGCCTGTCATACTCCTCTGGCCTCCCTGAGTACATGCATGGGCTTGTATAGCCATATTATGTGCATATATGCATCACATGCATACACACACACACACACACACACACACACACACACACACTGAGAGAGAACAATGAAAAACCTTTCTATCTTCTTTACGGTTTAGCCATTCAGCGCATTTCCAATGTGCACTAGGCATGAAGGAAGTGGGTTTAGCCATTCAGTGAGCTCCCAGTGTGCACTAGCCATGAAGGAGGTGGGGTTTAGCCATTCAGTGAGCTCCCAGTGTGCACTAGGCATGAAGGAGGTGGGGTTTAGCCATTCAGTGAGTTCCCAGTGTGCACTAGGCATGAAGGAGATGGGGTTTAGCCATTCAGTGAGTTCCCAGTGTGCACTAGGCATGAAGGAGGTGGGGTTTAGCCATTCAGTGAGTTCCCAGTGTGCACTAGGCATGAAGGAGGCAGGAATGATCCTGACAAGAATTCCTGCCTTCATGGGCTTACCTGTTTTTCAGAACTCATGTCAGAGAAACCTAGGGCAGCAAAGGACATACTCACACACATTGTGAATATAAAAACAGAAGCCCACCATACCACACACCCCCATTAAGAATAAAATAGGACCGAGCGGTGGTGGCATATGCCTTTAATCCCAGCACTTGGGAGGCAGAGGCAGGCAAACCTCTGTGAGTTCGAGGCCAGCCTGGTCTACAGAGCTAGTTCCAGAACAGCTATGGCTATGTAGAGAAACTCTGTCTCAAAAAAAAGGGGGGGCTGGAGAGATGGCTCAGAGGTTAAGAGCACTGGGTGTTTTTCCAGAGGTCCTGAGTTCAAGTCCCAGTAACCACATGGTGGCTCACAACTATTTATAATGAGTTCTGCTGTATACATAATAAATAAGTAAATCTTAAAATAAAGATGATAAAGTTAAAAAAGGAAAATAATAAAACAGGTTATGAGACTCTTAGAGTGTGGAAGCTGGAAGGGAGGAAAAGCCTCCATTGAAATCTTTTGGTCAAAACTTCTTGCTCAGAGACTTTTACTGTGAGGAAAAGCAAAAATAAAGTTAAGATTAGACTGTAAGCAGAGTTTGGCTGCCTGCTTCAGCCCATCAGCAGGTTCAATGAGATTTTCAGATGACACTGTTCAACTGACTAGGGGAAGGAGGAGCCTGCTATTTCCCTTCTGGTCAGGGCAAGCTTGCCTGTAGCTGCCTCGGCTTTTAAGGAGTCTGTGGTCTGATGGGACTCCCTCTTTCCTTAGATTTGACAGCTTGAGTTCCCTGCTAGTGCCCACTCTACTGGTCAGGATTGATTGACTGACCTATCGAACTTCTCATAAGGTCCCAGCCCAATGCCACTTGGCTCTTCCCCGCCCCACCTCCCTGCCCCACCCCCCAACTGCCAGAGGCTGAGTGCTACTGTGGCATTAGGAATATAATTCTCTGGGACACATGGATCCCAAAATAAACCTTGATGTCAGGAGCCCAGGTTTCTGCACCATGATCCCAAATCTATTTCATATAAGTCCTGGGGTAAATGTTATTTTGTTTGTTTGTTTTTGTTTTGTTTTGTTTTTCCTGAGGTTCGGTGGCCTCAACTTTAGAAGAAGGATTTTAATACCCTTGTTCATGGCTTTTCTGTAAGGATGGTAGCAAATTAAGCATGATGCAATCTAAGTCATATAGCACCACACAGACTATACATCGCTACTGTGGTAAGCAATAAGGATGGCGAGTGGCCTGTTGAAAGATTCTGAAACTTGGGAAGAAAGTCGACAGTTCACTCGCTTCAACGTCTCAGTGCTGTGTGGGTTTCGTTGCCTTTTCTGACCAGACAACAGCGAGCTTTTGCTCTCATGACTATTTACAATTTCTGTTGTTCTTTGGAAATATCATCTGGCTTCCTGTCCAGTCTATTTAGGATTTAGTTGGGGGTACAAGAAACTGTGACATGGGTGTAAGGTACCCAGTTTCTCTTCATGAGCGTGGGAGTGCCAGCCTGGGGTAATTTCCTTCTCCGAGTTGGGAACTCTGGGGTAGGGGGACACCCCCCTGTGTAGCTGTCTCAAGCTAACCAAGCTGAAGGAAACCTACATACACTTGCGAATGACTTCCCTTGCAGTCCCCAGGCCTTGGAAGGCATGTCTGCTCCTGTGATCTATGGACCAGTAAAAGATGATTATGGCTCTGCCTACTGCGTGGGTGCTGATGACGCGATGATTTCCTCCTTGACAGATGGTAGGCATGTGTACCTGGGCTAATCATTTATTTGCTGCCTCATGAAAACAGCACCCCTGCACCACCACCCCCTGCCTTGGCAGAGGCTTTGGAGACCCTCATTGCTATATTAGAGGCTCCAGACTCTGCATTACATCATCAGTCTGACTGCTCTTCCTCCCCATGGGATGGTGAGAGGAAGTGCTTCTCCAGGAAACCTCTCCAAGCCTGCTGACTTTTCCTTCCTGCCGCAGCCCTCCTGGCTCCCAGCAGTTTCTCAGGGACACTAAGTACGCATCTTGGGATAAGTGGACTAAACTGGTTTGTCAGATCTGTTTGCAAGCTCCCTTCAGGGTACTTATTTACTTAGCTCCAATGTTGCATGGGCCATTTTAATATTTTTGTTAAGACAGAAAATGTCTAAGTCACAGTTTCTGCCCTGTGTCTAGAGTGATCCTAGTCCATATGAGTTCGTCTTTATGTTTGTGGTCTTGTTTAATCTTCACAAAGCTTTGAAGCTGCCATAGTGATCCTATTAGACAGATGAGGTCAAGGGATGAAGTAGTTTCTTTAATATCAAATGTCAATCATAATAGTTAGAATTGCCAGGCAGTGGTGGTGCACACCTTTAATCCCAGCATTCAGGAGGCAGAGGCAGGCAGATCTCTGAGTTTAAGGTCAGCCTGGTCTATAGAACAAGTTCCAGAACAGCCAGGGCTATATAGAGAAACCCTGTCTTAAAAACAACAACCAGAAGAAGCTGGAATGGAGCATCCAGGTTGGACTTAGGTACACATGTAGGATGTTTCCCACCCTCACTGGCTATTGATCTTCAGGGATATCTGGGAACTGCTCTGGGAGACAACACTGTCCGAAAGCTTCCCAATGATGGCTCTCGTCAGCTTTTCTGTGCAGGGTCAGAACAGATGGTACAGGTAGCTCTAACTTTTCCAAACCAGCATGCTTCTAGAAAATGTGCCAGGGAGCAGATTGCCATGAAGCTCTCTGAGCAGCCACGGCTGTGTGGCTGTGTAGCACCTGTGAGAAGTAAGTGCAAAGCACCGGATGACGTCAGACGACAGCAGGAAACTATGCTCAGAGCAGTGATCTGAACACAAAAAGCCCAGTATGCCTTTCCATAACTTATAAGTTCAGTGTCATTTTATGATTCCTTTACAATTAAACAAGTGTGTGTGCGTGCACGCAGACACACGTACGGTGCAGGCTAGTTTTATGTCAACTTGACAAAGGCTAGCATCATTTCAGAAGGCAGGACCTGACTTGAAACAAAAATACCGCCACCAGATTGTCCTTCAGGCAAACCTGTAGTGCATTTTCTTGATTGGTGAAAGATGTGCAAAGGCCTAGCTCACTTGGGCCTTCCGGGCTGGTGCCACATCTGGGCTGGTGCATATATGTGCATACATGCATGTAGAGCCCAGGGAGAAATGCCAGTGTCATCCCATAAGCATCATATACCTTATTTTTTGAGACAGTGTTATTCATTGGCCTGGAGTTCACAAATTAGGCAAGGCTAGCTGGCCTGTAAGTCCCAGGGATCCTCCTGTTGCTACCTCCTCAGAGCTGCACATATAAGCACATGGTACCATGCCTAGCCTTTCACATGGCTCCTAGGGTGTAAACCATGTCCTCATGTTTGGACAGTGACTTTACTGACAGCTCTCTCTCCATCCAGGGTGTGCTGCTTTTGTAAGCTAGTTGTGCTCTGTCTCGGTAGACTCCAAGCTCTGCGAAGGCAAAGGGCTTTCTCTCTCATCTGCTGCTGGGTTTCTATGCTCAGCTCACGATCTGGCCCTGACCCTGGAACACAGCAGGAGTCTCCCTGGCTCCAGATTGTTGGACTGACCTTTTCCTTCTGTCTAGAAAACCACCTTTCCCCACCATCTGGATGCCTGAGTCCCGCTTGTGGCCTGCAGTGAGAGTCTGCTCAGAGGAAAGCTCAGTTTGAGAGACCCTCTCTAATTGAACTGTCTGAAGCCCCACTCTGTCCGTGTGCCTGCCACAGACGCATAAGCTTCTAATTCTTTGTTGTTTCCATTGAAACCGTTCTCAACCCAGAGCAGAATCAGAATGAACATAATCTGTCTCCTCCCATTAGAATGTAATGATGGTGCCTGGAATTAATATATACTCCATAAATATCTGATGAGTTAATGACTTCATGAATAAGTACTCACTGAGCTAGTCAATAATTCCTTAACCTCATCTTCCCATTTGGTTTGTCGCAGAGGCCCATGGAGGACTGAGCTGAACACTCTCAGCCCACCTCTCCTTCAGCATGGCTGTGTAGGCAATTTATGTGCTGTGGATGTTGGTTCGCTTACAGGCAAGGACAATGTCCTCTGCTTTTTTGCTCTAGGCTTTCTTGGAAGTAGCCTGGGCAAAGCTGCCTTCACTGCCTGTAATAGGGTCAGTGGATGATGATGCTGGGTCCCCGTGTGCCTCCTCCAGAGTTCCTGCACTCTTCAGCAGGATGACCTGGTGACAAGAAACTGTGCTGACCATACTTCATGATCTTCCCTCCTTCCAGCTCAGCCTATCTTCTTTAGACCCCTGCTTCTCTTCTCTTCTTCCTCTATCTCGTTACTCTCCCTCCTTCTCCTGACAGGGTCTTTTGTAGCCCAACTTGGCCTCCAATAACCAGATGGTTATAATAATAGCCTAGGATGACCTTGAATTTCTAATCCTTCTGTTTCCAACTCTTGGGTGCTGCGATGAAAGGCATGGGCTAGAGCACTTGGTTTTATATGGTACTGAGACTCAAATCTAGAGGGTTTTTTTATGTGCTAGGCAAGCATTATACTTACTGAGCTACGACATGTCTTAGGCTCTCACCTCTTAGACATCGGTCTCCAAGTCCATTGAGGAAACCCAAGCCAAGACATTATGCTTTTCAGCACCAGTATCGGCAACCCAGAGGAGAATATTGGAGGCATCCTTCCTAAGACTTTCAGGAAGACACCAGCAATAGTTTGGCCAGCTTACACAGATAATCAGTTGCACTCACTCAGTGTGGTTAACACCTTACCTAACAGAATTATGATTTGAATAAGATATTAAAAATATCTAGGAAATATCTTCCAAGCCAAATTGAATTTAAGAATTAAAACCAGGAGAAGAATGATAAAAATCCAAGGCTAGTGGTTTTCTAGACAGGAAACCAGGAGAATAGAATGAAGAGAAATGAGCCACTCTTAAGGGAGGAATTTTTCTCCAGTAGGCAGACTTGGTCATCCAGCTCCAATTCCTGGAGACACCTCCAACCCAGGGGACTCCTGATTCTTTGCACTTCACTCTGCCAAAAAGGAACAAAGTCCCAGCCCTGATGTGGACTGTCAAACAGCCCCATGTGCCAACATGCTTACATGGAGAAAGTTTAGAAGAAAGGCCTACCATGAAAGATGTGAGTGTTTAGTACTCCTCTGTGAAGGAAAAATCAAGATATCCAGTGTATGACGTGTGCCAATTGCCATGGTAAATCTTCCCACCTGGTTTCAATCTTCTAGTAGAATAACACTGTGTATAGAATGAAGCCACATGCACCACTGTCTCTTGAGAGTCTGTCGGGGCCAGTGCCAACATGCCACTTCTAGGAACATCATTTAAACAGTGAAAGGGGTTATTTTACTTCTTTATCAAGTATTGCTCCAATATGTTATTAAGTTTGGAGACCATGTTTCATATTTGATCAATTAGTTTACTTAAGACCTAGTGACATACATAGATATTGAAAAATCCAATGATTGTTTGTCTGTAGTGAAAGGGGAGAGGGCTCTGCTTTTAGTCTGACCCAGCTCCCGCATGGCTAGCTTATACCCCGAAATAACAACATACAAATTGTATTCATTTNTTTGTCTATATTCAGGAACAATTGACTTCTGTCTTTGGGAATGTGTGCTTTGTCATTTTCCATTTTTCTGAAATCTTTGGCTTCTCTGAGATGTGGCAGAACTCAAGATGTAGAAGTTCGGAAATTTTTTTCAGTCATAAAGAAGAATGAAATTATCTTGTTTACTGGAAAATTATGCAAGTAGAGATAATCATATTAAGCAAACCAAGTTAGTCCCAGAAAGACACAAATCACATGTTTTCTCTCATTTGTGAATCCCTGGTTTTATGTGAGTACATAAAATCATGTATGTGGGGGCTGGATAGATGCACTTGCTGCTCTTCCAGAGGACCTAGGTTCAATGCCCAGGACCCACATGGCAACTCATAAGTGTCTGTAAATCCAGTTCTAGGGAATCTGGCATCCTCACACAGACATACAGGCAGGCAAGACACCAATGCACATCAAATAAAAATAAATCTTTAAAAAGTCATGTATGCACATATGACATGAAGCTAGAGGTCAACATGTCTGGGGGAAGGAGGGGTGAGCAGGAAGGGTGGAAGGCCATGAAAGGAGAGGGAAAAGGAGCACGGGGTATATGTTAAAAGTGCGTTATAGACTCACAAGCCAAAATCCTTATGTGACCCAGTATGAAGACAAGGAAGTCGAGGATTTTGCATGCAAATTGACCATGGGAAGGCCAGGGCTCCATGAGTGAAACAGAAGCAACTGTTACCCTGATTCTCACATGGGCATCCCATGAAAATACAAGACGTTCCTGCAAAGCTAATGCTCAGATTAACCAGAACTTCTTAGAGGGTCCAAGCCCACTGCTAATAAAAGCACCCAGGGTTATAGTTTCTCCTAATTGTTGAAGATTCAGTCCTAGCCGCAGGCTCAAGCCAATGATGGACACTTTCTGAGGGACACTGGACACATTTCCGCTTTGACCACACCTTTATTTGTTCTCTGCCAGTGAGCACATGAGTGAGCATTCACCGGGATGCCAGGTAAATGTGTGTGTGTGTGTGTGTGTGTGTGTGTGACTGACTCTCTGTGGCAGTTATCTCTGCACCCAGGCATGCCATGCTGTGTAGCAAGTGGCCTCATGGTGACAAAAACCCAAAGACAGATGTTTCCTACTCTGCTGAACAGCACGTACCACAGAAAGTTCCATGAGCAATGTAAATAAGCAGATTTTGAAGCAGTGTTCAGTTTGCTAGTGGTTTGTCTAGAAGAATTGTACTTCCTTATTAGAACCAGAACTCGAGGGGCCAACAAGCAGAATGGAAATTCAAGTTGAGAAGTGTCTCTTGTTTCTCCCAGATTGCGAAAGAGAGAGGTCATCAAACAGCAAAAGCAGCTCATTCCAAGGCCAGCCAGTTATAGCCTAAGCGAGTAAGTAGGACCACAGGGAAGACTGTGAGTGTTCTTAGTAGCTAATCTTCAGGGTTTCATGCACTGACATGGAGACTGACTGAGATACTAGCTCATATTGATTTTTCTCCTCTTGAGATGGCTCAGTGAATAAAGGTGCTTGTTGCCAAACCTGAGGACGTGAGTTCGAGCCCCGAGACTTCCATAGAGGAAGGAGAGAACGGACTTGACAAAAGCTGTCATCTGATCTCCACCCTGGACACCGCGGTCTTCTTGCTAAATAAATAAATAAATAAATAAACATCTTAAAATTTTACAAACAAATCATTACAAAAGGCTTTGAAACCAGTTTTCTCCCAACATCTCATTTGGTTTTCTTTTCCCTAAAGAATCTGTGCTTACAAAAGCTATGTGTGAACCAAAAACAATATATTGATGAATCTTAACCTATACTGACCACCTGTCTTTTACATCATTTATTATCTAATATTTGCTCATACCTCTAAGATGGGCCTTGTTATTTGTGAACCACTGCACAAGACATTTATATCAGTGAGAGAATGGATTTGAAAGCATCAGTATTTTCTTCAACTGCTACACAGCATCTTCATGAGAGTGTCAGAGAAATCCCTCACCCTATAATGCTGTGAGGGATAGTTTCTGCTGGTGACATCTGTCTTAGTTACTTTTCTATTGCTGTGATAATATGTCATAACCAAGGTAACTTATAAAAAACCATTTAATTTGGGGCCCACAGTATCAGAGGGTTAGGATCTATGGCTATTGCAGTGGGGAGCAGGGCAGCAGGCAGGCAGGCATGTTGCTTGACCAGTAGCTGAAAGCTCACATATTTTAAGACAAGAGCCACGATATACAGAGACAGAGAAAGAGAGGCACACAGAGAAACAGACTGACACTGGAAATTACATAGGCTTTTAAAATGTCAAAGCCTGGATCCAATGTTACACCGCCTCAGCAAGGTCACACCTCCTAATCTTTCCCAAACAGTTCTATTAACGGGATGAAGTATTCAGACATATGAACCAATGAGGGCCATTTTTATTTTAACCACTACAACTTCTTACCCTGGTGAAATCTTGTTTACATCAAGCAGCAGTCAAGAGGGAAAGAAGCAGAGAGGAGGTGCCGAATGACTAAATTGAGATAGGAAGAGTTAGAATTCAGAGAACTCTGTTATCTCTATATTTGCATACTGATTTCAATGCCTTCTTTGGTCTCTTTCTACAACTTTTGGCTACAGGTTCTCCCAGTAGGGCATAGGTTCATTAGCCTCTTGCCCCCACCCCACAATGATCTCCTTGATCATTTGTGTCCTGGGGACAACTTGATCACTACCCATCTGTAACCTAAACAGCTTCCACCAGCTTCTGCCCAGATACAGAGCGCTGTTTCACTACAGTTTCTTCCTGCCTGGCATTCTCAAAGAACCAGTTGCAATAATGAAATAATTCCACCACTGCTGAAGGCTTTAGGGTTTAGAAACCAAAGGACAAGTAAGAATTGACTATCATTCCTGGTGGATTATCATAATAACTGACAATGCTAATGGTTTCTGTGTCCCTGTAACATTTAAGATCAGCTATGAAGAGGCTAACCTGGTCTACATAGCCAGTTCCATCATAGAAAAAGCTATATCTAGAGACCCTGCCTCAAACAAACAAACAAACAAAAATCAGTCTCAAGTATGTATTAGTCAGACTTTTCATTGTTTTGGCAAATAACTGGGAGGAAACAGTGTAAAGGGGGAAAGGTTTGTCGGCTCACGGTTTCAGGGCTCAAAGTTTCAGGGCTCATGTTTTCAGGGCTCACAGTTTCAGGGCTTATGGTTTCAGGGCTCACAGTTTCAGGGCTCACAGTTTCAGAAGACTTGTCTTGGCTCACGGTTTCAGGGCTCACAGTTTCAGAAGACTTGTCTTGGCTCACGGTTTCAGGGCTCACAGTTTCAGGGCTCATGGTTTCAGGACTCACAGTTTCAGCAGTTTGAGCTCCTCACAACAGTAGGGCATGTGGAGCAGAGCAGCTCACATAAGGGAGACAGGAGGCAGAACAAGAGACAGAGAGCAAGTCCGTGGTGGTTGTCTTCCTTCTGCCTTTGTTCTATCAGGTCCACAGCTTACTGGATGCAGGCCCCACATTGAAAGTGGTTTTTCCCTCCCGAGTTGCTGGTCCACATGCCAATCATTCCTTCCCACATGGAAATACCTTCCCAGGACACACTCAGAAGAGTTCTCATCTAATTTCCCAGGCATCTCTCAAGCTAATCAAGTTGACAACTGAAGTTAATGGCCGCAAGCACCTGATTTGAAACTGGAGAGCCATGTCTCTTAGACCCATGTATTTCTCTGTGCATGAGGTTCTATTTGCTGTGCCAGTCACCAACTGAAACAACCTTTGCTCGTATGATGGGGAGCTAAAAGCTCAGCTAATGGGAATCACTCAGTTCCCTGGCAGTCCTTTGTGAGTATACAGTGTGGGCAGTGTGAGGCACCTCAAAACTAGGTGAAGAAAGGGATTCTCGGGGCTGGAGAGATGGCTCAGAGGTTAAGAGCATTGCCTGCTCTTCCA
>LOEQ01000446.1:225703-241643 GCA_001685075.1 Bramus lutescens | reverse complement strand
TCTATCTATCTATCTATCTATCTATCTATCTATCTATCTATCTATCATTTTACTCTTTAAGGTGAGCGATGGAGAGGTGTTGCAGGTCAGTGCTCACCGTGGCTGAAGATTGTTTCATGTGGCTCAGCTATACTTAGGATGATACGACGGGCCATTGGCCTGTAATTTCTTCTGGGCTGGGGCCACGCAGTGCTTACCACTCCTAGCTGACTTTGAGATTCCTGTGTGTATATTTCGCTTTTGGCGGACAGAGACAGTAAATGCCACCTCAGGAATAGATAGCCACAGCAGTTTTCAAAATTCAGAAGTTCGTGTCGTGTCAAACTTGGCCGTCCTGGGTCCCGTATCCCCCGAGATGGGAGGGCACCTCTCCCTGTCCAGCCTTGGCCATCAGACTCAGTGTGCCGCTGCCTCTTCCTGTGGCCATTGCAGCTAGCCATGCTTGGGGACATCTGTGGTCTCATCTTACTTTCCTTTTTCTGTTTGGCTCCCATCTCTGTTTTTCTCTGGAGCTTTATCCCTGGCTTAGCCATTTTCTGGGCTTGACATGAATAAGCACAGTTTTAGTTACATGAGCGCTGCAGAGCTCACCCAGGTCCCCTTTCCTTAACCATTTTCACAGGCTGTTCATGTCTCTGGGGGTGCCAGTGTTGAGGCTTTGCGAGTTAGATGAATTGTCCCAGATCAGGAGGCCAGCAGCTGAGACTGGCTTTGATTCACCGGCCTCCATTCCCTCCTCTAGTCCAGGTGGGTGGGGAATGAATGTTTGGTTCCTTCTAACCTACGCTTGTGGGAAGGTGTGATTTCAGGGGCTGCCAATGTTGTTCTTGCTCTGGTTGCAGTTCCTGCAGAATTCTTGATATTAGGAACTTCTCTTTCTAGCAGTTGGGATGTTAACTCAGCAATGGAATAAAACATTTCTCCTCTGGCTTTCTTAACCGTGTGTGTGTGTGTGTGTGTGTGTACACACACACTAATACTATTTTCTATTTTATTTTCTAGTGATGCGATCCAATCCTGAGCCTTGGACATGCTGAACACTGAACCCCCAACCCAATTTTATTTTTACGTTGAGTGCAATGTTTTTTCTCTAAGTAGTCCAGTTAGCACATCTGGCTTGTAGAATCACACACATATGTACACATGTGTCTGACTTTCTTAAACAACACTTGTAGTTGTTATGGTCCTATTTGGTGCTCTTGCAGTTCATTGAAGTGTACCATTTAGTTGCTTTTGGCCAGAAGGCTGGGTAGGTTGAGGGACTGAAAACACCAGGACTTTGGAGGGAGAACCTGACTCAGGTCATGTGTCCGACACGCAGAGGTTGGAAAACTTTGCCACATGACTTTGCCAAGCTCATCTTCACACGCATCTCATCTTGGAAGAGGGATCCATGATAAGAACATACAGGATTTTAGTTAGAGGGAGAACACTTGGTACAGTATATGGTGTATGAATATCCACACACTTAATTATTTGTTATTAATTCATAACACTTCCAAGTGAATGAATGGGATATAATTGGATGATCTTTATTTAAATATTCAGCACCTTTGTGACTGATTGTCCTTTCTCATGTCACATAATCATTTGTGACAGCAGGACCTCCTTTTTTACTGGTAGACAGGAGGCAAGTAAAGTTGGTTATCAGCTGTTTTCTGCCCTGTGGATTTCCTGGTCACTTCCTTTCCTTTTTTGAGAGGACCCCCCCATGTCCTCTGGGAAGATGGGGGTATCAAAAAGTTGGGTGACTTCTCTTTTGAAAACCACTTAGTGTTGCCATGTCACTCTGTGCTGTGGTAGAAAAGAGTGCGTCAAATTAGGTTAACAAGCAGGATCCCTCTCTGTCTGCTCAGGTTTGACTTAGGACTGCTGTATATTAAACGTGCCTGGATGTTCATTCCCTTATGTAAAAAGGCACAGTGTTTGCGTGGAGCCTACACGTGTCCTCTCTTATGCTTCCAATCATTGTTAGGTTATTTTAATATACAATGTAAAGGATATATGAGCCATTGTGAAACTATATTGCTTAGGCAATGAGAATAGGAATAATAGGTGTATACATATTTGGCACAAACTTTTCCTCCCCAATGTTTCATCTGTGGTCCCTTCAGTTTGCTGAGGGGAAGCCAGAAGGGAGCCCATGGCTCTGGAGGCTGATGGCAATTCATTCAGGGTGGTGCTCTAGGGACCAGCTTTTGGCTGCTCTTAGCTGTATAGATGTGGCCGATAACAGTCAGCTGGGTGACCTACCAGCCCCACTACATGGGTGAATGAGAAGATAATCTGTATTAAGTGTAAAGAAGAAAACAAAGCAGAGATATGGAGGAGAGCAACCTGGGCAACTGGTGAAGGCTCCTTTGAATGGTGTGACCAGGGAAGCCTTTCTGAGAAGATGGAGTATAGGTGTGAACACAGGAAGGAATTGGCTGTGGAAAATGAGGGCGAGGACCATCATGTGAGAGAGTAGTTGGTGCCAAGGCCCTGTGGAGTGCGTGAGCTTGTGGGGGCGTTGAGAAAGGGAAGACGGGGAGCAGAGAGTGAGGCTGGTGGGGTTTCAGCTGGAGCGGGAAAGCGGGAGGTCGGGCTTGAGGGCTTGTGCGCCATGGACAGCCACTGGAAAACTTTGTGCTTGGGACGAAAACCAGGGCATGGCCTTGTCTGATCTGGCTTCTGTTTTCTCGTTTTGTTTTTTTGATACAGGGTTTCTCTGTGAAGCAGCCCTTACTGTTCTGGAACTTACTTTGTGGAACAGGCTGGCCTTGAACTCACAGCAAATCCTACTGCCTCTGCCTCCCAAGTGCTGGGATTAAAGGCGCGCGCCACCACCACCCAGCTGTGATCTGGCTTCTGTGGTAGCCCTGAATGTAGGGAGTAGAGCTGGGGATGTTGCCTTATTCTGGAGATGATGCTTTAGACTGTGACGTTGCTCATGTTGGACTCTGAAGTCAAGTTTAGGACAATTCATCCATCTCTTTAAACCTCAGTACTTTGAGCACAGCAGTTGAAATTGGGATGTCTGTCTGTCCCTTTTCTTCCTACAGGGGTTAGGTAAGTTCTCTGGCCTCCCTGTGTCCTGGATCCTTTGCCACGTGTGCTGGGCATCCAGCCTTTCTCTTGTTGCCTTCATGCGTTCTGCTCGCATTATTGTTCTTTCCTGGCATGTTCTGCTGGAGCTCCCGTGTCTGAAGTTGCCTATTCCTCCTTGAATAGGGTTTCTGTGAAAGCGGTCCTGGCCGGGTTTGTTTTCTCTGACATCAAATGACCAATTGAACAGATTTTAACCTGTACCCAGGAGGTTCAGATACAGATGTGTTTACTGGGACAAAGCAGCTCTTTAAGCCACAGGCTTAAAACAGGTGGGAGACATCAGAATGCTTTGTGTTTGAGAACTTGAAAGTGTTTGAGTATAGGAACTGATAGATCTGACTGAAAATATTTTGCTCCGCCAATGGTCTATCCTAATTTTTATTTTAGAAATCAGAGCCATTTTAGTTGAATAGATGGTATTTTGGGACATTCTCAGCAAGCAAGAGTTGAACACATTTTTGAAAACACTCAGTGTCTCACTTCTCAATAGAAAGGGCAAGCAGGGAGGGAATTGAAGTGGGGGAATAATCAGCAAGTTCTGTTTTACTTACAGGCCCAGTTTCTTGACTGCCTGGAGGCAAGGAGATTGTCACTCTCCAGGAGGAAAACCCCTGTGTTATCTATCAGAAGGCAGCAGTCATCTGAGTCATGTTTTCCTGAGGGAAAGGCAGAAGTGAAAGGGAGCGATCAAGGGATGGGAAAGGGGGCAAGGTAGTGTTTGGGGAGGCGGGGGACCATGTGCTTCCAACAGAGAGAGAGAGAGAGAGAGGGAGAGGGAGAGGGGGAGAGNGGGGAGAGAGAGATTCCAACTTAAATATGTACTAAATTGAACAATTTTACATGTTCTCAAAGGGGTGTGGGGGTGTGGGTTTGTGTGTTCAAGTATGTTCATGCACATGCATGTTCCTGAGTGTGTGTGTGTGTGCGCGCGCGCGCGTGTGTGTGTAAGCCAGAAGAAAATGGCAGGTGCTACTCCTCAGGTATTATCTACTTGTTGCTTGTTTCTTTGTTTGTTTGTTTATTTATTTTAAGATAGAGTGTCCATGCTGACTGGCCAGGGAATCTGTGGATTTGCCTATCTCCCCACTGCTGGAATTATACTCATATGCCACTATGCCTGACTGTTTTTGTTTTTTACTGTAGGTTGTAGGTCCCTTGCTTGCAAGACAAGCACCTTACTGACTGAGCCATCGCCCTAGCCCCTCGAGATAATTCCAAGTCACAGTGTCAGCACGAAGGTCTAGTGAGATGCCTGTGGGAGCATGTTGTATGTGGCAGAGGAGCATGCACATGCGAACATGTGTGCTCCAAGGGCCTGGCTCCCTAGCACCTGTTGTAGCTGTCAGCACCATCTTAACATGGATTCTGACAGGAGCCTCACTAACTGGGAACAGATGACGCATCTGTGAGCAGCATTTCTGGAAGTTTCTCTGTCTACTCTGCAGCTTAGAAAATGCTTAATAAGGAGCATCAAAAAGATACCGACTCTCCACTAGCGAGGTGCCTAGCGACATAGGGATAATGAGGCTCACCTGTGAGCACCCCATCCAGCTTAATGCACCTTACACAAAGCCAGACCTCTCTGGGGAGAAAAAAGCCTCTGTTCTTGTTTGGATTCTGGAATTGACTGGGTCCTGGGAACAGGGAAACCTGCTGGGTGTTAAAAATAGGTGATCATTGTCTTTGACCCCTGGTGCTTCTGACCCGGTGTTTGAAGAGACCGTTTCCCAGATGGGTGCCAGTGCTACCTCCTGCTAATGCAACATGGCTGCCCTGGAACTGGCTTGTTCAGTCTCAGCATCACCTGGGAGCATCATCAGCACCACCTGGGGACATGACTGTGTTGTATATCAGGCCTCTAACACTCAGCATCTTCAGGTGATTCTGGTGCAGACTGTAAGTCCAGAAGCATTAGTCTGTCCCCTTTCAGAGGGACCAAGCAGAAATCAGTGACAGCAGTCAGACCCTCTCTGCTGATGAGGTGGTTTTAGGTTGAAGCATGTTGAGTGGTTAGGAAGGGGAACTCTGATCGCAGGGATGGCTTTTGACATGATTAAGTATTTGGGTCACCAGACCTGGGTTCCTAAGTGCTCTTCCTACAGTGTGTACAGGGGCCAGTTAAGTTTGTTGTCTCAGTGGAGTCCCAACTGGCCGCTCAGTCCCACGCACAGCACATCCGTTAGTTGTGGTCTTCTGTGTTGCTACACCTGCAGAAACCTAGGACAAGTGGGTATTTCGTGGGTCTGTTTCTTCCTTCACCAGACTTAAGTTATTTGCTTATTTAGATTTTTTTAAAAATGGTGCTGGGGATGGAAGCGAGGACCTTGTGTATCCTAGGCAACTACACTGCCTCTGATCTACAACTCCAGCCTTGTTTAAAGTCACAGTATTACATGTAGCTCGGGCTGGCACTGAGCACTGGTCCTGCTTGTGTCCCTTGAGCACTGGGATTACTGGAATGTGCTCCATGCTTGGCCTGAGAAGCTCTTTTGTCTTAGTGTGTGGACCCAGACTCAGTCAGATGCTGTGGTAGTTGAGGGCCACCAGAAGCGAGCACTGGAAATTGGGAAGGGTCACGAGCTTTGTACCAGACAAAGGTTGTAAACTCAAGCGCTGGAGGGCCAACTGCAGTGCTGGGAATGGAGGCTGAAGTCAGGGGGCCGTGGGGGAGACTAGCAAACTCTCTCCCACATCCTTCAGTGTCTGCCAACTGTGGACCTCAACTTTCCAAGTCTTTGGACATTTGTTTCATATTGTTTCAAAAGAAGCTGGAAATCTATTTGTAGTTGATATTTCCCACTCTTAAGAAAACTGTTAAACTGTTTGAAAGTCTTGCAGGCACCAAACAAAAACATCCCTATGGGGCAGTTTCTGATATGCCCTGTAGCCAGCACTTCCAGGTTAGTTGTTCTCATGAAAACGTACCTATGAGATGTGAGGAAATTGACTTCCTACGTAGTAATTCTTCGGTTAAGTAGTACCCCGCTTTAAGCCTGCAATTTCATCTTAGTTTACTTATTTTCATTACTTCTAAGATTGCAACATTGTGTGCCAGTATTGTTAAGATGGATTACCTTTGCATGGATGGACCCAGAAGACTCTGGGTGGCTATTTTTCAGTAAAGACAGACTTTTGGGTCCTCCTGCCTCAGTTTACAGAGTACTGGCTGTGTACTCCTGGCTTCTAGCTTGTGCTGTTTCTATCTGTATTATCAAATTTTACGTGCCCCTTAAATTGTATTATGTTTCCAAATTTGAGGACAACTTAGTGGGGTCCTTATTGGATTATTAAATTACCAATTGTCTTAAAGTCCTTTTTATCCTCAGAATGCTCTGAATTGGCAAACAGAACTAAGAAATACTGTTTCTAGTACTTAAAAAATTACCTCCCCATGATAAAAATTGTGAAGCTTTTTTCTTAAAAATTATGGATCATTTTAATCTTTCAGTTTGATCTGCAACTATATAGATAATGCATAGGCTTTAAGTATATGTGTGAATACAGGTTGTATGCACACATTTATCTTTGCACACATGCATGGATGGTTATAATAGATGACAGTTTAAGTCTTCATTAGGTCTTAGCCAACTGTTAATTCCTTCCTAAAAGCTCAAAGAAAGATGTACCAGCAGCTCTGCCTCATGCTAGGTGCAGGATTGTAATCAAATGGAAGCCTGTCTGCAGGCCGCCTGCAGTTTCTCAGGGATATGGTGCTTATGAAGGCTTCCTGGAGCATGCCAGCCCCTTGTTAGGGGTGTTCAGGCTTTGTCTCATTCGGGCTAGAGGGCTGCAGGTGGAGCACGTGGCAGGGTAAGTGCTTTTCAGTCTTTTGTGAACCGCTCGTGATCCGCTGTTGAAGAAGTTTGCTCTTGGGTCTTGGATAATGAGCAGTTAGCTCCGAGGTTGGGAAAGGTGTACTGACAAGGGCTGTGGAAGTAAGGAGGCCTCTGTGGAGAGGTAAAGGCTGAGAGACCTTCTGTGAACAGCGCAGAGTTGATTCTTGAGGAGATGCCGCATCCCAAAGGGGGGCACTCCATCACCTCTGTAGGTCTGGGTTTTGTGACCCAGCGTGGTGGTATCATTAAAGTGGTGTTAGGGCAGTGGCTCAGCCTGTGGGTCAAACGACCCTTTTTTCACAGGGTTTGCCTAAGACCACCAGAAAACACGGAAATTTATGTCGCAATTCATAACAGTAGCAAAATTACAG
Source organism: Bramus lutescens (assembly GCA_001685075.1). Lineage (NCBI taxonomy): Eukaryota > Metazoa > Chordata > Mammalia > Rodentia > Cricetidae > Bramus > Bramus lutescens. The sequence goes on along the minus strand of LOEQ01000446.1, from coordinate 234,346 downwards.
TTGTGACATAGCAGCGAGAATTCTTTTATGGTTGGGTGTCAACACAACATGAACTGTTTTAAAGGGTAGCATCCTTAGGAAGGTTGAGAACCACTGTATGAGCAACTAGGGGAGATAGGTGCTGTGCACCGCGCCCCCGGTCTACGCTCTGTGCGCTAGAATCCAGTTTGCCTGCTTTGGGCAAGGGGCTGGAGGTTGAGAATACACACCCAGAGACAGACCGACACACAGACCTCCAATCGCTGGTACAAAAGCCCTTCTTTAATAGTACCATGGAGGCTTAAATACCCTGCAGTCAATGGCCAACAGGTGAAAATCCCATCCTCTGATCCTATACGGAAGGCACAGCTTTTAGTAATTCCAATTAGATGATTCTAGCAGGGAAGAGCAGCTGAAGGCCAGGACTCAGTCCCAACAGATAGGTCCGTCAAGTTTGCCCTACAAAACATGAGGACCTGAGCTCAGATCCTCAACTCAAGGAAAAAGTTGGGCATGGTGATTTTGTGCTTATAATTCTAGAGTTGGGGAGGCAGGGCCAGATGGATGTCAGACTTATTGGCCAGCTGGTCTAGCCCTGGATCCCAGTTGAGAGACCTTATCTCAAAAATAACAATACAAACAAAAACCCCAAGGGGGGTTGCTCCTAAAGAATGACACCTAGCTTGACCTCTACTTTGCACACTCATGTGTGTTCACATTCACACGCACCCCCATCCCCATTACCAAAGATTCAATTCTGGTGGCGAGCCCACCTGGGGTGCATTTTGTACAATGTGCCATCCTGCAGAGTTCTGCCCTTTAGAATGACAGAATTCTTCCTCTCTTTGCAGTGGGCTGATTGTCTCATGTCTTAACGAATGCAGATCTCATGCTGCTTGGCACATGAGATGTGTTAAGACAGAGGAGTGTTAGCCGGAATTCAGGTCCTCGAAGTTGAGTGTGAAATGATGCAAATATACATGAACATAACACCCCAGATTATTCCCATAGGTGCATCCTAAATTGTTAGCCACAGACTGGAAGAAAGCAGAACATCTCGGCCCCAGGCTGGCATCTAAACAGGCACAAATGCAGTGCTGACTGATAAGCAGTGCCTGTTGTAAGAATGAGGAAGTCTTGCCCTTAGCTTGTGAGATAGTGACTCTGGCCGACACAGCCGGCTGCAGAGGCTCTGTGGGNAGAGGCTCTGTGGGTGGGAGAGCCAGCTCTCTGAGCTTCTAGGTTCTACCTGCTTAGGGTTGCCAGTGCAAGCCGTGAGTAGGAGAGCAGTGAGGATGGCCAAGGGTGAGGCTCTGCACGGTGTAGCAAGCTGCAAGCATGACCTGGTGTGTCTTCGTAGTCACCACTAGCCTGTCCAGCTTTTTGAAACAGGTGTGGGTTTTCTCAAGTAAAGTTAAAATCCCTTATCACTTAAGGGTATCTACTTTAAAATGAGAGTTTTTCTATTTATTTATTTATTTTTTGCATGTGGCTGGTTTAATATCTTTTAAAGCTTTCTAGTTTCTCAGCTCTGATTGTCTGGAAAACGAAGCTTCACTTGAGTACTGTGTTCCCGGGACCTGTCAGGAGCTGTGTTTCTCTCTCCCACTCATGGTCTGTGGGCTGAGCATATTCCATTATTTCACCTATCAAGGCTGGCAATGGGCAGCATCTGTTGTTAATGTTAGCGAGTCCTGCCTGCATGCCAGGCACCATCCTAAGAGCTGAGGATACAGCAGGGAGTACAAAGTTACAACTCCTTTCTTTCTGGAGCTGGTGACCTAGTGGGGGCTGGTCGCTGATGGGTATAGTTAATTGCATACAGATCAGATACATGCTGCATGGAAGGACCACAGATGGTAATGAGGAGCAGGAGGGCATGCAGTCTAACCAGGGGAACTGAGGACAGATCTCAGTGAGCATTGTGACCAACAGATGGGAGGGTATTCTTGGCAGAAGGATGAGCAAATACCAGTGTCCTTAAATGGGCTGTGGCTGGTGTGTTGAAGAGAGAAGAGGATGGGAGAAGCTGTGTTGGAAGAGGAGAGGGGAGGCCAGATAGTAGGTGCCTCAGAGATCATGAATTCTACTCAGCTTTACCTGAGGGCTTCAGGGAGCCCTTGAAGGGTTTTGAGCCAAGGGACAATATCAGACATCTTAAAGGTATAATGATGGCTATACAAGGTGGAGTTAGACTTAAGTTCAAACATTGTATCCATAATCACGTGAAAGAGGATGCTTAATTTAGGTGGTAGCTGTGACCACCCTGAGAGGAGTTTGTGGGTTGTGTATGCTGGAAAGCCAGTAGGAGTTACTGAAGGGCTAGGTGTGGGTGGGAGAAGACATCCCTAAAATGTTCTCACTGAAGGGTAGAGTAGCCATCTTCAGAGAGGTAGACGAGTGGGAGAAGCTGGTTCAGGGACACTCAGGGTTTTAAACTTGTGATTCCTTCTAACCGGGGGGTGTGGGTGGATGCATTAGTGTATGGATTAGTGGAGGTGTGTGTACTAGAGAGGAAACTGGTGGCCATTGGAGTGTAGACAGTGGTTGAGACTGCAAGATGTCTCCAAGCAAGGGAACTGGTGCTGTGGGACAATGGTCTGTATCCTGTCACTTGTATTTAAATAAATGCTGATTGGCCAGTAGCCAGGCAGGAAGTAGAGGCGGGGCAATGAGATTTCTGGGAAGAGGGAAGTTTCAGTCTGCACTCATCACCCAGAGAGGAAACCAGACACAGAGCAAGCAAGATGTGACTGCCTCACCGAAAAAAGGTACCAAGCCACATGTGGCTAACACAGACAAGAATTATGGGCTAATATAAGTTATAAGAATTAATAAGAAGCCTGAGATATTAGGCCAATCAGTTTGTAATTAATGTAGACCTCTGTGTGTTTCTTTGGGACTTAACCGCCGTCAACAAATGGGAGACAGGGAAGGAATAGGAGGGAAGGAACACAATGATACAGGACCTGGGGCATTTCAAATTTCTCTTACAAGTTGCAGAGATGAAGGGCTGGGAGTTAGCCTACAAGGCAAGCAAGAGGACCTAGTTTGGCACCCAGAACCATATAGGTGTACCTGGCATGGTGGTGCACACTTGTAATCCCAGTGCTGGGGAGGTAGAGGCAGGTGAATCTCTGGGGCTTGCTGGCCAGCCAGCCTAGCCTAAGTTGTTAATTCCAGGTCATTGATAGATTCTTTATCAAAGAAAGTGGATACTTTTCCTGAAGATGATATCCAAGGTGTTGACCTCTGACCTTGTACGCATGTGCACATGGGCGTGCACGTGCATACACAGACACTAACAAACATGCATGCACCACCTCCAATGTGCACACACACACACGTGTGCACCACCTCCAACGTGCACACACACACACACACACACACACACACACATAAACACATGACATAATATCAAAGGAAGAAGTCCTAGAGATGAAGAACAGTGAGCAAACAGCATACGTGCTCCCAGGATGTAGGAGGCCAATGAGGAGCCTTTGCATCCCTAAAGGGATTCCCTGGAAAGAGGGAGTGAGCAACTGCCCTAGCACTGCTGTTGGGATGAGAGAACTGATCATTGCTTTTGGCTCTGGGCATGATGGACTTGATAGGGTCGTTGGTGGGAGCAGCAGTTATCTCATTACATTGAAGCACAGATGGAGCTGGATGGAACCAGATGCCGTACCACATGGTTCTAAGTCTAGCTTTCAGAAGACTGATCTAGGACGATTGCCTTGAATCACTACCAGCCAGGGCTGTATAGAGAGATCCTGTCTAAGAAACAAAAAACTAAACAAACAAACCAAAGACACCTTCCTAAATAAACACGACTCTGATGGATTCTCAACTTGAATAGTAGGTAACTGGTTGAGAGAGAGCTGATAAAGTGGGAAGGATCTCAAACTCCCTGCACTGTGGACACCACAGTCTGACAAAGCCGTTCATCTAGTGAGCGATTCTGTCCAAACCTCCTTAATGTCAGACCCAAAACCTTGCAGGGAGTCCTCATTGCTGTCGATTGCCCTTCATGTCTTATATGATTTATCTGGGGCAGCCAGAATTCTATGAGATGATATATAAATGTTTCTAGACCATGTGCTGGAAACTCTGTTAGAGAAAAACTGGTACAACTAAAGAGAACCAATCACTTTTGAATATAATCTGTGCAGTATTTATTGAACACCTGTCATTGGCAATGGCCTTGTTTGGGCACAAGGGACAGAAAGGCTCAGTTTCTCTGATACTTTCAATCAAGCTCCTAAGCATCCTGGAGAGGAGGGAAGTGGCATCTGACTCAGGTGTGAGCAAGTGCTTCAAGGGGATCTCTCCTGTAGGAAGAGACATCCAGGTCAAAACCCCAGATGAGCAAGAGGCGGCCAGGCTTACTGGTAGGGGAATGCATGTTCTTGGCAGAAAAGACGGTGTAACATTGTGCAGGTTCTGTGGTGAGGTGCAGAGTAGAAAGAGGGGAGGCCAGAGGTGGGAAGGAGTGTGCTAGATCACCAGGGTCCTTCATGTGCCGCTGAGGGGCTGGACCAGTGAAAGTCTTTGTATCTTGTGGTGATCCTCCTTTGTGAAGGAAGTGTTTGTGTGTGTATGTGTGTGTGCATTGCACAAATAATGCATGCATATAACAGTATGTATATCTATAACTGCATATCTATCACTGCATAACACACACAGAGTTGTATTTTTCAGACCCTTGTAAGTTACTCTCTAATTCAGAGTTCCATCAGGACGCCCTGGTTTATTGTTCATATTGCGTATGATTATACTGACCTTTCAGACTTGCCACCTAAAGAACTTGTTACCCTGAATCTTGGGGAAATATCACCTGAGGGCTCTGTGAGGAAGGAATGTGACTCTCTCTGTATGTATTCCCTTTGATCTGTGAAATGTAAAAGTGATCCCAAGTGTAAAGACGTAAAATCTTTGTCTAAAAGAAGGACCCATGAAAGACTAATTGGAGCTGGAAAAAGAGAGAGGGGTGGGGTTGGACAAGGGCTGGGGAGAAAAGGGAAGCCAGCAGGATGCAGAGGGGAGTAAGGCCAGCTGGGGGTAGGAGAGGAACCTTGTTGTGGGGTGTGGCCCGTGGACACACCTCAAGTCTAGGATGCTTGGAGTCTATCACTGAGATCAGCTGTAGGTCTCAGATTAATGATTGATTATAATTTGGAGCTCAGAGTGTAGGCTTTGTATGTTCAGAGACTCCTCCATGCTATCAGCCAGAGCCTCACATTTATATGCTGCTGAAGTGGACAGGGATATGGAGGACCCTTGTCCCTGACGCCAAGGGCAAGGTGCTTGACTCAGATGAGCAGTAAAGTCTGGCATTTCCAGCTCTCCCTCCCTCTCTCCCTCCCTCCGCACTTTGCCCTTGCTGTACTTTGTACCAGGTCTTCATGCTTACATACCTACGCACAGCCGGGTAACTTTAACCCGAACCCTGAGGAGAGAGAATTAGCTGCAGTGACCCTCTCACACCCTGACTCTGATGAGTCACCCAGTTGCCCCCAGCCACGTGGGTGTCCATGTCCTGGACTCCTTAGGGCACACAGTTTGCACCTTAAACTGTCGGATCCTGATTAAGGCTGGATATAAAGACAACTTGGGTGCTACCTCTGAGGGTGTGGCTGCCTGCCTCTCACTTTGTCTTCTCCTAGGACATCTGCCATTACTGCTTCTCTCCCAGGGCTAAGTATGTACTCACCTCTGGGAAAACATCAGTGGAATGTGGTTTTGAAACAATTTCACAGAGTAGACTTTTAGTTTTTAGCAATTATTGTATTTTTAAAAAGTTCCCAAATTTCTGTTCCTGCCCACTCCTCCCCAACATGATTTCTGGCCGCCCTTGGAGGGCATGCGTAGCTGCTTTAAATGCCAGTTTAATGCTTTTTATCTGTTTATTTTAGCAACATTTGATTCTGTTTTGTAAGTCTTTTTGTATCAGTTTGCTTATGTTTATACTGAGAGTAGTTTTTATTTCTCCCTTATATTAAAAAAGTAAAATTCTTGCAAAAATATTTTAATTGTTTATCAAGTGCAGGGTCCTGGGTTCTGTTTCTAACATGCACACATACCTCATCCATGTACATGAACGCACATGCACGTGCTTACATACACACACATATACCTCATGCACACATGTATGGGAAGGGGCATGCCTATTGGTATTTTAAAATATTTTAAAAGTTTTCCTATTTTAAAATTAGGTTGAGATGATAGGTAACATTTGGTCCTGTTCTCAGAAATTCTGTCTCTGAGAATTATGGTCTCGTGAATCAAAGAAGAGAGGAACATTTTCTAAGCATCAATAGCAAAGGAAGGAAACACATCTAAGCAGCCTCAGGAAGTCATGAGGACCGTTCTGACCTGGTTGCTGTCTGAAAGCTGTAGTGGTAGATTTGTGGAAGTGGTAAGGGTTGGGATCAGACCTTCCTAATAACCTAATTGCCTTCAGAAGCTCTCCAGACGGTTTTGTGGCTCAGTGTGGATAATTATCACCCTTGGTGGTAACTGTGTAACTATAATGTTTTAGAAGCCCATAAGCCTATCTCAATTTTCTTGTAACAACAGATTGCATTGTTTAGGGTTCCGTCCTGTTCCCTCCTCAGACTGCTGAAGTTACAAAGTGGCGCAGTGTGGCAGGGGGCTCAGCTAGGCAGGTCCATATTCTACTTGATTAACATTTTTGTTGTTGTTGCTGTTACTGTTGTCCAATGGAGATCTCCATCATCTTTAATGCAAATAGTATTGCCTTGGATTCTTGAGATGGTCAAGGACGGTCTCTGGTTATCAAATGAAGACCTGCCAGGTGAAGAAGGTATTTTCCTTACATATGATCCAGTCTAAAGTAAACACTCAAAGTTCCTGAAAAAGTAGGAGTCAGCTTCTAAAGGTCATGCTTGTCACCAGAATGTATCTGGGGTGCAGGAGCGGAGGCCTGTGGTTAATTACCTGCTAGAGAGGCATAGAGAACTCTATTCTGGAGAGAAAATACATTGCCTCATTCATCTGTGTCTCTATGCCTGTCTGTCTCCTTCTCTCTTCCCCCAGTCTCTCTCCTCCTCTTTCTCCCTTCTCCCCTCCCCTCGCCCCTTCTCTGTGACTATTGCAGTATTTTACAGTGGTTATGGACCAGTGGTAGGGTGACTTCAGACATCCATGTCCCTCACTGTCCCCACCCGCACGTGCCATGCCATCACTGAACTTCCATGGCTCATGCTGGGAGTTGAGCGAGCTTTGATGCCAACATCCACAGAGCAGACAGCTTCTTAAAGGGAAACTTGACGTGCTTTATAAGATCTGCACATATGCCCTGGCAGAGACAGTTCACCTCTTCAGCAAGACAGCCTTGATGCCACAATTTTCACACTGAACAAGGATGTAAGTTACATCTCAGAGAGCAATGGGGAGGAGAAAACCAGAGCGCATTGACCTTGTGCATGGTGCTCAGGCACCAGGACGCCTAGTCTGCCTCGTTGCTTCCTCGAAGTGGAGGGTAACTGTGAACGACTTCTTGTCCCCTTAGCTCTTCCGCTTCTGTCCCGAGACTTGACATCAGAGAGAAACATCCACAGCAGGTGCCCCGCAAGGCCGTATTTCTGGTTTCGTCAGTTTGTGCCGGAGACTCACTCAGTTCCTGCTTCGCCAAGACTCTTGATGACTAGAGGGTGTGATAGTGTCATTTGGGTGCATTCACGGTGTAGTGTGCACACCACTGAGTAATCGTCCTGGCAAAGCAGCGCCACATGGAAGGTGCTCCGTCTCGCCAAGCTCAATTAAGGAAGCCAGCCTAGAAATAGTTTCGTAAGATCGGCGCCGGTAAGCACTGTGGGAACAGCTGTCAGCAATGACGGCTGCGCCTTAGGTACCTGTCCCAGCCCTTGGTGTCTATGCCACAGAGAGTTGCCAGCTTTGCAAAGTGCTTAGGTGACTTGTGCAAAAGGGGAGTGCTTTGTTCTTATGAACGATCCCTCCTGCTGTCAGAGAGCCACCTGGGCTGGGAACCCTGGTCAGGCAGAAAGTTGCTAGGCTAGGCGAGTGTTAAGAGCGACTGGGCACAGAACTGACAGAAAATAACCCGAGCTCAGGCCTATAATGTTTGCTTTGGGGGTCAGGAAGTTACACAAAAAGCTTATACGTTGACCTGGTTTGCGAGTCCACAGCTGAAGTGGGGCTTTTGGGAGGCATCTTTGATTGAAGTGGTTGCCTCCAGAACAGGACTTCAGCCATGTTTCCTGTAGAATGAGAATAATCTCAACAGGCAAAGAACTAGTCCTTGAGAGACTCAGTCTCTTCTAGGTCCATTTTCAACTTGATAGATGAATCTGCTGTTATTTGTAAGATATGTGGGGTGGTCAGCCCCCCTCCCTCTATCCCTCTAAGAGTAAATTGATTTAGAACTCTGGGGAGATGTGAGCCATTCTGTAGGTTCTTAGCTTATCTGAGATGCTCTGAAATTTCAAACTCTGCTGATTGGTTTCGTCATTTAAAACACATACACAGCCAGGGGGTGGTGGCGCACGCCTTTAATCTGGGCAGAAGCAGGAGGATCTCTGTGAGTTTGAGGCCAGCCTGGGCTACAGAGCAAGTACCAGAATATACTCCAAAGCTACACAGGGAAACACTGTCTTGAAAAACCAAACCCCCCAACCCCCC
>LOEQ01000446.1:213137-224276 GCA_001685075.1 Bramus lutescens | reverse complement strand
GTTTTGATTTAGAAGCCGACCGCAGTATTTATGCGGGAGGGACTTCCTGTCCCTCCGCCAAGAAGCCTAGGCAGTGAAGGTGTGGATGCAGCTTTGCATGTTTAGCTCCTGGAAGCAGAGGGAACTACCTCGAAATTTCCATGGCCTTGGAGGAAACAGGATGGAGGATAGGAAACAGCTGCCAGGAGCAGGGTGGCAGAAATGCAGATTCACACAGTGTTCAGCAACCACAGGGATGTCAACGGGAAAGCCTCTGATTACACATTGGGGAGCTGTGGAATGCGATTTGTTTTCAGATGTTGGCCCCTCCCTGCCTTTGTCCTTCAGTTGCCTGGAGATTTTATTTTTACTTATCAAATTATCAGAAGTGCTTTCTTTAAAAATAAAAAAAATGTGCGTGCATGTGTGCTTGCATGCACGTGCATGAGCTCATGCATACCATTGCATACATGTGGAGGTCAGATGGTAGTTTTTCAGGCATTAGTTGTTTGCTTTCATCGTGTGGGACCTGGGGATTAAATTCAAGTCCTCAAGTTTGGCAGCAAGTGCTTTTGCCTGCTGAGCCATCTTGTATACCCAGGAGTGCTTTCTTGTAAAAAGTTAAACAGCATTAACTCTAGATAGGTTGGAAAAGACAGCCCATATCCCTCCCTGCTAATCCCTGTCTCACAATAGGTACCAGCATCTTCCAGAAGCTGGTTTAGACATTCCTGTACATGTTTATACTTATTTATGTATCATTGTTTTCTGTTGTAGGAATAGGCTGATACATTGTTTGAATTTGACCCTGTGATACTTTTATGGTGAATTCTGTCTTAAAGCTTCCCCATCACTACATTTAGACAAACCCAAACCATTTTAGAAGAAATTTTTATGTCACCAAACCTAATTAACTTCATTTATAATTTGGATGTCTGTGTCGTGATGTTAGGAACAGGTGGGTCCTGTGGCCATGCACTTTGTCTGGACAGGGGACTCTAGATGTTTGGTGACAGACAGGCATACTGGCACCTGGTAGAATATCTTGGGTCCGTTTGGCAAGGGGGAATTGATTATCTGCAAGAGGTTGTGACTCAGACCTGTTCTGCTCAGAACAGCCAGTCATTCTTTATGCCAGGCTATTATGTAAGAGGTGATCCTGGCGATCTCTGAGAGGAGGAATGAAGCATGCGGGGGAACATTTTTCCAAAGATTGCATCATACTTTTGCAAAGCCACCTTAAGGGAGATTGCTCAAGGGGCTTGCGAGTTGGTTCAGTGATGAAGTGCTTGTCTGGCAGGATTCAACGCTGAGCCCCGGCACTCACATGCAAAACCAGCATGGCAGTGGATTCTTCTGAGCCCAGCACTAGGGAGGCAGAAACAAGAGGATCCCTGGGTCTTTGGTGGACAGACAGGCTAGCCAATCGGTTAGCTCCAGGCTTATTGACAGACCTTGTCTCAAAAGGTTAGGGTGAGAGTGCTGAGGGGGATCTTGTCATGTACACACACACACGCACACACATGGAGGGCAAGGCAAACTTCTTTCTGTTTTGTTGTTGAGAAGTGGGACCCAGGATCGGAAGGAGAAACAGTGTTGGGCATTGTGTCATTACTGTCCTGGGTTAAGTAAGACGTTGTAGGAAGCATCTATGACAAATTGTTAAAACTGTCTATGTATTTAAGTTTGCCAAGCTCCAGAAGACCTGGACTTGACATTTCTGGCTGTGCCCTGACGTGCAACAGCAATTGTCCCTAGAGTAGCAGTTGCTGCTGGAATGCTGCTGTGACCTTGGTCTCTACGTCTCTGAGACAGAGAGGCGGCATGCCTTCTTGGCTTTATAGTTTACAGGCCACCTGCCATCATTCTTTTCCTTCCATGCTCTGAAGGCACACAGAACCGTGGCCCTAGCCCCTTTCAGAATAGCAAAACGCAGACATGTGTGAAACCATGGAGTAAAGATGATGTCATTATTAAGGACCTGTGCCTAGTGTCCTATCCTCTGCTCTTAAAGGCACAGGCCTTTCCATTGCCTTATTTCAAAATTACTGGTTGGTTCCATAAAGAGGGACATTTTGCAGGGAAGAAAGACTTGTTTTTTTGCTTTGCTTTTCTTCCTTTAAGTATTTTTTTTTCACATAATATAGTTTATCATGTTTTTCCCCTCCCTCAACCCCTCCCAGGTCCCCCTTACCTCTCTACCCACCTAACTTCACATTCTTTCTTTATCAAGCAAAGTAAAACAAAACAAAAAAGAAAATAGAAACAAAAAATAAGTAAAACACAAAAAGTATGCCTAAACAAAACAAAAGAAAAAAAAAGCCCACCAAAACAAACAAAAGAAAACATGAGTCTGTTCTGTGTTGGTAGATTACTCCTAGGCATGGGCCTGCCCTGGACACTCCCTTGGTTTTCCCTTTTCAGCAGGGATGGCTTCCTGGCTAAGTTGGGACCTGGTGTCCACTTTCCCTTCTCAGATCTGGGATTTTGTCTGGTTTGAGCTCCTAGAGGTTTGTTTGTGCTGCCACAGTCTCTGAGTTTATGTGACGATGCTGTTTCCTTGGAGTCATCCCTGACCCCTGACTCTTAAGCTCTTTCTGACTCCAATTCCGCATAGATCCCTGAGCCCTGAGGGGAGGGGATTGATGAAAACATCCTCTGGAGGGCTGAGAGCTCCCAAGGCGAGGAAGAAACTTGTCATGAGTTACCTGGATGCTTTACTAGAGTGGCTTCTGTCAAGTGAGTTCAAAAATCCTTCAGAGTTCTTGGCTATGTCGCTTTATAAAGTGGTTCTCATCACTGAATATGGTGACCTATACCATATTGACTGTTTCTGTCTGACATTCAAGAAAACTGGGGCTCGTGGGAAAGGAGGAGGTTAAGAACGTGGTATGTGATCATAGCTCAATAATGCTAACTCCTCTGGCCAGACAGAGCGATTGCTTTCACAATGATTTCTTCAGATGCAGGTTTAATAAAGTCTACACCTGCTCCTTAAGCGTTGTTCAGTCTGCTCACATGGAGAACAAACTAGAAAGATAACTCTGTCTCCTCAGTGGGTAGTTACACTCTAAGACAGGAGTTCCTGCCAAGTTGTCAGTGTTCTGCACTATAAAAAATGCTCAAGGTAAATAATGTTAAAAGGGGGAAGTGTTTACTCAGATTCACAGTTTTAGATGTTCCAGCCCATACTTGGTTTGGGGCTGGGTGGTAACTCACTGGAAAGCATTGTGGTATTAGCATGTCAGTGGTATTAGCATGTCAGGAGTGCAGGGTACCATGGCAGAACCACTCGTGGGTGGTTGAGAGACAAGAGAGTGAAACAGGAGCTGGAATCTCATAGTCTTTTCCAAGGTCATGACCCCAGTGACCAAAACAACCCCCACGAGGCTCCAGTTCTTAAAGAAGCCACCATCTCCCAGCAGTGCCAATTGGAGTCTGGTTTGTGACAACATTCACTATCAGAGCTGTGACGTCTGCTGTAGGGAGAAGGCAGAGCTGGCCTGGGGCAGATTGGACAGCCCCATCTAGAATCCTTCTAACCCTCATTAGCGCCTTGGCTGTGAGCCTGCTTTCATACCTGTAGGATGGGGGCAGTAACACATGTATGGAATGGGTGTCCAGAGTACATTTCAGAACATGAGCTCTCCTGCTTCCACTTGCTCTAGTTTAGATCTGTCCTCTGCATGTATGTATTTATGTATGTATGTATGCATGTATGCATATACACATATGTATGTATGCATGCATGCATGTATGTATTTAATCTTTGGGGCATGGAATGGGATGACCTGCTGCTTAATTCTCAACTCTGCTCGCCACAGATAACTCCCCGTTGCTGATCCACAACAGAGAGAAAGCGTGTTTCCCTTTAGCTCACCCCTCTCGATTGCAGCCATCCTGCGATTTCTTCCTGTTCTTCCCCCAACACAGAAACTGTGCTTCAGTAAATGCAGAATCTGTCCAGTCTCAGCATTACTCTCTCTCACAGTGAGGTGTCCAAGGAGCCGACAACACAGTACAGTAAATGCTGGTATGAAATCTCACGTTACTTTGGCACAAGTTTTTAATTAGAAAGCCTCTTCCAGGTGCCTCCTCTTTATCAGCAGTGAAGAAAAAATTCCACGTAAAAACACGTTTTATGATTGTTTAAAGAATCTGTTTTGAAATAAGTAATCAGAAGTGCTTCCTGGTTAGGATATCCATAGTCTTGGGTTCTTGTTGCATGTGCCTTCCTTTTAGCAGGGGGCCCGGTAGTAATCATTGTCAGCCCTTGGTGACTCATGCATTCTGCGCTGCTCTGTGTTTGTGTGGGATATGGAAACGATTGCCCCCTCTTTCTGCAGTGCTTGATTGAGTTAGGATTGAGCAGCTGAGCTCCTCACTTTGTTATTTTTAAGGGGCCCCTACTTTTGGGGCTCCAGCTGGGGCTTGAGGAGGGGCAGCTGGCAGTGTGGCTCAGGCTGTCTCTCTCGTGAGGTCAAGCTAACATTCCTGAAGTTATAGCCTCAGTTGGGAATGGAACCCTGTATCTCCCACAGGAATGTGAGCCCTGCATGTGTAGGTTCCTCTGCTCAGTATGGACAGCCGGGCAGCTGAGGAGACAGTAGAAGAGCGGGAATGGAGAGAAAATTAACGTTTGTCGTCTTTATTGGGAGCTGTGTGTTTTATGTCCAGACATGTTTTCTTTTCTTCCTCACTCCAGTTGTCCATCTGTTTGGGAGGTATAGGGCTGGGTAAGGATAGCTGAGTTTTGATAGACTGCAGAGAAAGAAAAAAAAAGGGCAACTGCCCTTCTTTTATTATTTTATTTATTAGTGTGTGTGTGTTTTATGTGCACCACTTGTGTGTAGGTGCAGAAAGCAGAGGGAGTTCCAGGCAGTTGTGAGCTGCCTGATAAGAGCACTGGGAACCCAAGCTGGCGCCTCTGAAGAGCAGCGAGCTTAATTGCTGAGCCACCTCTCTAGCCCCTTTCCTGTTAGAAACAGAGTGCTCTCTCTTGAAAAAGAAAGTTTTAACCTACAGGGCTGAGGAGTTGAGTTTGGCAAATGATCATAGGCTCAGAAGGTGAGGGGAGCTGCTTTCCCAGTGTTCATGCGACATTCCCCTTCGGCCGGCCTTCCTGTGTCTTGGCAGATGGAGTTTCTTCCCCCGGAGCCGAATGTTTTTCCAACTGCACAGTTATAGCCGCCTTATGCACCATGATGCATGGCTAGGTGTCAGGATCATTTATAGGGGGAGGAACCCCACATGACTCAAAACATCCAACTTCTAGCAGGAAAAAGAGCAAGTTATTTTTGCAGAAGTTTTCTGTAAAAGACTACTTGGAAGTTTCGGGTTTGTTCCCAGGCAGGATTGATTGATTGATTGATTGATTTTTTTTTTAAGGCTTAAATATTTGAGTCTGTGTTTTCTAGAGTCTGTAGTTCTGATGATTGAACCTAGGGCCTTGTGCGTGCTAGGGAAGCACTCTACCACCAAACTCTTTCCTCAGCTCCGGTGTTAACTTTATAAAACAGGAAGCAAATGTTCCGTGCATTCGTGAGCTGAGCCGCATCCACCCGAAGCACCTAGTGCTCTGGACACAGATGCGTGCCAGCCCTGAAGCTGTTGACTTTATGTGGGAGCCGGGCAGATGAGTATAGGATGCCAGGTCCCGGATGGCAGTGGACAGAGGCTGCTGGAGGGGGAGGGGCAGATGTGGGGATGTTAAGAGAGGCCTCGTAGAGAAGCCTCTGGAAACTCTGGGATTAGGAGGAGTTCTGAGGTTCATGAGACCTGGCTGTGCGGAGGTGCAGCTTACACCAGTGGCAAACAGTAAGGTATTCTGGGAGAAAACTGGCATGTGGGATGGGGGACGGGGAGAAGAGTTTGGCTGTCACCATGGGCGAGCTTTTTAAAGCCTGTGACTTGTTTAGTGCAGTTTCATCTTGTTTGTATGGGAGCCTCAGGAGAGAGCAGGGCCCTCTCTAGTAATGGCTACCAGTATGTACTGTTGGCTGTTACAGGAGTTTGAACCTTACCCTTTGGGTGGGTGGTGACCTATTGCAAGGAAATGGAGGGAGTCACACTGGCATATCGGGGTCCTGCTAAGGCCTAGAAATGCAGAGAGCTGGTCCTTCCTTGGAATACTAGGCCTGTGCACATTGAGGGGAAGGGACCATGGTGGCCTCCAGTTCTGTGCCCTGGGCAGCTTTTGGTGGTTCCAAGCTTTGATGACCTGGTGAGTTGTCAGTAGCTGGTCTCACAGCCCTACCACTGAAGATATTCTGAAGCTATACTGAAAGATATCGAGGAATTTGCGCTATATATCTATATCTATGTAATTTTGCAAAGCCAGTGATCACTGGCCAAAATAACTCCAGTGGGAGTCTAGTTGTTTTAAAACTGCACTCACTCTTGATTGGTTAGTGATGGAAAAGTTTTAAGGGTGGATTTTTTCCTTGGAATGCAGTGGATGTTTGGAAATAAAGTGGGCTCTTTATGTAAAATTGGGTTTTGCATCACTGTCAAGACACTGGCCCTGTAGCCACCAGAGGCTTGTGGCTGGGCTGTCTGCAGAGTTCCAACAGATAAGGGACAGGTCTGTAGATCTTCAGGACTGTGGGATGTGGCCCCTCCCCCATTTGCCAGACTCTACTGAAGGGGTTGTCCTCTTTATGTTTCCTATATGTGGATTTTCTGATACCAGAATCCATTCTTTTAAGACTGGTTACATTGTTTTCTGATACTGGAACCTCATCCTATTAAGACTGGTTACGTTGTTGCTTTTCCCTCTGATTTTGGGTGGATGTCTTTCTGAGTGAGGCATTTCTTTTCTTATTTTGTGCTCCTGTCAGGCATTCAGATTATTCACGGGTTAATGATTTCTCCATTCCTTTCTTACGAAAGAAGAAAATATTCTCAGTGATTATGGCAGGCATCCTGCTAACGACAGGGCCTGTTGAGACCTGTGCGTCTGTCATGCTGAGTGACCTCAGAATGCCATGATTGTGAAGTTGTCATCCTTAGTTTTTAAGGTGACTGATGGTCCTCTTTGTTCCATTCTACTTAATCCTCGTGCAGGCAAAGGGTATCTGCTTTGCTCTCTGAGGGAAAAGTCAGCCAGTCTTGCAAAGGTTTCTGGGAAGTTACATTTGAAGACTCATGGATGTGCTTTACTGCGTGTGCAGATGAAGCATGCCATGCTTTTCAGGTTTATGTAACAGTGGCTACCCAGATGGAGAAAGGAGTCTAATTGTCTCACTTCTACAGAGGTAGTAGGGCTTGCCAAGCTCTTCTATTGCAAGCCCAGACGTCTCTGGCTCACCTTCTGAGTCCAGTGTGGGTGAGGTGGAGATTGCTGGAAGTATCTTTGATCATATTTTTTTCTCCTGTTATCTACTGTTATATCATTGATGACTATATATATATATAATATGTACACACACAATATATATATATATAATATTTTTTTGTTGGATATCCATTTTGGGTAAGGCACAATGTCATGAGGAAATATTTTCTTTCTCAAAAGTGCGGTTTGTGTCTGGAGGAGGAGGTGGCTGTAGGGATGACTGCAGAACACGGGTGCTGCAGAGTTGCTCAGCTGCAGTGACACTGTGCTGTTGACCGAGTGTCCTGTACTTTCAAGGTTGACGTTTGTTAGAGATGAGACTTCTGAGGTGCCCTACATGGAGTACAGAGGAAGGCAGATGAAGGGCACCCTGCTCAGCACTGTCTGTTGGGAGTGGTGTCCTAGTTCACGGCTCTGCTGCTGTAATGAAACCCGAACCAAAACAAATGTGGGGAGGAAAGGGTTTCTTCTGTCTTTTAAGTCTTTCACTGAGGGAAACCAAGTCAGAAGGCAGGGACAGAAGTAGAGACCACAGAGGAATGGTTCCTACTGGCTTGCTCCTTCTGGCTTGCTCAGTTATGTATAGCCCAGGCCCACCTGCCTAGGAAGGCAGCCACTCATAGTGGGCTGGACCCTTCTACATCCACTAGCAATTTAAAAAAATGCCCTTCAAATCCTAATCAGATGGAGGCGACCCTTCACTCAAGGGTCCCTCTTCCCAGGTGTCTGGTTTGTGTCATTTTGACTCCTGATTCCTCCTGTCTCTGCAGGTCAGGACCAGTTCTACCACTTTCTGGCTAAGTCATATCAGCAGTTTTCTCAGTCCCTCTGCTTGCCTCAGTTTCCCCACAAGTCGAAGGGAGACACAGAGCAATAGCTGGACTTCTGTTTCACCTTATTTTGTAAGCGCAGAGTGGCTCAGGCAGTGGTGACTTCCCAGGTCAGCTTTCCCTCAGTGCCCTGTACCTGCGCTCCCACAGGCTCCTCTGCTCTCTGAGTGACAGCCACTGTGACCTCAGCAAGTGCAGGAGGTAACATCGCCTCATCCTCTTGACCCCCACTTCTCACTCTTGTTCACGACATCATTTTCTGTCTGGCGTAGACTCTGAACCTGGTCTGAACTCTTGGTATGGTATTTGATACATTTCCCCTGTTGTTGCTGGTTCTAATCTGTCATCTCGTCCTCCCTCCTCTTTCTATCATGAGGTCACCATCTCCACTGAGCTCATGTGCCTTCAAATACAGGTCGCTGAGCAGCTTTCTGAGGCCCTCTCCGATTGGACCAGCTCCTCTCATCGCATACATCCCTTACGAACCCCCAAACTCTGTCCTTTGTCTTTGGACACATCTTTCCTATTTAGCTCCCCCGCCATTAGCTTCAAACACATTGCTTTTATGTCTTTGCGTATGGTTTTGTGCCTGGGAATGTTTTAAGTTGTTACTGTGAGCCATTTTATTTATAATAGTACCAAGAAATGAGTTGGCATTACCACCACCATTGTTTGGAGGTGGAAACTGAGGCACAAAAATGCTTAGGGCTGTAGAGTTTGTCAGTGTCCAGGTGACCTGGCACCTCAGATACCCTCTGGGGAACTGTTCTGTGTCATTGCTGTCTTCCCTACTGTATAGGTGTGAGGGAGCAGGAGCTGTGCTGCTGGTCTCTGCTCACATGGTCTGTGCTATCCTGCTGTATGGTAGATGCTAACTGCCTCTCTCCTCACCTTGATAAAGCTATTCTCTCTCAGGTGGGAGGTGGCGGGAGGGAGTGGGCACTCTGGATGTGATCGTGTATGATTAACTTTCTTATCTCTGTCACCAAATGCCTAATGAGAAGAATCACAGTGGGGAGGCATGGTGGCAGGCAGCTTCCTGGTGGCAGGAGCTTGGGGCTGAGAGCCTCACCCCCCTCACATCTATGGAACAGAAATGAGGGCAGGGGAAGGAGAGAGGGAGGAAGCGTGAGAACAAGAGCTGACTATCACCCTCAGAGCCTGCTTCTAGTGGTCCACACCCTCTGGCCGGTCTCCACATCCTGAGGTTCCATAACCTCCCCAAACAGCACTGCCAGCTGGGGGACCAAGTGATCAGACATACAGGCATGTGGGGGCATCTCACATTCAAACCGTAGCAAGTACTCACAAGCTACCAGTGTTCCCATTCTGGACCACTGTTCTGCCTTAGGAAATGGCAATTTGACAGTGCCTACCCCATGCAGTTTAGGAAAACAAAAGGCATGAGCCTGATGCTTCTTCCTTATGCTTGGGGTGTGGAACCTGGCTAGTAAACACCAGCCCCTCTGAGTAGCTTCATTTTTCTGCCCATTCTTTCCAGTCTGCTTGTCTACAGCGTGTGCTTGACAAACGTCCCAGCCCATATGGAGCTGGAGACCTGTTCTGTCCACCTGGGTATCAGGTTCATGTCTTGGTGCAGTAGACTAAATTTAACAGGTCTTGTCTGTACTCTGGTGAGAACGCAGGGTTCTTGGTGGTTTAAATAAGGAATGTGGGGGTCATGGTTAGCTGTCAGTCAAGCTTGGTTTCCTTGCCTCCTCCTGTCTTGCATCATCATCTTTGGCCAGCAGGATCCCCCAGAAAAGCTTACTACTGAAAGATGCCAGCCTCTTATTTAGTTATTTGGAAGTTATACAGAAAGAAAAGGGGGGACTCCCGGTCAGTTATTTGGAAGCTCTAGACTCATAACAGTAGCAAAAGTACAGTTATGGAGTAGTAAAGAAATAATTTTATGGTTGGTGGTCAGCACAACGTGAAGAATTGTGTTACAGGGTCACAGCATTAGAAAGGTTGAGATCACTGACAGAAGGTTGTAGAATCTGTACTCCTTGTTGTAGTTCTGAATGTGGCCAAGCTCCATACCGCCCCTTCTGTTGCTATAGGAGAGTGATCCAGAGAGTGTTATTTATTTTCTTCTCCGTGTGTGTGTGTGTGTGTGTGTGTGTGTGTGTATGTGTGTATGTGAGCACCTATATGCTCTAACAGAGGCCGGAGAAGGAAGTCAGGGGTCCCGGTATGTCATTCTCCATCTTGAGTTGTTGTCTCAGTGACCCAGGAGGTAGGTTGGCAGTCGGAGTCCCAGGATCCTTTTGTCTTCCCCCCTCACAGCTGTGGGGTCACAGTTGTTGTGTTTGTGGCTTTATGCGGCTTCTTATATGGGTGCTGTGGACTTTATACTAAGTTTCTTGTACTTGCCCAGCAAACTAGCTTATCCACTGAGCCATCCCTCCAGCCTCAAGACTTGGCAGTCCATAAAGCAAAGACGTTTATTTAGGTCATAGCTCTGTAGGCTGGAAAGCTAAAGCTGGCTGATCACTTCTGGCAAAGTCCTCGGCCTGTATCGCATGGGGGTGGAAAACAAAAGATCTACTGGGTGTGTGTAGAGGAGACAAAACCAGGGTGCTCTCGATGTCTAATAACATGCTCTCTCGGTAACTAATCCAGTCCCATGAGAACTGCATTATCTCTCTTAAAGGCATAATCCCCTCCTAGAAGCCCCACCTTCCAGCAGCACTGGGATGACAGCTACATTGCAACCTGAGTTTCAGACAAAGCATAGTCAAGTCACAGTGCTTGCCAGGTCTTGCACAATACCACGCAAAAGACAGGACATTTGAACTCAGTAATTCCACCAACAAAATCCTACCCTGTGTTTGACTGTCCTCCCTGCTGGATGACTGGTGGTGAGCCAAGCATCCCGGTTCTTGTCCTCATGAGTTTGTGGTGTTGTGGAGCCACAGGGCCATTGGCCCGTCCTTTCCATAATGAGATGGGCTGTGAAGACCCACAGGAGGGGGCATGTGGTGTGGAGGG
>LOEQ01000446.1:181507-198737 GCA_001685075.1 Bramus lutescens | reverse complement strand
CTGTGAGCCACCATGTGGTTGGTGGGAATTGAACTCAGGACCTCTGGAAGAGCAATCAGTGTTCTTAACCTCTGAGCCATCTCTCCAGCACCCTAGTTTTGAATCTTTATGACTAATGAAGCATCCTTTTAAAGTTTAAGAGTGGGCCAGAGAAGGCACCTTGGAGGAGAGTGTTGATTGCCCATGAAAAACTTTAGAGATGACTAAATGCTATATCTTTGCATTCCCCATTTTTGTTCATTGAGACCTGAAGAACCTTCTACGCGCTGTTCAGTGACTGTTATAATGGCTTTGTAATTAGACTTTACTGCTTGCTTATGAAGGTGTCCAGAGAAGAATTTTTATAATCCCATGTCATAATGCCTCACTTACCAAGCAGAGCATGAAGGAGCAAGGCTTGTGGCCTGAAGACCTTTGTTTAATTCTGGCTTCTGTTTTTGGTCTCCACTGAAGTGGAACAAAGGCAGCCGCACTCCGGTGGCATCTCTCCCACGCGTGACTGCTAGGAGTCTTCATTTCTTCATCTGCAAAGCAAGACAGGGTGACTAGGAGGCTGTCTCTGGTCTTGGCCTCTGTCACGGTTTCCTGATACAGGTAGATTTATTGGTAGACAGCAGACACTTGGTGCCCCAGTGCTGGGATGGCCCTTGATCCCAGGTAGGGCATCTGTCTCAGTACCTGCTGGTGCTCTTAACCTCCACTGCCCCCTAACTGACATGCTAGACAGCACTCAAGGTTGTTGGAGTGGCAGGGTTTACACCATTGTCCCCACCATTCCTGCAGAGACACAGCCTATCTGATGTAGATGTCTGCTTAGGAACATAGATGGTTTCACTGTCTTCCCTTCCTGTATTTCATGGCTCCTAATAAGCCTCAGAGCCCCCGTCTCTCTCACTGTGTCTTACCAGGAGGACGGTGGTGGAAGTTTGTGGGGCAGAGATAGAGTTTAGTGTCACAGTCGGATGTTAAGACCTAGGGATTTGAGTATTGGTGAAAATGAATGAAGGACTTTGTATACTTTTTCCAACTTAGAGAAATACCCACCCATGTGACACTGTTTTTTAAAAAAGGTCGACTGGGATGAGTGCATGTCTCCAAGGCTGTACACACGTGTCCATCATCTGCATGTGTCTGTGTTGGGCTCAGGGATGACATTTTATAAATACTGTTGCTTTTCATCTATAAATACTGTCTTTTGAAATACTAACGTGACTTCTTACTAAGCTGAACTTTAACAAGGTTGATTGCTTTGGAGTAAGATTTTTTTCCCAATAAAATGATAAGAAGTTGACCTGGGAGTTATGTGTCTAGAAATACAGATTCCCAAAGCTGTTTGTCTTTCTCTCTTTAGCTGCTTTGTGAGAGCTTTAAGACGAGACACAACCTGCTGTCGTGTTTGGACCTGAAGAAATGCCCTGGTCCTGGGGCTGATACCTTGTCCTTATTCTGTATTACATATTCATCAGAATATTCTGGATTCCCCACAAAACCCTGAATTACAAAGGACAGAAACTCAACACAAACAAGCTTAAGCTAGACAGGGAATTTATTTCCGTTTTAGTGGGAAAGTCTTGAGTCAGATCAGGACACCATTACAATGTCACTATCAGAACATTTTCTCTTGCTCTCTCTATTGGATTTAGTCTCAGATAACTGACCAGAAGTGCCTGCCCCACTACCAGGGTTGCGTCCTGTGACTTATGACTGGGCTTTGGTTTCTTGTGTCCACATCTCACATATCAAGGAAGATAATGATTGGCTCCACTTAAGTCATTCGGTTGTCCCTGAATCTGTCACTGGAGTATTGTTGCTGAACTGGCCATGTCTCAGCTACAGTGGCCAGCATCTTGATTGGCAAGCCTACTGGGGGAAGGATGCTGTCCCTGGAGAAAGTTTGCTTAGCCAACAGATAGCAAATGGCTAGTACAGACATATTTCAAATCAGCATGGGTTGGTGTTTATCCCTTGGGTGTACAGGATATGGCAAGTACCTGTCACACAGTCTTGCTGTGCTGGATCCATTTGAGAGTCTGCAGCGCCAGGTCTAACCTGTTTGAGATGAGAAGGTGCCACAGGAAAGGTGCCCATCCAGGGGAATACATGCAGGGCAGTGCATCCAGGGGAGCATGTATGAGATGATCTGATACTGACAGCCACCATATTTGATGGTAGTTACGATGGATTAATACTGACAGCCACCATATTTGATGGTGGTTATGACTGATTGAAATGCGGGCAACGTTTGGGGTACTGAAACTCATGACAATAACAGGCTCTCTACACTTTATTTTTGTAGGGTTGGATGACTGCCTGCAGCCTTATGTCCACAAGTTTGAGCGGGAGAAGATAGATGGGGAGCAGCTGCTGAAGATATCCCACCAGGATCTCGAGGAACTGGGGGTCACACGGATTGGCCACCAGGAGCTGGTGTTGGAGGCGGTTGACCTTCTTTGTGCACTGGTTAGTCTGGGAGAAGGGGCCCTGTTCTGTGGTGACTTTGTTTAGGCCCTCAGTCTCTCCAGTCCTCATGGGCTCAGCCCGTCCTCACATTTTTAACACGTGGAGAAGAAGCCTTAGTGGAAAGTAAGAGGAGCAAGCAAGGCTCCTTGCTAGAGGAGAGGCTGGCAGATAATAAGCCATGAGTTCAGGCTGGCTCACTTCTTTCTGTGTGTATGTGTATATGTGAGGGTGTACAGATGTGTTAAGTGCACACACCTGTGTGTGCTTGTGTGTAGAGGCTGAAAGACAACTTTGTCATCTGTGGAAATGCTGTCCACTTTCGAGACAGGGTTTTTCACTGGCCAGGAGTTCTTCAATTAGAGTAGGTTTTCTGTCCAGTGAGTCCCTGGGATGCCTCCCTCCCAACCTCCCCACTCCTGGAACTGCAGTGTGTGACATGATGCCTGGCAATCTTACCTGTGTGCTGGGCTTCGAACTCAGGGCCTCATAAGGCAACTACTTCACCAACTGAGCTGTCTTCCCAGGCCCTTCCCCCAATGAATGACTGACTGACTGAATGAATGAATACATGCATGCATGCATTAAAGATTAGCATACAAGGTGTTAGATAGCATGATGTTTTTAAACTAAGTGTGTTTTAGTCAATTCTCCTCCCCTGTGTCTCACCCACCCCTTGTCTCTCTTCCCCCTTTAATCCTCCACCAGCTTCTTTTCCTCTTTGATGGCCCATGGATCCTTTTGTTCGTCCTCATCCTTTCCCCACACCCACGCAGCAGGTATACATCACAGCCCTGTCTGTTAGATAAAGTTTTTTTTAGAACTCAAGTCTTTGATGCATTTATTATCTGAGGCTGCTGTTGTGCCTCAGGGACAGAATGGAGTCTCTGTCACAGAGACCACATGTCCCTCCAAAGCCTGAAGCATTTTACTGTCTCATCATGTACAGGAAAGAGTCGTCTGTTACCAAAAAAAAAGTCTGTATTATCCTAATTTTCAAATCTCTTATAAAGCACAGAATGATGGAGACAGCTGTGAATGAAGATGCCATGTTCTAAATCAAAATGAAAACGCTTAACGTTCAGGTCTGCCTCTGTTACTATAAAAAGCACTGCGAGTTTCACAGATACTCTGTTTAAATAACTGATGTTTGTGCTTGGAATAACAACTAAAGAAAAAAAAGGCAGCTAGATGGATAGGACTGTGAACTTTGTTCTAGATGGCAGGTGTTAGAACTCGGCCCAAGTTCTCATAAGTGCATCGTACCTATGTCTCTGAAGTAATTTATTCGGATGTGGCCTAAAACCCCTGTAAGGGCATTTGTTTACAGACTGGCTGGCATGGGTGGGACTCAGGTCTCTTGTCATGGTGCCACGATTAGGAAGGTGTTCACTTATCTGTCAGGGTTGGATACTCTCCCCAGCATTCAGGCTGGGTTAATAATACTCTGAACCCGAGCCAAGGGGATATACAATTACATCAGCCGGGATGGTGGGAACGAATGTATGTGGTGACGTTGGCATTGCCGGTCTGCATTCCGTCGATTATATAACACTTGCCACATTGTGAGTATTCTTTTCCTTTAAATGGACAGCGCCTTGTCTTCTGCGCTGAGATGCTCCGCTCTTGTTTAGGAAAGTAATGGGGAAATTATTTGTGGTTGATAAATGAGCTGCCACAAGGGAGACACTGTGGCCAAATGGTCTGAGTGCTGGCCTGGGAGGCAGGATTTTTTTGTATCCTAATCCTGGCTCTGCTCCAGGCTACTCCTTCTGTGACCCCTGGGGGAATGTGGTGTTGGTTCCCCCTGTCTGTGCAGTAACTCTCACCTTAGATGTGGCTGTGGATGTACATGGGTGTTCTGCATTGCTGAGGGTGTGTGCCCGAGGATTAAACTTGTCTGCTCTTCAGAGCCAACCTTGCTCGAGGTTACTTCTGTTAAACTTCGTGGGAGGCACAGCTTTGCAGTCGTCTCTGTGAGGATGTTCTGTGCTACTGTGTGGTCTCTTCCACGTCGCGGTATTCTTTGAGGGCTAGCGAATTTCTTTGACACCCACAGTGTGATGGCAAGGAGGGGCAGCGAGGAGGACTGGTCCGTTGCAGGCACACTGTGAGAGTCAGGGAGAGGAGAAACAGCTGTTGCTCCTGCATGGACTCTTCGCTCTTTCCCCTTCGCTACTTCTTAAAACGTTGCACCAAAAACGAACAAAGCTGAACCAATGCCAGAACCTAAAGCTGTGTTTTATCTCCTACAATTTTCTACTAATTTTCTCTGTAGACCCCGCTCTGACCTCAGTCTCACTGGAGACCTACTCTGTATAGTACAAGACCCTGACTGCCTTGCAGGGGAATGCGGGGTGATTGCCCCCAGAGTCTGCAGTGAAAGTGTGTGTGTTTTTTTCTGGGTGGGAGAGAGGCTAATACAGTTTTATTAAATATCTTTAGTCTTCATACAATCTTCCATAAAATTCTATTATGACACAGCATAGATACAATCTTCCATAAAATTCTATTATGACACAGCATAGTTATACTGTTTATTTAATCTGATGCCATAATGATCTTTGGATGGCGACATGAGTGAGAATGCTTTGCTTTGAATAATTCATTTGCTGGGCAGCAGTGTGGAGCTGTGGTTGGCCCTGGTGCTAGAACGAGGTTTCTAGGCAACTTTGCTGTAGTGGATGTTGATTTTTTCTTTTAAATGGGTAGGAAATGAACAGAAGTGGGATTAAGAAAGGACAGCGGGGTGGGGGTTTCCACTGGGATCCCTGGCAGATTTTGGAGCAATGATAAGGACAGATAGAATGGAGAGAAGAATTCTCTAATCTGGTGAGCCATATAACTGGAGGGTTAGGAGGGGATAGCATCCCAAGTTCAAGGCCCACTCCCTCTGTACCTATCCTGTTCTCACTAGGGAGCTATTGCCACATTTGGCTGCTTATGTGAGGGTTGATTAAAATTAAGTAAAAGTCAACTCTCCCTTGTGCTGTCTCTGTTGAAAGTACTCAGTAGCCACCAGTAGCCGTGGCCACCATATTGGAGCAGAGAGCTGCATATGGTTGGGTTGGACAATATTGGCCAGAAGCATGCAGTAAGAAACATAGCGGAGACCTCCGCTCTTTGCAAAGTCGGTGAAGTTCTGATCTCCTGAGGATGGAGGTGGAAGATGGGGTTTTTAAGGTTAAAGGAGGATGGGGCGTGAACAGGTTGGAGCCAGCACTAGTACTGAGTGTTGCCACCCCAAGTCTGTGGCTCAGGGGCATCGTTGTGTGAATCACCATAGCACATGTCCATGTTGTGTCCCCTCAGGCCATTCATTGGTCACCATTTACCAGACACATCGTTCAAGAAGGCTTTCTCTCTCTGTGGAATAGGGGCAGAGGGGAGGGGACTTCTCTCCATCTTTGCCTCTTTATAAACTGTGCTCACATCGGTGATGGTGGCACATGCCTTTATTTCCAGCACTCAAGAGGCACAGGCAGATGATCTCTGAGTTTGAGGTCAGCCTGGTCTACAGAGCAAGTTCTAGGACAGCCAGGGCTGTTATACAGAGAAACCCTGTCTCTAAAACCACCCCCAAAATTATGCTCAAGCATCCATACATTTCCTTATTTTTCTAGTTTTATGATGTATTTTGGAGGAAGGAGACCAACCAGAACCAACCCAGCAGAAAATGGAAAGAAGCAGTCATAAGAAACACCCACCTCTCATTTTTTATTATTTTATTTGTAATGTTCGTCAAGAGACGGGAGTTCAAAGTCTTCTGCAACAGTAAAATGTATTTTAATCTTCATTGAGTTCCAGAAGTAAGTGTCATATAGGAGTGAAAATTCCAAGACATTTGTGGCTACGTTGGCTGCAGAACACTGACCATACTTGCTTTTAGTGAACGCTCTTGATAGAAGTTGTCAGGCTAATTGACAGAATGAGAGAGCCTTCCCTGGCATCCCAGAGACTATCCTTCCCTGGCATCCCAGAGACAAGCCTTCCCTTCGAAAAAAGCTGTGTCTTGTAGGCTCTTTATCTGTCCATTTGTGAGGCTTTGAAGCTAAAAGCCACGCTAGAAACCTGTCCTTGTTTCCTCTCCCCCACTGAATGAGGATATTCTGTTGTAGACTTTAGGAAAAGCCAGTGATAGGAAAAATTAAGTGAATATAAGATTTAGGTAGAATTTTGATATTAAGATGGGAAAGATTTCAAAATTTGTATTCTTTCAAAGTCTGTACAAAAGCTTTTAAAATTTGGCTTAATACCGTCTAAAATTTTCAAATTACAAAAGATTTCATTTTTAAAATATTTGTGTTCCAGCATGGGGCCCGTGCACATGAGTGCAGGTGTCTGCGGAGTCCAGAGGTGTCAGATCTCCTGTAGCTGGAGTTACAGACAGTTGTGAGCCACTTGGTGTGGGTGCTGGGAACCAAATTCCGCCCCTCCCCAAGAACAGTGTATACTCTCAACTGCTGATCCAGTTTCCCACCCCCTCTAAGTTTTAAAAATTAATTCTTTTAAAAAATTTATTTTCATTCTGTGTGTATGGGTGTTTTGTCTGCCTGTGTGCCCAATGCCCACAGGGAACAGAAGAGGGTGTTGGACCCCTGGAACTGGAGTCCCAGAAGTTGTGAACTGCCATGTGGGTATGGGGACTAGAACCTGGGTCCTCTGAAGAGCAGCCAGCCCCTAGCCTTAACCACCAAGTCAGTTCTCTAGCTCCTGAGACTTTTTTAAAATGTAGAAGCAGTGCAAATTTAAACCTCCAGTAGAGTCCATTTAAAGTTGTTTTCACTAAAGCCGAACTCTCTTGTTATTAACTCATAATTTCTTGCTGAAAAAGGAAGTTTTTGCAAACCTCTAAATGATGGGCTAGTGTGAGATTACTTTATTCACCTTCCCATTCATATAGCGCGTTCCCCTTCATCTAATTATGTGTGTGCTTAGATGTATAGATCGTGCATAATTATCCCCCCTTTGTCCCCAAGAACAGGTGGCTGGAGCCAGTTCCGAGGTGTCCTGATACTTTAGATCAGGTGAACATAAACCTTTCATGAAGTAGGCATCTTTGGTTAGTTTGTACTAGGTCTGGAGTTATAGGTTTTTCTCATTTTTTCCCTCCGTCCCTCCCTCCCCCCGNATGCAGTTCATCTTGGCTTCAAACTGTCCATGCTCCTGCCTCAGCTTCCTGATTTCTGGATGATGTGTGTTTACCCACATACCCAGTCTGTTTGTCTTACTCTAGTCTGTTGTCCGTCCTGTGCAGATCTCATCGTATCTTGACTTTCCCTCGGGCAGGGTGGTAGGAAGTGGAGGTACACAGCACAATGAGCCAAGGCTTGGGCGTACCTGCTGTCTCTTGATTGGAATCCCAGCCTTGTCTTTGGTCGCCCCTTGTAGTCTGGTGATGCACCGTTCTTGGGCCTCAGGTTCTCAGTTTTAAAGTGGAAATTCAGGTCGCGTGTCTGTTATCTTGACCATCTGAGATCCGGGAAACTTTCAGAGAAGTGAAAATCGTTCATCTTACCTCCTGTTGGGGTCATAGTCAAGACTTGGGCAGTCTGAAAATACCATATGCGATTGCCTTCAGGCTATGGCATAGAAATTAAAAATTAGTTATTTTGTTTGTAATTGAGTTCCATCCACAAGATATGTCACGTACATGCAAATATTCCAAAATTCTAAACCACACCTAAAATCTAAAGCGTGGCTGGTCCCAAGCATTTCAGATAAGGGACACTCAGTGTGCTGTCTAGTTTGTGTAAATCTGACAGCAGCTTAGGGTCATTTGGAAACAGGGACCCTCAGTTTAAAATATCCCTACCAGACTGACCTGTGAACAAGCCTGTGGGTCATTTCCTTGGTTCATGATTGATGTGGGACAACCTAGCTTACTGTGGCCGGTACCACCCCTGGACTGGTGGTCCTGGGTTCTTTGAGAAAGCAGGCTGAGTGAGCCATGAGGAGCAAGCCAGTAAGCAGCTCCCCTCCATGGCCTCTGCATCAGCTCCTGCCTCCAGGTTCCTGCCCTGATTGAGTTCCTGTCCTGATGTCCCTGGATGATGGACTATAAGCTCTGAGAAGCTCTTGTCCATGGTGTTTCATCACAGCCTTAGAAACCCTCACAGAGACAATGAACTCGCTAGCCGCAGGGGGCTGCAAGGGGCTGCAGGGGACATGAGTCAGGTAGTTCTAAGCATACAGCAAGTGTCAAATATATTATGCCTAGATTCCAAATGGCACCAGGTCCTGTCTTCGAAATTCTATGGAAACAGTATCATATACCTCCAGGAATATCTTTTTTTGCTAAAATGATCGGACATTGATTTGGCATGTGTATTTACAGCAAAATGCAGTATTCTTCCCCCGTCCCCCAAATTACCTCAGATTTGGTTATTATTGCTTTTTTATCTGAAAGGGGGCCTAAGACAACATTGCTACACAAAATTAATTAATTGTGGTGCTTGCGATGGCCCAGAGTGTGTTATACAAGTGTTCTATCACTGAACCATACTCCTAGCCTGAAATTAATGTTTCTAAAGCAGGCAGATTAGTTAACATAGTTTCAAAATCACAGATTAATTTTCCTGTGAACTGATAGTGTGGCCTTTTCTCAGTCCCCTCTGTTGGGAATCCATCTCTTCCTTACCTGTGGTGCTGTGGTGAGGGGCATGCAGAGTCCTGGCCTGGCCTGTGGTCCAGATGGGACAGAAGTCAGTGGCAAGTAACTGAAAGGCATTATTCTACTCCCAGAGAACACATACAATGACGCGTTTGGCAGAGATTCCCGGTTGTCACATCTGGGGAGTGAGCATCTGATATCTGGGGTGTGTGGGGGGGTTTGCTAGCATCTTATGCATGGGAGCTCTCCTCTCTAGAGTTGTCCCATTACACATCAGTTATCTGAAATCTGCTCAAGAGTCATGGAGGGGGCAGATTCTCTTATCCAGGCCCTGAGTGATAGGAATGGCCTCTCCTTGCTTCTAGCCAGACCAAGAGTATTTTGAGATAAGGGTCTAGGGAGGGTAAGTACCCTTGAGGCGGGAGGAGGCTATGGTAAGAGCAGAGTCAAGGCTAGCTTGTGGGAAGGTGGGTGGAGTGGCAGGATTTTGTGGGCATGGGATAAGTTACTCCAGCTACTCAGTCATTTGAGAGTTCAGACATTGCTGATAGTTTTAGACTTTTCCTTTGATTTTATTTCCCGCAGAATTATGGCCTTGAAACTGACAATATGAAGAACTTGGTTCTGAAATTGCGAGCATCTTCCAACAATTTGCAGAATTACATAAGTAGCCG
This sequence comes from Bramus lutescens, assembly GCA_001685075.1. Taxonomy (NCBI): domain Eukaryota; kingdom Metazoa; phylum Chordata; class Mammalia; order Rodentia; family Cricetidae; genus Bramus; species Bramus lutescens. The sequence continues at coordinate 188,993 of LOEQ01000446.1, read as the reverse complement.
GCGGAAGAGTCCAGCCTACGATGGGAACACGTCCCGCAAGCCCCCCAACGAGTTCCTGACTTCTGTAGTGGAGCTCATTGGCGCTGCCAAGGCCTTGCTGGCTTGGCTGGACCGGTGAGCTGTGGTGTGAAGCTTCCTGGGGCTTGTGGAGGGCCTGAGATGCTCAGAAGCCTCAGCTCTGCCTCAGGAAGAGAAACCATTGTTCCTCGGGTCCCCTCTCCCTGAAATTCAGGGGTCATGGATCAGAGGTAGATCTTAGGGCTCCTTTCGAAGTTACTCTGAAGGTCAACAGCAGGAATGAACGAACCCATGTTCCGAGGGAGTGGAACTGCCAGAGGTTTTTACTGAGATTAAACATTGGCACTGGAGTATGTGGTTGGTATGAAGCCATTCGTGGACTTGGCTCAGCTCATTTCGGTTGTATTTTTTGTCTTTTTTTTTTTCCTATTCAGATTCCTGATTTTTTAAAAAAAGTAATGCAGCATTTTTCTTAATTCTCTGTGACTTTCAGACAGTGTGTCTCGTTCGTATTCAACCGCCATTTCTCCCTCCAGCTTCTCCTAGATCCACCCTCCCTTCCCTACCCCTCGCTACCTCTCCCTTTGTGTCCTCTTCCAGTTTTCCCTGAGCCTTAGCTGGAGGTGCTGTGTTGACAGCCTGTCACTTGGGGGCAGGTACCCCATGGTCAGTTGATCTCTGCATTTTGACCAGTTATGGTTTTCTGTAATGATTTCTGTCTTCTGTAAAAGAAGCTTATTCGATAAGGGTTGAGAGCTGTACTTATCTGAGGGTTTAAGGACAAGCACTTTGAATGCACTGGCTTATAAGACATTATACTGGCTTAGGATACTGCAGTAGTGGGTTCTCCTCTGGGTTCCATGGCCTCACCAGTCACAGGTAGTTGGCTAAATTTACAGTGTCAGGCATGACATCATTTCTGTTGAGCGGGCCTTGCATCCAACTGGACAGCTGCTAGTTACTTCCAGGGTCTTTCAGAATATTTTACTATGGGGTGATTGTTGTGGGACATAGGTGATCTAACTGGATCATGGTATTGAGTGCTCTTCTCTCTTGGCAATGTGTACGGCCCCTTATGATAGATGAGCTGATTCTCAGGGTCAGATCTCTATATCATGTGTTGAGAAGGAATAGCATCATGAAAGATAAGCCAGCCTGTAGTATAGCCGTGTGTGCCAGCATCTATGGTGGGACACTCAGGGATTTCTTTCTCCATCATCGTCCCCTCAGTAAAGAGAATTTTGTTCCTTCCTAGGGCTCCATTCACAGGGATTACTGATTTCTCTGTGACAAAGAACAAAATCATTCAACTGTGCCTGGACCTGACCACGACAGTCCAGAAGGTCAGTAATGCATCATCATCGATTTCTAGAACTTTTTTCTCTTCTTCATTTTCCCCAAAGGTTCATGTGTGGGTACAAAGTGTCTCATCCTCCCCCTCCATCAGGATTTGGTGGAGATGAAAGGCTGTAAATTTGAGCAGACGGCTCCTGTGAAAAACGACCAGCAGCCTCAGGCTCAGAAATGACTTTGTTTGTCTTATACTAATGAATACCCGTGTATTTCTTCAAATACGTTAAAGAGCTTTTCACTGTTGTCTTTGTTCTGAGAGCTTGGTTGTGCCCGATGATTCTGACTTTTCATTCCATCTCCGTTGTTGGGATTAAAATTCAGGATGGAACAGGTTGTGAGGCTGTAACAAATGACCTCAAACCTCAGCAGTTTATTCCTTAGATATTTATAGTGAGTGGATCCCACTGGGACATGTACTCTGGCTTTTTTTACTGCGAACAATCAGCATCTCACTTTGATTGTCCCAAGGCAGAGAGGTAGCAAGCTGTGGTGGGGCTCATGTTTCCCTCATGGTTCTTCAGTCGGCCTAGATATTTTAGCAGGATCCTGTAAGGTTTCAGATTGGCCTATAGTTTGTCTAGCTTCTGTGATATTAACTGAAACCAGAAGAGTGTGAATGCTGTCATGTTACTTGGCATATAGCAGATTCTTATAATTATTTTTCATTTTTTTTATAAATATAAGGCAGGTGTTTCTCTCTTCATATCTATTTAGTTTTAAAGATTTTATTTTTTATTTTTAATAGGGGTGTCTTCCCCTCCCCTCTGTATATGTATATTTCTGGGTACATGTGTTTCTGTACACATATGCCCAGAGTCTAGAAAGAGGGCATTGGATCCCTTGAAGCTGGAGTTCCAGGTGGTTGTGAATCTCCCAGTTTGATTATGGAAATAGAACTTGGATTCTCTGTGATATTAGCAAGTGCTTCTAACCAGCAGGCCATCCCTCAGTCTCTCCACTTTGTTTTAAACTTTGTGATTTGATATCTATTTCTATGGATGATCTGATAAAAACAAAGATATCCTTCCCTTATTTCTGACCATGCAGTAACAGATGCAGGTGTGTGTGTGTGTTTTCCTCTGTAACAGAGTGAAATATGGCTTTGTTTATGAAGTATTTGAATTTGAAACACATGTGCTTTGGACCTGGGATCCAACAGAGGTACGCAGAGACACTCAATGATCTGTGCTTTTGCTCATGTTTATGATGTATAAGATACTTTTGAAGGGAAGAGTGTGGTATCAGCTATGGTGCAAGAGTGCCATGATGTCTGAGACCAGGCCTGGATGGCAGAGTGTGTTTCTCCAATGCCTACCTCAGGGTTCTTTTCCTTTCCTGCTTCCCTCCCTTACTGTTCTGATTCCTTCTTTGATTTATAACAGAGTTTAATTGCAATCCATTGCATCAAAGTGTAAGAGCCAAACAAGGAGATTAGCAAGTGGGCCACGTTAGCTCATAGGCGCACCTGTGTTATTCTGTGACAGGTCCTAGGTGGTGAGCCTGACTTGGACTGTGCTGTAGAGCATGGGGGACCAGAGGGGAAGTGGGGAGGCAGGGGACAGATGCAGTGGTGTTTGTTTTTACAGGCTCAGCAGGCTCTGCCTGAGCAGGTTAATGTTGGCTTTGCAGGCATTGGGACAGTTCCTTTGACAAATATTTGCTTGGCATCTGTGATTGCCACTGTTCTAGGCACCTGGTGCCGGAGCAAAGATGTCTGTGGCTCAATGAACTTAGTGTCTGGAGCACAGAGAAGCCAGAATCGAGGTCAGTGAGCAAAGTTACCTATGTATGAGGTTACATAAAGTTAGCAAGCCGGGGAGGGAGGGGCACAGGATGGAGAGGCAAGATGGTTGGCATTTGTGGAATAACTGTCATCTGTGGCTGCAGCAAGCCTTGAGAAGATGACATTGGAATAATTAATCTGTGAATGTGTGCTCACCTGGCAGGGTGGGCCTTTGCAGGACCCCAGGTTGGGATCTTTTTGTAGAGAGAGCTATTGATCACTCTGCACTGATGATAGGAAAAATGTAGTTCCCTTCCAACTGGGAGGTCCAGGTCCAGTGTGGTTGTGCCTTCTACGGAGTGTCCTTCTGTGCTTGTTCCTGCCCACTGAGGCCTCATGGCACATGAGGAAGGGTGATTTCCCATGTGCATTCAGTGTCATGAGAGGTCCCATGCTTGCTAGTGTATGTGCATCATTTGCTTTTACTTCCCTGTGGTGCTTACTGGGGGAGTTAGTCTCATGACTGAGAGCATGTTCTTCATAGCTTCAAATCCCACTCCCACCACGGATTAGCCCTGAGGCCTAGACAAGTCATTTAAGATTCATAAGACTTCACTGTCTTAGCTGTAAGATGAGAACTCTGATGTCGTCTTCCTTATCAGATGGCCTGGTAGAATTCCTGTAAGTTCTCCTTTCCTGTCCCATTTGTGAGTCTTAAAGAAAAAAGGCAATATAAAAATGAGATGTGAAAAGCCAGGAGTGATGGCACATGCCATTGATTCCAGGACTTGGGAGGCAGAGGCAGGTGGAACTCTGTGAGTTAGAGGCCAGCCTGCTCTACTTTGTAAATTTCAGGACAGCCAGGGCCACATTTTTTAAGATGTGAAGAAAAATGATGCTTTAAAAATTTTTAAAGGCCAATATGTACATATGTATATACACATATATACAAATATAGTCAGATGTTCATAAACTATGTAAAGGAAGACGTAAACATAGCTGCTATTTAGAGAGAGAAATTGTTTTTTTTTTCCTGATAGGGAAAGGGGTAGACAGAGAGTGTAGGGAACTAAGCAAAGAATGAAAGGGAGGGAGGAAGGGAATTTATTTACAGAAGTAAATTTACTTATTTACAGAAATCATATATATGACTGCAGACATGTAAAAATTAGATATAGCAATTTGAACGAATGAGGGTTTTCTGTAAGTCTGTGTGTGGTGCTAGAACTAGAAGATACGACTTCTTCATGCACAGAGACATTGCTCACACGGCAAGTGTACTGAGCTAGACTCTAAAACAAAATATGAGGTATTTTAAAAATGGCATCTGCCTGTGTGATACAGAACGCACAGCACTGCCTCAGCAAGTATACTCAGGCGGGAATATAACTGTCTTGATTTTTGGATATTTTTGGGAAATATTGTTTCCCAGAATCAGACTTGATAATTTAAGAAGAATTAGGGAAATATATATGCTGCCTTCATTTTCTGGAACTTTAAAAAATTTTAATTTGAACACATTTTCATAACTTTGAGCTTGGTCTTTGACAATTCATTCACATGTATATAAAGGAATGACTGTATATATATACATATGAATATGTTTATACATGTGAATATGTATATATACATAAGAACATGTTTATACATGTGAATATGTATATATACATAAGAATATGTACACACACAAATATGTGTATATTCATATGAATGGACACCACATACACATACACCTCAGAGCAGCCAGCTTGGGGAATGAGCTTGGTGTCCTTTCCAGTGCAGTGTAATGGCAGCTACAAGATGAACTATTTCAGAAGCTGCACCCTCTCTCTCCTTTGGTCCTCTCTTTTCCTTTGAAGTGGGGACTTGAAGGACTAGGGCTGTAGCTTCCTCCTCAGAGACAGGAGCATGCCTCGCTGCAGTTGCCATCCCTGCCCCGTCTACCAAGACACAGCTGCTCTCCCTTGCCCACCCTTGCATCTCCTGCGAGCTGGCGTCCTCTCTGCCTTTTCTCAGTGTGCGCATCCCATCTTGCAGTGGTGAACGCGCACAGTTGCCGCGACGCTGTGTGTTTCTGCTGTGGCCCACACCAAGCACAGGGGCTAGACCTCCTGTCCAGCGTTGGGGGGATAGGATGGGATGAAGGAAGCAGAGGCAAGAAGGGGTTGGGATCCGCATTTTCAGCAGGGCAAGCCCTTTAGTCGACTTGAAAACTTAGAACGTTAGTGGTGCAAGAATAAAGAGGCAGTGCCGGGAACCAGAGCAGTGGACCGGAACTTGAGCCCAAGGGAGCAGGATGGAGAAGACAGAGACACCCTTATTGAGTGGGAATTGTGATTCAGGTGTCCTAATGCTTGAGCCCTGGGGTCACATTGAGTTCCCACAGTTGTCCGGGTGCGGCCTTGCTATCTTATTTTATTGAGCAGGAAAGAGAGGCTGAGAGGTTTAGCAGGCTGTCCAAGGCGGCATCGTTCCTCAGGAGGTAGAATGAGGACAGTAGGCAGAAGAGACCCACTCGGGGACAAGCTGCTGGCTGCCCTGGGTGATCCTGACTGCTGACCCAGGTGACCAGGGGCTGTCAACTAGCTCAGCTTCAGTGTGTGACTCATGAGGGGGTGACTTGTTCAGTAACGTTTTCTTCCTTCCCCTTGCTACCATGCCAGATAATATGACGACGTCCTGCCTGCAGCTGTTTCCTTTCGGGGCAGGGAGGAATGGGTGTGTGTGTGGGGGGGGCACCTTGCACTGGGCGGAAGGTAACGAGTGAGTCCGTTCACACACTGGCCTGCATGGCTTGGGATTCTCACTTTTGGGATTCTCACTTTTACACGTTAGTCAGTCTCCATGACAGGAATCCTGTTTGTAGCGATGGATTCTAGAGAATCAAATATCAGGAACCGATAGCTGGCACCTCAGCCTGATGTAGTAGGAGTGGCCTTCTGACGAGGAGGCAGTCTCCAAGGAAGACTCAGACCATCTTTCTTAGATTGTTAGTTATATTGCCATCCTAAGACCACGGGAGCGAACAGCCAGAGTTGCTGTCTGTGTAGCAGCTCTCTGTAGTAATAGTCGATGACCTGTTGTGGAAATAGATGGTTTAGTTCCTATGCATGAAGTGCAGGTAGAAAAACACACCTCCAAACTGCAGTTACTCATGTAGCTTAGGTTTGTATTAGAGTCACACTTGGGGGGAAATGTATTTCTAAGTTTCTTAAAATTTTTTCCCCCTAGGTTGCTTTTTCCTTGAGATTCAGCGTCAATTTGGGGAACAGTAAAATAGCTGTTATTGGGTCTTCTATTTTTATCTGGTGGCAAAAAATTTTAAAGTTTTAAGAAGACAAGGAAATCCTGATTCTGAAATCACATAGGATAAGAACTGGTAGCCGTCCTCACTCTAATAGTCGAGAAAACTGACTTAGTAAACATGACGTTTCAGCCTAACTGAAAACGGTTCCTTTTAAATTCAGATCTGATTGATTTTTTTTTCACATACCTGAAGCTTCACCATTATTTTCAAGACTGGCTCAGTATTGGGTTGTACTCAGTAGCACAAAATGAACTCTAAAGAAACCAAGTAGGTCTCTGGGCTGAGAGCTGACTTAAACATTTAAGAGTGCCGTTTGATTCCCAGCATCCTCTTGGTTCACAAGCATCCACTACTCCAGTTCCAGGGGATTTAGCGCCCTCTTCTGGTCCCCAAGGGCACCAAGCACATGCATGGTGCACAGACATACATGCAGGCAAAACCACTCACACATATAATAAAATGAATACATCTAATTTTAAAAATTGACAAAGAAGAAACTTTTTTTTTTCTGATTTCCTCGCATTCACCTTGTGGTCTGGGTTGAAATCCCCCAGTACAGATGGTTCTAGAAAGCCACCTGTGGGAGTCTAATGTTGTTAGTTTCACTTTTGTGGCTTCTGGAGAAAGGACAATGGTGACTCCTCTAATCGGCTAACCCTGCTGGCACAGTGTTCCAGGTCTTTTGTTCTCTGGCTGAGAAAATAATGCCTCACATTCCAGCCCTTTATTTAATGCCATCAATAGCATACCTCAAGACCACTTTTTTGGCAATGTGTTAATGAATGTTTTGTTAAACTTTTTTCATCTTCTAAGGTCTGAAGTATGTGATTTAATCTCACTGGCGCTTAAAATAAACTTTTGTGGCTGAGTTTACCCAAGGCCTTATTTGAAAGTTATTCTTATAGATAGGACTTGGGCTAAGGGTTGCTGGCTTGTTGGCCCACAGCTACCTGAGCCTGGGGTCACATTGGGAACCATACCTAGGATTGTCGTGTTTGTCATTACTCTTCAGACTGGACAGTAGGTAGATTTTTTTTCTTTTTTAATTGATTTTTATTGAGCTCTACATTTTTCTCTGCTCCCCT
>LOEQ01000446.1:169632-179966 GCA_001685075.1 Bramus lutescens | reverse complement strand
TCAGTCGGTAGAGCATGAGACTCTTAATCTCAGGGTCGTGGGTTCGGGCCCCACATTGGGCACCAATTGATGGGCGTGGTTGACTGGTAAGTTAGAATTAACCAGACCAGCTCAAATATAACAAATTTAGTTTAATAATTGGAAAACGGTAAACTCACATGACTAGGGTCCAGCGCGCACAGGAAAGAAGAGGGCGCGCACACCTGGATCTCCAAGTTTATCTTCCCTGGCCCCAGGAGGCCATACCCTAGCCAAATGTGATTAGGTAAACTTCCCCATCACCTCTGTCCTCCATGCTGTCCTGTCAGGTGCTGCTGTCGTGATGTCGGTCTTGTTTAGACAACCATACTGACGATTCACAGGTGCTGCCTCCCTGCCATGTCTAGGAGACACTATTCAGCTGCAGGCATCCTGGTTCAGTGGCTTAAGATCTTTCTGCCCCCTCGTCCTGGGTTTTCCCCTGAGCCCTAGATGTAGGGGTTATGTTGTAGATACATCAGTGAGGCTGAGTACCCCACCTCCCTTATTCTCTGTATCGTGACATTGGGACCAGTTGTGTTAAACCAATTTCTTTTTAAAGTTTTTCATTCTCACACTTATTTTTCTTATTCCCTTCTTTAGGATTGCCTCGTAGCAGAAATGGAGGATAAAGTTTTAAATGTGGTAAGTGTATTTTTCTAAACGTTACTGTACAATTCATTTTCCAAAGGCAACAGGAATCATTAATTACATGCACTGGCTAATTACGTCAAGATGAACTTTGAAATACTGGTTCTGGGGATTTGAATCTGTTAGTTTAGATGGAAGAGTCAAGCTTGTTTAACGAGACACTGCTTAAGAAAATTCTTGTGCCTATTGGCTATACTGGGGTCTCTGTTTCTGTTTGATTTTGCTGTTGTTTTTTCTTCTGGACAGTTCATCGGGGCACAGGCGTGCAGCAGGTCCTTAGGGTGAGAGCGATGTGCATAGAACATTTAAGAACTGTTTCGATTTAGGAAACTACCTTGGCAGAAACTTTACGATGCGGGCGGGATATGTTCTGTGACTGTGTAAAGAGCATTCTGGAAGGATTCAGCATCGCTTCCTCCTTTTGACACAAGCAGCCTGTGCCCGTTTGATAAAAACTCTCCTCCTGTTGGGTTGAGGAATTTGGCAATTAAACTGCTATAAATATATTTTCCATAAATAGGGAAACTAAACAAAGCTAGAGGAATGTGAAAAAGTACCACCTCATGGATTCTCCACCTTGGAAAGAGAAGTCACCCTTTGGAATTTCCGGATGCCTTTGCTCATTTGATTTTGGAAGGGTAGATGCTCTGATTGTGAGAATTATGTGCATAACTCATGGCCTCTGCAGGAAGACCATCCCCTGGGGGTACTCTCCTGCATCTGGAGAGTGACAGGAGGGGTCATTGAGACTATGAGACTGACGATGCAAAATATGAAATTATAGAACTGAGATGATGTGGGGAAGTCTAGGAGATTTGGGGTTCAGTGGAGTTCTTAGATAGAAAACCAAAAGGAGAGCCTGTCAGAGAAAAAGTAATAGTGGATTTTATTAAAATCAGAAACTTGCCATTGTGAGATTCACTAGGAAGACAGTGAGGTGTCAAGCCACAGGTGGAGGGAGAATATTTTAAAAAACGTTTTAAAGGACATAGAATCAAAATATTCAAACCAAGTCTTAAAACTTGGTAATAAGAAAATGATCCAGCTAAAAACAGGTCTGAAGAAACACTTCACTCAAAAGAGACACGGGGAGAGGACCCATAAGCACACGAAACATGGTTGTCTGTTATTAAGGGATTACAGACTGCAACCAGGGCACACCGCTACATGCTTGCTAGAGTTGGCTAAAATCCAGGACTGACAACAGCAAATGTTGACAACTATATGGAACATGGCCACTTGTTGCTCAGAGGGATGAAGAATTGGAAAAATTTGGAGGACGGTTTGGCAGTTACAAAACTAAGCGTATTCTAATTGTATGATCTACCAGCTGCACTGCTGGGTGTTTACCCAAAGGAACCATAAACTTAATGTCAACAAAAATCTGCCCTGAATTGCACATAATGTTTATAACAGCTTCATTCCTAATTGCCCCAAAATGGAAGGCGACAAGCTGTCTTTTTATAGGTGGATGGATAAGCAAATATGCAATATTCATAGCATAGGATATTACCTAATAGTAAAAGAAATGAGCTATCAAATTGAGAAAAAAATAGAGAAAATCTAAATGTATATTGTTAATAGAAATAAGCCAGTAATAAAGGATTGTGTATTATAATTCCAGCTGGTTGGTCTTCTAGAGAAAGCAAGGCCATGGAGACAGTGAAAAGTTCAGTACTGGCCAGGAGTTCAGGGCGAGGAAGGGTGAAATGGATTGTGTTAAGCATGTGGACACTGATGGCAATGAAATCCCCAATCAAATGCTTTAATAATGGATTCGAAACATTAAATGTTTGTCAAAGCCTTTAGGACATAGGCTGAAAAAGTGAATACTACTTAAAATTATGGATTTAAATATTAGTTCATCAGCTTCAAAAATAAACAACAGTATATATAGAATGTTAATATTGGGGAAAGCTGGCAGAGACAGGAAGTCTCTGGAAATTCAGTGCATTTGTTGCTTGATTTCCCTCCCAGAACCTTGCAAAACTGAAGTTTATTAAAAATAAATCAAATAACAATTACAACAACAAAACCAATTGATTTAGAGTGAGATTACCATGTTCTCCGTTGTCAATATTTAGTATACAAGAGAGTGTGTGTGGCCCTACACTAATGAGCTCTTAGGTGGCTGAGGACTTTTCCTTCGCTGCCAAAGGGGTTTCTTCCTGCCTTGTGTTTTACAGTGGTCATAAAGGAATGATTATAAAGCCATGCATTTTAGAAGCGGAATCCGTAGCAGCATTCCCACAGACTGTAGCCACAGAGTCCAAATGCCAGGCATTCAGTGAGCGGGATTATTTATAGCGGGGGCTGGCCAGAGCCAGAGATTATGCGTGAGGTGTGTTTCTCTAAAAATCAGCTCAAGATAAACCTGGTAATGATTGAACTCCTTCAATTCCAGGTCAAGGTTTTAAATGGCATCTGTGAGAAAATAATGCGCTCTACCACGGATCCTGTTGTGAGCCAGTGTGCGTGCCTGGAAGAAGTTCACTTACCAAACGTTAGACCTGGGGAAGGCCTGGTAAAAATTCTCTTGGTTTTTAAGCATTAAACTGTTCTCACTATAATGCTGAGTAGTGGAGATATATTATAACATTATATTATTATATTATATTGTATTATATGTTAGGGACTTTTTGTCTTAAACTCTGTTAAGATAATTAATCTTTCAAGCATAAAAATAAATACAATTAAAAAACTCTGCCCTCCCATCTTAACAGATTTATTTTTAGGGCTTAGCAATGCAAGGAAATATAAAACATTTCCACAAAAGAGAGATGGTCTTTGGGAACAAAATAGCATCTATTCTGGAAGTCTCTGTTAGCACTTGCGATGGTGTGAGGAGGCTGGTGGAAGGAAATCACTCGTAAGAAAATTTCAGAAATGTTTCTTTCATCCTGTGTGAGGTATATGATAGCAAGCTCTCACGTTGCCTGCAGGTGACTTCTCGCACGGGATTGATTTGCAGAGCTTCAGAAGCCCGTGAGGCTCATTGGCTAGTGTAGGGCCTTTGAGTCAGAACTTCCATGTGGGTTTTATCATAGGCCTGCTGAGCCTATGACCCTAAGTAATGATGCCAAGTGCCCAGTGCTGAGAGCACAGAACTTACGCAGCGGGAGGCTCTAGCTGCTGATGCTAGTGACCCTGATGGTGATGGACATAAAGGAGAAAGTTGGAGTCATTGTTGCGAGGGATATTAAGACAGTCTTTTAAAATAGGAAAGAAGAAAAAAGGACTGTCAAGAAGCCCAAATTCTCAGTGGTTATACGTACACTCTTGCTTGGCTCTAAAGTAAAGGGTGGATTAGCTCAAGTCAAGGAATTCCTAGGTTGAGTTGCTTGTAGTCAAGGTTGAATCAGGTCCATGCCCTGAGTGGGCTGAGATGCCCATAGAGTTACCATCGTGGTGGCTCGGGGAGGGATGGACAGTCCTGTAGGACAGAGGCATAGTGACTCTGGTTTGAAGCCTTTGAGAGTATACTGGGAACCGTGAGGGTTTTAGGATTTGTTGAGATTGTTCTTGCAGTGGTATCGGTTACAGAGCAGGACAAGTTTAGTGTAGATAATCAGGTAAAACTACTCTTTGGTTCGTCTGCCCCCCTTTTTTCCTGTCTCCCCTCATCTTGTAATAGTTTATTAAGAACATTGATTTTTGGGCTATCAAGCTGTAGAGATATTTATCTAGCAATGTGGTATTTTGCCCAAGTTTGCCTAAAGATATCCTTTTGGAGAGCGTATTTATTTGCTCATCCTTTGGCTTTCTCTAAGACAGAGCAATGGCAGGTACTGATTTGATTTTTCCGTGTTGTTCACATGCTTCGTCTGCAAGCCCATTCTGCATTACAGTAGGCTCTCATAAGTCATCCCATGTGTACCACTGGTACCCGATGGAGCCAACTGCATTGTTTCCCTGGGAAAAAGCAATGGTCAGAGGAGGAGCCCTTATTTGAAATGCTTGGCTCCCTGAGCAGGCCTGAGAAAATTCCTCCACCCTAGAGTTGTGACAGAATCCTGTGTGCCCAGTATTCACATTATAATATCAAAGAGATTGCCCATCTGATCTCTTCTGCTGCTGTTCAGTAATTCAGTTCTCCCTCTTGATGCCCTTTGGATTGAGTTTCCTGGTGTTTTGAATGCCTAAAAAAGCACCCAATGTTCCAGAGCAACTGCTTTGAAAGTCTGTGTGTCACTGCAGCTCTCTGTGAATGCTGGAATAATGAGTTGATATGTTGGTGACTCCCTCCAGGGCATGTACATCAAATCGACCTATGACGGATTGCATGTGATTACTGGAACCACAGAAAATGTAAGTGTGCATCTGTGAGGCATCAAAGCCCTTGTGTGCTCAGACGCATTTGTCACAGCTCTGAGCTTTAGGGTTAAGTGTGGTCATGATGTTATCTGTGTGAGATGCGTGAGAGCTGGTGCGATGGCCTGTTGTGTTATCAAGTCGCCTTTTATTGCTCTGCTTCTTGTACCATGTCTGGTGTTTTTTTACCTCCACCTTTGTGCTAATTATTCCTTTTGCACCGTAGAGGTGTCAACCCAAAAGTACAAAAATAACAATTTCTTTGTTGTTGTTGTGAGTCACAGTAGAATTAGAGTTGGTGGCTATATGTATAGTGTGTGTGCATTTGTGTTTGTATACATCTTTGTGTGTGTGTACTCATATATATAGGTGTGCATTTGTGTGGAGGACAGAAGTCAATGTTGGGTGTTTTTTCTCAATTGCCTTCTACTTTATTTTTTGTGGTAGGTTGTCACTGATTGACTAGATTGGCTGGCCAGCAAGACCCAGGAATTTTTGCATGTCTGCATCCTTTGGCTCTAGGATTATAAGAGTGTACTTCCGTGCCTAGCTTTTTACCTGGATGCAGGAGATCTGAACTCAGGTTCCAGGTGTGCACAGTAAACACTTTACCCACTGAGTCATCTCCCCAACCTGAGATTGCTCATTACCTTCTCTAACATTTGAATTTGAAAAAATAGAGCTAGGTAAATGTGTTTTCTTTGCAACCTTAACTATGGATAGCTTTTGAATGACATTGGCATGAAGTAGGAATATTTCACCAGCTACCCTGTGCCATCAGTCTGTGTAATCAACCAGTGGAGGAGAAAATAATTCCAAATAATAGGGGGGAAATTTGGGAGTTTTTCCCCCCTTTCAGTGTGGTGAAAATGTGTGTCTAATTTAAGCTTCATATTAGCCCCTTTGGTAAAATGTGGCATGAGCTTTGATGAATGCTTGCTACAGCTCTTGAGTGTTACAGTAAGAATATGACATTGCTGGAGGTAGCGAGTAAATTCTAAATCAATCATGTAGCTCTGATAGACAAATGGGTGTTAGATGGTGTGCTTTAAGTATTCCCTGTTGGAAATAAAAAATGATTTTCAAGTTAATTAAACTTGGTGTGTGTGTGTGTGTGTGTGTGTGTGTGTGTGTGTGCGCACATGCATGCACATGCCTGCATGAGTTTATATGCATCACAAGAATGCAGGTGCCTATAGAGGCCAGAGGGAGTCAAATCCCCAGGAACTGGAGCTATATGTCATTTGGTGGTTGTGAACCTGCCTGATGTGGGTGCTGGGAACCAAACCCGAGTCCACTGTAAGAGTAGTAAGTACTCTTAACCGCTGAGCTATCTCTCTAACCCCCACAAAGAATTTCTATACCATCTTACCTGATAGGTAATAATGGCACCGGAAGCTTTCATTTTTGTCCAAACATGCTTTCAAAGGAAACAACATAATCCTTTATATAATTTGCCTCCATTGTTGGAGAATTGGTGGAGTCCCTACCACCACAGCAAGAACAGACTCAGGTGTCACGATGTACAGTGTTTTCAGGTTGGAGGGACACAGAAGAATGGTGACCACCTCCGTCTTAAAGACCGAAGCTATAAAGTCTTGTCATGTGACGGTTATGCTGTTTGGCTTGGCCAGACTTGGGCAGTTCCAGACTCACTCTGGTCTTGAAGCCGTGTTACTCTACAGTAAACGTGTGATGTGATCTTGTGGTGCCACCAGAAGGCTCAGGTCCTGCTGTTCTCTTCTATCCCTTTTCATTTAAAGAAGAGAGTTGAATGGGGAGACTATAAACAATGCTGCCTTAGAATCTGTTGAAATGTCAGGTAGGAATAACCATATATCTTCCCCAGATTCCTACTGGAATCACAAACCAGGGCAGCAGATGTAGGATTTCCCTGCATATAGTCTGTTCTAGGATGGAGTGGAAGCTGTCCTAGAGGGGTTACTTATAATACTTAGAATCTTGTAACCGGTTAAGAAAAAACAAAAGCTCATTTAATTCCTGTGTGGTAATCCATTAAAGTTTAATCCATTAAAATATTAAAAATACTGTTTATTACTTTAGTCTTTCCACACGCATTTACTGAGGGCCTGGCATGCGCTCGACCCTGGACTCAGCCTTGTAGCTGTGGCTGGGAAGTAGTCCTGCTTCTCACCTCTCAGGGTCTGGGTGCTGCCTCCAGATTCATGGATATTTTATACTTGGTTGGCAGTAGAAAATGCCAGCTTCGGATCAGCTTTTCAACCGTCAACAGGTAATTGTAACTTCACTTAGAGTGTTTGGCTGAAGGGGAGCAGTGGTGGGCAGAGGTCACCCCGTGCTTTGCCAGTTCCATGTGCTTCCATCCTGGGCTCCGGGCTAACACAAAACCAGCAGGCCATTCTTAGCAAGGCAGTGTGTGTTTTGGAGGTGACCTCAGCAGTCAGGGTCAGGCAGATCATTCTGTGGCGTTCTCTGACTTCTTTCTGGATGTGACAATCTTACTCAAGAGCTTGAACAGCCCGTGAGATGAAGTGGGAGCAGGGCGTGCTTCAGAAGAAAGGGGCATTGTTCTTCAGGTCATCACCTCTCTGAGCGCACACTGCAACAGGCTTCATCTTTCTTAGTCTGACTCATAGGGAAGATAGGCAAGAGCTCCTGATGTGGTGAAATTTTTGGTATCAGGCTCTCTGTTTATCAGTTTTCTGCCAATCAGCCCTAAATCCCTTGATGAGACATTTGGGAAATGAAGACGTGGGATGCTTCGGAAAGGAAGTCAGTTGAGGACAGTAGTTCATGTGTTTTAAGATCGTGTCCCTGTAAACAGGAACTTCCTGGCCTTGGGGCTATGTCTTAGAAAATGAAGCATACCTCAAATGAGTCCCCAGCTCATGGAGGTTAAGATGGTGTTTGATGGGGGTCAGACTGAAGTTCAGCAGTTGACACACTGGTGCAGAAAGGAGCATTCGTATTTAAGAAGCAACTGAGGAGGAGGAGGAGGAGGAGGCACCATGCTGGTGTCTTCTCCCAGTGTCAAACTGGTTGCTAGTCTCAGTTGAGGCACTGCTGTTGTTATGGCAACAGATGAGCTATTTTGAAAATAACCAGCATAGTTACCTGTGCCTTCAAGCAGAGGCAGTGTTTCCATAGTTTAATGCTGCTGGCTAATTCCTTGTTGAACCTATCACCGCAGTAGAGTGAGAAGAATCCAGCAAGTGTGTTTTGAGTTTGGTTGTCCGTCCCCATGCTCAAAGGTGCTATTTTGGCTTCTGATAGCTGCAAATTGGAGTTTCACCCACTCATATATGTTACAGAATTAAATACACTGACCTAGATAGTGTTTAATTAGAAACCCAAGGCTTATCTTTCCCTCCTCCTCATGGGATAGGTCTTAAACAGAAAGAGTTTTTGTTCACTTAATGAGCAAGAATATTCTAGGCATCCCTTTTGACAGGTGGCTTATATCCTTTTATGGATTTCTTTGTTGTAAAGTTAAAGCAGTGCATAATTAAGGAGGGATAAAGCATATGTTTTTTCTTCCTTTCCTTTCTAAAAAAAGATTTATTTGTATTTTGTGGGCATTGGTGTTTTGCCTACCTGTGTGTGTGTATGAGGATGCCAGATTCCCTGGAACTGGAGTTACAGACAGTTGTGAGCTGCCTTTTGGATGCTGGGAATTCAATCTGGGTCCTCTGGAAGAGCAGCCAGTGCTCTTAACTGCTGGGCCATCTCCCCAGCCCCTCATTTTTTTCTTTTTAAAATGTTTTTCTGCATGTATGATGTGTATATGTGGTATATACATGTGTGTGTGTATGTATGTATGTGCATGTGCATGCTCTTGTGTATATATACAGTGTGCTTCTGGATATGTATGTATGTGTGTATTCCTATGAGTGTGGGTGTGCACATGTCACACTGCATGTGTATGTATGTGGTGGTCACAGGACAACCATGGGTGTCAATTCTTGCCTTTGACCTTGAGACAGGGTCTCCTGTTGTTTGCCACTTGTACCCCAGGCACCCTGGCCTGGGAGATTCCAGGTTCCTGTCTTTGCCATTTGTCTTATGGACACAGAATAGTCACAACCTTCCCACGTGCAGTCTTACTGAGGCCCTGGGCACCTGACTTTCTGCAGCAGGTTGAACCGTCTTCCAGCCCTAGATTCTTTTTCTTAGTAAAGCCGCACTTATAACCTGATGATGAAAAACTTTCTTTATAGAAATAAAATTTTTGTTTACATTAACTTCTTATTTTCATGGCATTGTGGTTATTTGTGTAACGAGACAGAAAGCAGATTTATGTATGTTAATAATTACAGTGATCCTTACATGTTAAATGTTCCACCTGCTTCTGAAAGGTGAGCAGTAACAGAGACATATGCCAAGTTCTCTACTTATTTATTTTTAGTAGAACTTACCGCTTTTGTCAGCTAGCCATTTCAACAATATTTCATCATTTAGATGAACTCAGGTGTTAATGCAGAAGTCATCCGGTACAACCAACCTCATCGCAGATCACACGAGACTCATATGCCAAGATCCACGAACCACTTTCATATATTATTTTAATTTTTTTCTTGAGAAAGTTTTATTGGTTTGGCATTGTCTACAGAAGAAAGAGGCAGAAAGAGAGTGCCAAACACCTAAGCCAGTTCTCTTTGTTTCTATGTAGTCTCCCGCAGACAGGTCTCAGAAGATTCACGCTGGTGATGAAGTCATTCAAGTTAATCGGCAGACGGTGGTGAGTTCATTTATTGGGATGCAATCTTCCCTCCATTACTTTATGTTTAAAATTCTGTGTGTGTGCACGTGCAAATGTTTATGGAGGCCAGAATAGGGTATCCGGTCTCCTAAAGTGGTATATATAGGGGATTGTGAACTACCTAATAAGGGTGCTGGAAAGTGAACTTCAGTCCTCTGCAAGTGCTCTTAATGGCTGAGCCATCTCTACACCCTCTATATTAAAAACAAAAAACCCCACCTTGTACCCATTTTTTTCAGTGTAGTTGTGCTTAGATGAATATATTTGCATTGATGTATTTGCTCATAACTTGATTTTCTTAAGTTCTGGCATTGGGTTTTCATGGCTCATGAGCAAATCTTTTTTCCTCATTCAAGGTCGGGTGGCAGTTGAAAAACCTGGTGAGAAAGTTGAGAGAGAATCCCACGGGTGTGGTGCTGCTGCTGAAGAAGAGGCCCACGGGCTCTTTCAACTTTACTCCGGCCCCCCTGAAGAACCTGCGCTGGAAGCCGCCTCTCGTGCAGGTATCTGTGGCCATTCATCTAGAATGACCTTCATCTAGAATGGACTTTGTCTGAGGTCCCCCCTCAAAAAAAGAGTTAAAATTGAGGGCTATCGGCTTTAGGAACTGGCT
>LOEQ01000446.1:140914-163805 GCA_001685075.1 Bramus lutescens | reverse complement strand
TGCCTTGCTCATTGTCTTTATTTTTGCTACATTTGTGTCTCTTGCCTGGGGATAGAGCTGAATTGCCCTGGGTCTCCCTTGGCTTACCCAGAGTATATGGAAACATGTCGTGATTTCCCTCAAGGGCGCTGATCAGAGACATCTGGTGGCAGTGGGCAGGGTCCTGTGGCACAGACTTGGAGTGGGTTAAAACTGTAGGGGGCATTGTCTCTACACATGGGGACCACAGAACCTCACAGGCCAAAGTGTGGGTCATTGTGTCAGGAACTGTAGGGAGATAGGTTCTCCAGCCTCCAACCCTCAGTGTTCTCTGGGCTTCAGTGAGAGTGTCACAGGCGGAGTTGCGAGAAAGGGGCTGAGTGCATAGGAAGGCAGGATGTTGGGATTTTCAGATCTAATAACTTTGGTACACGTCAAGAGTCTTCTTTGCTGGATCCAGGCAGTGATCCCACTCTTGGTGTGAGGAAGATGGTATAGCAGCTCCCATCTCAGCTGCTGGCTCCTGTTGTGAACAGGACATTTACGCAGAGAACAGAATGAGGGGAAAGCAAGAGCTGTGTTTTCAGGGTATACTTGTTCTGTGTAGACATACTTGGACAGAAGACCAGGTTTGCTCGGACTTAACAAGTTCTTGGTTTTTATTCTTCTGCAGGCAGGGGAGGGGGGTCTGTATGTATTTGAAAGGGTAACTTGAGTTGAGTAAAGTAACATTTTCTCCGGTGGGAAGGAGCTGAAAGTCACGTGTGCCCATAGTTGCTGGGCTTTTGTGGTTCATTCTTTGGCAAGAGCGCTGTTGTGAGCTCCCTAGTCACCACACACTGTCTTCCAGGAACGAGAATGTGAGTTTTGCCTATGGAGGACCCAGTAAGAGTAAACAGCCATTGCCTGGGCGGAAGGGTTCAGAGTCCCCTAACTCCTTCCTGGACCAGGAGAGCCAAAGACGCAGATTCACCATCGCTGATTCCGATCAGTTGCCAGCTTATTCGGTGGGAACCAATATCCCCCCTACAAAAATGAGGGGGAAGACACCATCCTATGGTGAGTTCTCCAGGGCGGCGCGTCTTGCCTCGCCGTTTCCCCACCCCTCCCTTATTTGGGGCTCTGGCATGACTTGGCAGACTCTGGAGGTGAACTGAGGAAAACATAAGCCTCAATGAAATTCTAGGTATGAGCTCTTTATTCATCTGGCTAGGGCAAAGCCTCGTTGAGTCATTGCTCTGCCTGCCATCAAAGCCCAGCTGGGTGAGCTCACGTTACAGTGTGGCCTCTAGAGCTGGAGACCCAAAGACTTCAGTCTATCCTCAGTGCTTTCAGAGTCGACACGGGGCTTTAAAAATAGCTTTATGTTGAAATTTGCTTCTGTTTAAGTGGGCATGATTGGGAGGGCTTGTCTTGAAGTTGATAAACGTCCTTAACCTCGCCTCACCCTCTGGTCTCTGAAGGCAAACCCCGGCCTTTGTCCATGCCTGCGGACGGGAACTGGATGGGGATTGTGGATCCATTCGCTCGACCTCGAGGTCACGGGAGGAAAGGTATGTTCCATCTGAGCAAACCAAAAGCACTGAATGGTGTCAGAAGACCCATGCTCTATTCACGAGGGTGATAGCTTTTCTTGAGACCCAGCCTGTCCTCAGTAAATCAGGCTACTGAAGGTTGCTATAGTATTGCTTGTTTCCAGAAAAATTTAATCTTATAAGAATCTAGTCAGCATTGTGGCTTTTAAAAAGGCTCTAGACACATATGATCTACTTTTAAACAAATTATTCATTAAACATCCCTAATTGCATGATTTTTTAAACTTGATTTTTGACAAATTGTCTTTAAATTATTAAGGCATAATTACTGTCTGAAAAATTGTTTTTAATTCACCTTGTGATTGGTTACTTGTTATTGCACATATAAAAATATTTTTATATGACGGGCACAGTTGTGTGTGCCTTTAATCCCAGCACTTTGGGAGGCAAGGACAGGCAGATCTCTGAGTTTGAGACCAGCCTGGTCTACATAGTGAATTTCAGGCTGGCCAGGGCTACCTAGTGAGACCTTGTCTCAAAAGCAAAATAAAACTTTTACCTATTTTTGCTAGATAGGCTGTGCTTGCCAATGTTGGATGGAAATTATAACATCACCTTTGTAATATTGAAACAGAGAGCAAGTGAGGCAGAGTAAGGAGTCTAAGTGAGCGACTCCTGGCATCTCCGAGGTAAATCCTGTCACCTGTGTGCCTGCATCATCTGGATTAAACTCGCACAACAAAGGGACAGGATGCCAGCCTCTGGCTTCATGTGCTCTTTCTACAGAGCAAAGTCTGTGCAGCCGTCAGCAGGTGGCAGGGCTGGCCTCTGTTTAGATTTCAAATGCTAGCATCTCCATCGCCATTCCCTGAGCATGGATCCAGCCTGTTTTCTTTCACATATAGAGAGGTGTAGCGCAGGGATTAGGCTTATGAGAACTTCCTGACGACTGCATTAGAAGTGATGATGTCTCTCTGCACATGGCCACTTAAAAATAAAAGAGCAATGCTCTTGGGATGGAGTCCTCCTCTCTGGGAGTGAACGGTGCTCCAGGGATGGAGCCCTCCTCTCTGGGAGTGAATAGTGCTCCTGGGATGGAGCCCTCCTCTCTGGAGTGAGCGGTGCTCCTGGGATGGAGTCCTCCTCCCTGGAGTTGAGCGGTGCTCCTGGGATGGAGCCCTCCTCTCTGGGAGTGAGTGCTCCTGGAATGGGGCCCTCCTCTCTGGGCGTGGAGAAGTTGGTGGCTGTAACATATTCAGAATCACACATCAGCCACCACCATCCACTTCCAGAACCCTCTCATCACCCTGTACAGCATTCTGTACCTGGTGGTACTCATGCCAATTCCACCTTCCTCAGCTCCTGCTCCCGACCGACAGTCACTGGGCCACGAATTTGGACATATAGAGCATATGACGTCTTTTCTTTTGACAGTAGCAGAGGATGTTTATTCTGCTTGAGCAAGAGACAGACTGGTGATGAGAGCACAAAGGGAAAAGATTTTGGCAGAAGAGCTAGGAGACAGGAGGCTTTCGTTAGGCGTTTCCCACTTGACAGTAGCAATTTAAGTCAATGTTTGATGAACAGGGACGCACTGAAGAGTTCTCTTATGTGGTTGTGGCTTCTTCTCAGTCTGAAGTGCTTGACTTTCAAAGGTCCTCACTCCTAGAAAAGAAACCCTGATAGTTAGAGCCATAATATATTGGTTTTCCCCTTTAAATGGGGTTTTGTTTTGTTGTTTTTTAATTCTCCTTTTTATTATTTGTTTTTATTGCTTAAAACAAATTTTAAATTTAAATATATTTTGACCATATCCTTTGCTCCCCAAGTCCTTCCAGATCCTCTCTCCCTTCCTACCCACTCAACTTTAAGTTCTTTCTCAAAAAAAAAACCCAAACAACAAACCCCTCTAAAACCAGGAAAACAAAATAAAACCACACTCAAAAAGGAAAAACAAAACAACACCAAACTTTAGCCAAATAAAAATGCACCAAAAAAACGAAACAAACAAAAAAACTGTAGAGTGCATTTTGTGTTGATCAGCTACTCCAGAACCAGGGGTGGTTGATAGACTCAGTGACAGTCCGTTGGAGAAAACTGATCTTCCCTCTCATGGCAGGTATGAATGGCAGTTCAATTGTTAACCTTTACCCTAGTGGCAAGGCTTCAATCATTTATTCATTTAAGAGATACAACAAAATTGAATATAAGATTAAAAGAAAAGCCTCTTACATTGAAATTTACAAGACAAACCAATAGAAGGAAAAGAGCCCAAGAGAAAGCACAAGAATCAGAGGCCCACTCATTAGCACACTCAGGAATCCTATATAAAAACACTAAATTGGAAGGCATAATATACTCAGAGGACCTGGTGCAGCCCTGTGCATGCTGCCTCAGTCTCTGTGGGCTCATGCGAGCTTTGCCGTTTCCTCGCGCTGTTTCTGAGGGCCTTGTTCTCCTAATGTCTTCCACCCTCTCCAGCTCTTACAATCTTTCTGCTTCCTCTTCCAATGGGTTCTCTGAGACCCGAGGGGAGGGGATTGATGGAGACACCCCATTCCGGGATGGATGTCCCAAGGTCTCTCACTCTGTGCATATGTCTGGCTGTGGGTCTCTTATTAGTTCCTCATCTGCAGCAGGAGGAAGCATCTCTGGTGATGGCTGACCAAGGCACTGATCCACGAGTATAGCGGAATGTCATTAGGGGTCATTTTACATGATACAGTTTTCTTGTTTTAGATGAGTAGTATTTAGTTTTTCCCTTACGTTCTGCAGGTCCCACCCACAGCAGTTGGGGAGCTGGGGGATAGAAACACATTTTATCTTTTTTATTTTTATTTTATGTGAAGTTATGAAAATATGTAGGGAGAGAGTTCTGGCTCTCTGGTTCTGCTGGGTCATTGTGTCACCTCTCGGGGGCTAAAGCAGCCGGAATGTTAATACCACTTTGTGTCATGTGACTGAAAAACCCGGCAGAAAGGACTGTAGAGAGAAGACTGTAGAGAGAAACGTGTACATGGGTCAAGTTTCAGTCCATCATGGTGGGGGAGGCGTGGCTCTGTCTGTGGCAGGAGGAGCACAAGGAGGAGGCTGTTTCCATGGTGATAGACTTGGGAGCAGAAAGCAGCAGGAACCAGGAACTTGACTGCAGCCTTCAAAAGCTTACCCCTAATGCCCTTCTGCCCACCTCCTAAAGCTTCCCCAGTGTCTCAAAGTGATGCCGCAGCCAAGGCACCAGTACCAAGAACACAAGCCCCTGGGGAACATTTCACAGCCACACCATGGCTTTCCTTCCTCATCTTCCTGAGGCTCACTTCTGTCTTAGAACATTACATGGCATCCAAGGCAACCCATCATCTTAGTAGTTCGACACTGTTCAGGGGTTGGAAGGTCAGAGTACTCTGAGACTCAAGGATAACTCTCTTAACTGTGAGTTAACATTCTAGGACCAGACGAGACTACAGCCCAGCCAGGCAAACACATCCAACTCCATGTCCAGCATCTCAAGAACATGATAACATGGTATATGGTTCAGTGGACTTGGGTACTGTGCTCTGTAGCCATGCTGACTACAGGCACATAGTGTCTCCTAGGATGATTCTGTTTGATACCTGCAGCTTTTCCTTGGCAGATGTCTTCCGCATTCTGGGGTCTCCATACAACTTAGGTTCCACACTCATGGCTTCTTCACATGTTGGCATCTTGGGGACTCCCTTCAGGGAATTCAGCTGTATTATACACAGGCTAGTCTCACAGGTTTTCTTTAAAAAAAAAATGTGTATAAACCGTCATGGCCCCATTATTCATATCTGCTGTGTGCTTGAAAAACAAGTATGATTTGGCAACACTGAGAACTGTGCTGCAGCTTGGAGGCACACCTTGTCCTCCTCGGACCTCAGTTGTAGCAGTCTCTGGGTACCCGCGTGGCTGGTCCCAGGCAAACATCCCAGGCAGCCCCTTTCCTGCGGGGTGCTTTGGTTTTCTTAAAATTGTGTGTGTGTATGAGTGCACACATGTGTACGGGTATGTATGTGTGTGTATGCATGCACATGCATGCGTGTGAGCATCTGTGTGAGCATGTGTGTAAGAACATAGATGCCAGAGTGCATGTTGAGATCAGAGGACAATTTGCAGGAGTTGGTTTTCTCCTTCTACCATGTGAGTTTCAGGAACTGAACTGGGTCATCAGGCTTGGAGGCAGACATCCTTACCTGACTGGGCCATATTCATCAGCCCTGAGCCCACCCAACTTTCCTCCCTTCCTCCCTCCTTCCCTCCTTCCCTCCTTCTCCCCTCTCTCTTTTTAAAGGAAACAGCAAAGCTCACATGAACCCACAGAGACTGAGGCAGCATGCACAGGGCTGCACCAGGTCCTCTGGGTATACACTTTGATGGGGAGGTCACTGTACCTCGAGATGTTCTCAAGGCTTCGCATCACCCCGGCGCACAGAGCATGACTTCTTTTCATGGTATCGTCTAACAACCAGGGAGGTTCTGCCTGCAGCTGTGACCATGTTTCTTCACTGACAGATGCTCACCATTTTCAGGTCTTTGCTTCAGCTCTTGCTCTCATTGTAAACGTGGCTTAAAGCAGCAAGAGCTGCTCCACAGCCCGAGTGCTGTGCTGTCTTGACACCTCCTCTTCCAGTTTAATCTCTCACGTGTGAGTTCAGCGTCAGGACACAGGCAGGGCGTGGACAGCCTAAGTAACCTGTGGTTCAAGTCCTTACAGCCCACATTCTCATCTAAAACGCCACAAGTTTGAATGCTGTTAACCTTCCTGTCCCCATTCTGCTCCCTGAACTCCCACCCAAGTCACCTATTAAGCCACTTTGCTGGCCCACGTTTCCAAACTCTTCCCACGTTCTTCTTGCAAACCAGTTCCAAACACTTAAGAAACACATTGGGTCAAGTTTTAGTCAGAAATGACTCCATGTCTTCTAATGTCTCTTTCCTGTATTAGTTACTTCTTCTTGTTGCTGTAACAAAAGACCTGGCAGAAGCAGCTAAGGGAGATAGAATGTGTTTTGGCTCATGGCTTCATGGGATTTCAGCCTATCACTGTACTAGACATTTTCTTTTGGGCCACCAACCAGCTCCCAAATTATGACACGGAGACTTAGTATTAGTTATGAACGCTTAGCCTTAGTTTAGCTCTTATTTTAATTGCTTTCTTTTTATTTTATCTACATTTTGCTTCGGGGCTTTCCCCTCCCTCNCTCTTTCTGTATATCTTACATTCTTGCTTCTCTTGTCTGGCTGGCAGCTGCCTGGCTTCTAGCCCCATACGTGTTCCTCTCTTTCTCCCTCATTTTCTTCTTCCTCCTCTTGAGCCTAGGTTTTCCCTCCTACTTATTCCCTCTCAACCCCACCTATCCCTTCCTGTCTATTGACAGTCAGCTTTTTATTAGATCAATCAGGTGCCTTAGAAGGGCAAGGTGAGACAAAGGCAACACAGCTTTACATCGTTAAACAAATGCAGCACAAACAAATGTAACTAACACATCTTTACATCATGAACAAAGGCAGCAGAAACAAATATAACACATCTTTGCCTAGTTAACATAATATTCCATAACGCATCATAGCTGGGAAGGCATTACAGAGAGACTCTGGCTGTGGCAGTGGGAGTATAAGATGGTAGACAGGGTCAGTAGCATCAGGAACCAAGAGTAGGTGCTGCCTCCAAAGGACCACCCACTGTGAAGGTCCTATCTCCCAAAGGCTACACAGCCTCCCAACACAGTGCTAGCCACTGAGGAGCACACAGTCCATATATGAGTTGGTGATGGGGAGGTGGAGAAGTGTCAACTTTATGATTTAACCAGAAGGCAGATGGCAATCCTCTTGTGGTTCTCTTTGCAAACATTCCTGGGGTAGGGCAACATTCACAGGGCCTTGCAGGGACGAGCTGGGTGTGTGTTTACTTACTGAGTGGTGTTAGATCTTGGGGTTCTTGTTCTCATTGGCTTGTGGGCTTTGTCCGAAAACAGGAGAAGATGCCCTCTGCCGGTACTTCAGTAACGAGCGGATCACACCCATCATCGAAGAAAGTGCCTCTCCTGTGTACCGGTTCTCCAGACCCACCACGGAGCGGCACCTGGTGAGAGGTGCGGACTACATCCGAGGGAGCAGGTGCTATCTCAACTCTGATCTACACAGCAGTGCCACCATTCCCTTCCAGGAGGAAGGGCCCAAGAAGAAATCAGCCTCCTCTGCCAAGGCATCTTCTGGGGAACCTTCACTGCTGGTCAGCTGGCTGACTCGCCTCAAGCTGTTGACTCACTGAGGCTGCTCCACCAGCCTCCTGCCTGTCTCCTGCTAGCAAGTGCCTTCTTCCTCAGTGGACAGTTCCTTCGAACTCTGTCCGCAGTGCTCCATGGCGACCTTACTTCGTTCCATTTTATTTTATTTTTTTTAAGGTTGTATATTGCCGCTCCTGGAATTTTCAAGTCTTCGGAGGGCATCCAGAGGATCTTAAGTGTTGTTTGTGGAGGCAGAAGGAAGGACAGACATGGCACAGCCTGCTTATTTTTGCCTCCCCATTGTGGGAACATGGAGACATACTCTGTAAATTGCGTGTTGGCCAGACAGCTTAATGTTGGGGATCGGCAGCATTGTACATTCTTGTTTTCATGGGCAGTGGGGACTAAGGCCGATGCCTTTTGTCACATAGATGTGTTGGTTTGTGGTCCAACTTCTGTATCTGAAAAAGCCGAAGGAGAAAACTTCTGTTGATTTTTAAAGCTGTAGACCCTACTTGTAAGTGTGGCCACATCCACTGCAGAGTGGTGTGGTAGGGTGTGAGGCTCTTTGGAGCAGATCTTTACTTGCAGGTCAGCTGTTACACATCCTTAGTCCCCGTTTCTATAACCTCCATTTAGGTGAGCCAGTGTAGACTCTTGTGCACACTTTGGGGTATGCTACACTCGAAGAAGTGTGTGTTTTTATGAGGGCTGTTGCAGTTATATATGTATTGTTCCGTGAGGGAGAGAAGCTATGAGATTTGCTGAGAGCCAAAGTTCAGGAAATGAAGCAGCCAGATTAAGAGTTAGGAGACATGGGGTCAGTTTACGTTATTGACCCGTGTGATGTCTGTCTGCTGGAGAAAAGCCAACAGTCCTTCCCAGTTGTACACAGTTTGCTAATTAGACATCTCGGAAAGCCTCATGGTCACTGATTTTTTCAACTAGCATCAGGTGTTTAAAAAATGTGTGTCTGGATATTAACTCTTGTTTAAACCGAATGTACAATATTTTGCTAGCATGGAAAAGTCCTATCTTGTTAATTTAAGTGTTTTAAATAGAGTTGTATATTTTTCTTACTCTCAGTCCCATGTAATTGAAGTATTTGTTTTGTGTTGTACGTGAAACCCAAGAAAAAGAACATCCAGATTGTTTTCAGATTTACACGTGACCGTTCTGGCCATTGCCAGCATGGGCACTAATATTAAACCGAAACAAATCCTCCCAAGCATTTTTGGGATTGTATGAATTTGTGGTAGTGGAGTTAAAGAAATAACTGTAAATGGAACTATGGAAAAGGAATTTGCCAAGGTATTCTTGGGCAGAGCTGTCGTGGGATCTCCTCATACTCTCCTACACCATTGGCATTGCCCACTGACCTGCCTGAAATGCAGTTCCCAAGAGGATCGCTGGTGTTAGTGAGCCCCTCCACCATCTTAAATGCCTCTGGCGGAGTTAAGAGACCCAGCATCCTCTTCTTTTAGTATGATCCGGTTCACGCTGACATTTTTCTGTCTGTGTCTGGGTAAGCTTTAAGAAGCTGGTATATTGGGGGCGGGGGTCTCAGACGACGCCACAAACAGGGATGTAAGGATTGTGTGGGTGATTCATCTTGGCACTTAAGCTGCAGCATGTGGGCAGAGTAAAGGGAAAGGGCCTCCTGAGGCAAGGGAGGAGCTACGTGTGAGAAGAACCGGCTCCCTGCCAGTTTCCTGTTGGCTTGAGTTGGCTCTGTGGCCAGACACAGTCCTTGCTTTCACTCCCTGGTCTAGGAGAGGGTCCTTCACATTATAGTTCCAGCTGCTTAATGTGTAGAAAACGTCTCCTAAGTGGAATGACCTTCCCAAGAATGGATTCTCAGAGCTCGGACTTAACCTTCTGCAGTGCTCAACTAGAATTACTGCAGCAGATGGTCCCTTCAAGGCTCTTCCTGGAAGCGCTGTAGGATGTCCTGGGAGACTTCTGACTTCCTCTGCAGTCTCCACAAGTTGCGTTTTTCCTTTGTATTTTTATTTTTTTTAACCTGAATTATGTTTGAGAACTTTTGCTGCTAAAATACTTCATAAACCTTTATTTTTGAAATATGTAAGCAGCTGATGATAGTTCCTCCAAATGGGGCTGGGGAGGGTTAGGGTGAGTAAAGAACTTGCTGTACAAGGTAAGCCTCGGGGTTTGGATCCCCAGCCCCAACTCAGATCCCCGTAGCTGTGCCAGCTGCCTGTCCTTCCAGACCTCTGAGGCAGTCCAGATAAAGGCATCTAGGAGCAGGCTGGCAAGCTAGACTAGCTGGAGTCTGCGAGTTCTGGGTTCAGTGACAGATCACTTCTCAACAAGTAAGATGGAAGGCAATCAAGAAAGACACCCAGTGTCAGCCTCTGATCTCCATGTGCATCCATGGGGCTGCACACACGCACACATACAATAAAAAAAATTCAAGATGAACGAACCCTCCTAGGCTCAACAGTTCCCCCCTTTCAATGGTGGGACTGGTTTGACGTAGGAAATGAAGGATGACAGCAGCTTAAGCTGGTGACATTTCAGTTCTGTCACACCCAACCCAACACCATCCCCTTTATTAAGAAATATTTTTTGTTTTAAACCATATTTTAAAAATAATTTCTAAATTTAAATACATTGGTTCATATTCTCCTCCTCCTCTAAGCTCTTCCGGATCCTTCCCCTCTCCCTACCCACCCAACTTTAAGTTTTCTCAAAAAACAAAAACTCAATACAAAAACAAAAGCTCCCAAACCAAGAAAGCAAACTAAAACCATACTCAAAATGACAAAACAAGACAAAACCCCCACCAGACTGTAACCAAGTAAAAGCACAAATACAGATGCCCAGATGCGGACATATATACACAGGCAGAGTACACATGGACACCACAGACATACACCACACAGTCACACAACCTGTGGAGTTCTCTATATGTTGGTCACCTGCTTCTGAACATGAGGTCTGTCCTGGAGTGGTGGCTATACCTGGTATCACTATTGGAGAAAACCAATTTCTCCTCTTTCAGCAGGTGTTTAAGTGTCAGTGGCTAGATTAATCATTTATTTAACTATTTAATCATTCATTCATTCATTCATTCATTCATTCATTCATNATTTATTTAACTATTTAATCATTCATTCATTCATTCATTCATTCATTCATTCATAATCACATCAAAGTTGGACAAGACAAACCAATAGAAAAATGCTAGAGTCCAGCTCCAGGAGGGTTCTGAGCTGAAGGTTGGAGGTGCGAAGTCAGGCATGGTTTCTGCCAGAAAAGAGCCCAAGGGAAGGTACAAGAATCAGAGCCTCACTCCTTTGCACACTCAGGAGTCCCATAAAAACACTAAACTGAAGCCATTTTACATTTGCAGAGGTCCTGGTGCAGACCTGTGCTGGTGCTGTGCATGCTGCCTCAGTCTCCGTTCCTGTGAGCTTCGCTCGCGTTGATTCAGAGTTGGTTTTCTCGGTGTCTTCCTTGTATAATGGCATCAAGGCAATCACCAAATGAAAATCATGGATGATAAAAAGATGTTCACGCAAAAGCATTTGGCAGGTACTCTTGATATGATGTCAGAGCTGGATATTTATGTAAATAAGATGCAAATGAAATTTCAGTATGTGAAGGCACTAGCATGACTATATTGTTATAATCAAATAGCACATGGTATACATACATACATACATAGTATAAAGGCATGATCATGGGACCTGGAGAGATGGCTCAGCATTTAAGAGTACTGGCTGCTCCCTTAGAGGACCTGGGTCCCATTCCTAGCACCCACTTGGTGTCTCACAACCATCTGTAACTACAGTCTCAGGGAACCTAATGTCCTCTTCTGCCCTTCTTGGGCACTATATGTACATGGTGCACAGACATGAATACAGTCAAAACACTCATCCACATAAAACTTTTTAAAAAGAAAAAAACCATGATCATGGTAGCTATAAATGAAACCCAATATAGGCCTGCTACATCTGTCATTTAATACTGGGTACCCAAATGATGACATAAATCGAATTTCTTAAAATGTGGAGGATTGCAGATAAGGCTCTACATAACATGTCTATGACATCATCATACAGAGCTAACTCTGTCCCTGGCACTGTTCCAAATATCATCTGTGAGTTGAGTGCCATGGTCACTTCTGGTTTTTACCTGAGAGCATTATCTAAGAGTGTGCAGCTGGTAGTGGTAGAGCTGGGATGACAGTCAAAATGGTGGTTTCAGAATCCTCATTCATCATCATGGCTACGCAAGTGTACTTTGTGGATGGAAGTTTCTGTCCCGCCCAGTCCTGCAGCCGTTCAGTCCCAAAGAAACACAGAGGTTTATATTAATTATAAACTGACCCATTAGCTCAGGCTTATTATTAACTAGCTCTTATACCTTAAATAAACCCATATTATCTATGTTTAGCTGTGTGGCTTAGTACCTTTTCTCTAAGGCTTTCTTATCCTTGCTTCCTCTGTGTCTGACTGATGATCTGCCTGTGCCTTTCCTCTTCTCAGAATTCTAGTCTGGTTGCTCTGCCTATATAATTCCTGCCTGTCTACTGACCAGTCAGCCAGTTTTTTAAACCAATATGAGTGACGAATTTTTACAGGGTACAAAAGCATTATCCCACAGTCCTTCCCCTTTTGTCTTTTCAAAACAAGAACCCTGAATCTAATCTCCTTTGTTTAGATTTTTCCCCCTGACCATTATCTATAACAACTTGTATCCAATATGCTAAACAAAGGCAAACATCCATAATCCATTTTTTTGAGAATGTGGGTGTAGTTTTCTAGGCTACTTCCTGCTGATCGGGGGCACTGGTAATCTTATGGGGACCTAAAAATTTTAGGATTATGCTCCAGTCCTGACTGGAGTATTCTGTGAGGCTAGATCATCTCAGCTAGCAGCCTCGAAGCTGTTCTGGATGCAGAACTCAGAAGAATCTGCAACAGAGGTGCTCTGAAATGTTGGATCATTCGGACCATCCTTTCCCATTGGAGATTTTTCAGGGTGTCTTCCTCGATCAAACCTTATTTTTCTTAACTGAGAATGAATTCACAGACTCTCATTTCTGGTGGAAACAAAAGCAAAACCTCTTCTCCAAACATACTTCAATTTATAGAATGATTGAGTTCCTGAAAAACCCCAAACACGTTAAGCCTGAGCTAAAAGTCCTTTGTGTGTTGGCAAAGACAATTGAAGTTATAGACTCAGTTGATCATGAACCGGATTTGCAATGAAATGAGTAGAAGGCAACTAAAAGCTGTGCTGTGGGGCTGTCTTTATTGTGGAGGATCCCACCTGGTAAACACAAATAGACTCGCATTAACGCGTCTACTTAGGAAGACTGCCCCTAGGGGGCAGCACCACCCATTTCAGAGCAAATGCTTCAAAGGAAGCCCTGTGTTGGTATTTAGTGTTTCGGTTGATGTATTTGTCCATTTTCTGTCTGCTGTTTTCTGTTCACTTTCTCAATCCAAACTAGTTTCATCATCTATTTTGTGTGCTTTTGGTTTGTTTTTATTTCACTCCCTAAAATAATGCATTTTAACACCCCCAATTTTTATTTCCATTATCTTCCACAATCCCTATGATCTGTTTATATAGACACACTCTTTCACCCCAAGAGTCTGAGGGAGTAAATAACTTTGTTTAAAGTTCTAATATTGCCAGCAGTGGAGAAACCTCTTGCTGCCTTTTTCCATCCCAGGGTGCACTTGGTAGAGATGTGGGCCTAGCTTAGATGTTTTCACCTGTTGTGTATACATTTAATTAGCACAGATAACTGGTTCACATTTTCTTGCAGCCATTAATAAACTGCCTCATTCCTTTGTGGTGAGGTGAACCAAGCCATTTCCTTGGAGATTACATGGGAGTGACCACCTTCAAAAGAATTCATGTGCTTTTGGTACAGACACTCTCTAGCTTGGCCAATGGTTTTGATATTCACTTTGGGAGTTACCATATGTCTTAGGTTGATCTTTGCATAACCAAGTATAGAATCAGATGTCAAGGCCAAGGTGCTGACTGGTTTGGTTCTGGTTTGCACACAGCCTTTTTGGGGATGGGTGGGTGAAAAAGGAACGAGAGGAAAGAGAAAGCAAGAAGTGGGGAGGAGAAGAAAGAAGGGGAGGAGAAAGGAGACAGAATAGGAGTGAGGAGAGAGCAAGAGGAGGGAGGAGAGAAGAGGAAAGAGCATACACCAAGCTTCTTACAAGGGCAGTTTTAAGGGCTGACCTCAAAGCCTCATCTCCTAGCATGTTCCTAATGGAGCTTAAGGTTTCAGTGTATGAAGTTTGAGAGGGGACATGGGGACATTCTACCTGTGTGTTGCATACTTGGTAGCTAGAAGAGGAACATTTTAAAATCTTTTGATTAAAGATTAACTTGAATAATACCCTAAACCTGACCTTTCCAATGTGTCTTCAAGGACGTGTAAGACCTTGTGTGATGAACCAGGCCTAGAAGAACCCTGCACAGGTTTGGTGACCTATAGGGGCTTACAAAATGGATTCTGTAACTTGCATTATAGACTATAGGATTTGTCCATCTTCTTTCTTAGAAATTACCATCATAATAGCTGGAAAGATCTTGATTTCTATTTCAAAGGGCTTCTGTTTGTTGGAATTTGAAGTATTTTTAGAAGTGGGCTGACGTCACAAAAGAACGCTTAGGGTGAAATTAAAGGAAGTAAAGAGAAGGATGAAGTCACACTGAGGTTTGCCAAAGAGCCTTGTTTTTCTCCAATTTTCGGCAGTGTAATTTATTCTGATTTCTATCTCTCTGCATTTCTCAATCCCTATAGAGGAAATGTTTTCTGCTACATTTTTTTTTCAAATAATGGCTGATGGCCCACCTATTTGGAGAACAGAGATTAAATTCTGTTTGGGGACTAGCCAAATAATGCCATATATGCAAGAGACTGCATATCATGTAGTCCTTGAAAACCTTTAGGGCTCTCCTTAGGAATGCATGCATATGGTGTAGGTCTCCTGAGGTCTGGGTTCAGGCTGTTCCCTGATCTGCCTGTACATATTCTAAAAGGTCACAGCTCTGTTTCTGAAGCTCATCGTTTGAATGGATCCTGTGTGCTTATGCTGCTCATTGATGATTGACCTCATGGATGAGGACATGAGAGGTGATGCATTATGGGAAGTGGGTACCAATCATGCATTCTTGTTGAATGTGTTGGCCCTACTTGCTTTGAGGAAGACAGCACCCAAGCCAGCACTTCAGGCTTGTTTTTGAGGGAGCCCTCTCTTCCTGAGTGTCATGTTTCTTTGAGTGATTGTGCAACTGAAGTCATGGGAGAAGACTGAGAAGGTATTTTACAAAGCTAAAAGAGACAGTAAGCCCTGACACATTGAGGTGGTGAGAACCTCACCCCTCCTGAGTGTTCTCTCTCTCCCTCTCTCTCTGCCTGCAGCATTGTAAGTATGGATGTTTTTGTGAAGGATTGATATAAAGGAGAAAAAATATCAGGAGAAAAATACTTAAAAGGAGAGGAATGTCATTCTACTGAGTAGACATGTTAAATGGGCTTATAATTTAACTTTGCTATTTCTTTGCCATTTTGAAATATCTTGGCTGGAACATTTTGATGTTTTAAGAAGCATCAAACTTTAAAATTAAGTTTAATATAAAGCAATATCATCTGTGAAGTAAGAAATTATTCTTTTAATTTCGTGAATGTCAGTCTTTNNTTTAGAGCTGCAATTCCATTTCCCCAAGTGAAGCTGTGCCCGGATGAAAGAGGAGGGGCTAGGAAATTAGCATGGATGTCGGAAGCTCTGATCTTTGGAAATTGGCATCGAGAAACCAAAAATAGTTGAGGAATTGGCTTTTGTCAGACTATCTCATGCCACTTACAGACCTTGGGCTTGAAGCAAGTTGTTTATTTCCATCCCACAGTTACCTCCAATGTGGAAGTGAGACTAGAGTCTACTGACTGAGCTTCCTCTGGTCATGTGACTGCCTGTAAGGCCCTTTCAGGAGCATCTCGATGCTGACTCTTGCCTTGCAATAACAACAGTGCTTTTTCATCTCAGCCTCTAGTAAATAGAGCATTCAGGGCCAGCCAACAGGGAATTACTCACCGTTTTGTCTATAACCCACAAAATAATACCCTTGTCCACTGTCAGAGGCTGCCGTGGAGTCTGTGGCTTGGCTGGTGGTTGTCACTGGTGCATATCTTTGTCACTGAGACGTTTGGCTGAATCAGAAGCAACGGAAGGATGACAGTCTATGACTGGACACACTCTGTTCGCCCTGTGGACTTGGCTCATCCTCAGTTTCTCTCCTCCACCTACCAAATTCCTGCATCAGTTATAGATGAAAACAAAGCAAATCTGAGCCTGCTTCTCAGCCCTGGAGACAGTTATCACCTTGCTACCCATCTCTCTGTCTCACAGTGGTACCCCAACCATCTCTGTCTCACAGTGGTACCCCAAACTTATCTTCTTGTTTTGTTTTTGATTTTTTTTTAAAAGGGATAATGTGGAAAGGCAAAGGGGGAAAAACCACAAAAACAATACAGGAAGTGAAGAATGACTGTTGGTCTGTGTTCTTTGGTTTGGTTTGCTGAGCACTGGGATGTGCAAGAATCTGGGCATGTGCAGTTGCAACCACACCGATAGAACAGTCGGAAACTTAGTGCATATGCCAAGGCCCTTCTGTTAGCTCTGGAAGGATTTGTGCAAATGGCGACTGCCTATACGTCAGTTTAATTACCTGTGCCACGGGACTGGGGCAGGACTGTGGCTGTACTTTTTTTATGGTAACTTCTTTGCTAGAGGGCTTCATTTGTGCCCCGTTATGTTAGGCAGAACCAGATGACCTGCTGGGTATTTGATCATATTTCATGGGTACTGTTCACACTTTATACAATGCATCCTAATACATTACAAATGCCTTATATGGGATTTCCCTGTGTATGCTGTGGATACCATTGGTTAATAAAGAAACTGTCTTGGGCCTGCACAGGGAATAGAGGTAGGCAGGGGAAACTAAATTGAATGCTGGGAGAAAGAAGGAGGAGAGAGAGAAGCCATGTAGCCCACTGGAGCCGGATGAACTTTACCTGGTAAACCACTGTCATGCGGTGATACACAGATTAATGGAGATTGGTTAAATGTATATGTAAGAGTTAACCAGTAAGAAGCTAGAACTAATGGGCCAAGCAGTGATTTAATTAATGCAATTTCTATGTGATTATTTCGGAGATGAGCAGCCGGGAGCCAACAAGTGGCCTCCTTGTAACAAATGCCCCAAGACACAAATAATATTTTCTATTTTATTTTATTTTTTCTCCCCAGCAGAATTCAAGCCTGTTCTTGGCTCTGTATTCCAGGTGCACTTTGTATTTATTGATCATTTCCATGGACCTTCACCTCTACTTGACTCCTGGCGAGGATTCCCCTGCCCCAGGTCTGATCTTATTCATTTCCAGTCCAGATCTGTCACTGTCAGTCTCTACTAACCAGGGAAGGCAAGGGTGACATTGTGACACAGCTTCCTTTTTTAAAAAATATTTATTTATTATGTATACAGACCTCATTATAGATGGTTGTGAGCCACCATGTGGTGGCTGGGAATTGAACTCAGGACCTTTGGGAGAGCAGGCAATGCTCTTAACCACGGAGCCATCTCTCCAGCCCACACAGCTTGCTTTCATGTGCTCCTGCTTATGGACATATCAAAGGTCAGCAAGAGTCAGCGGACATTTAGATCAGACATTAGGACTTTCAAGAAGGAATTAAAGCCAAGGCTTAATGTTCCCCTTTGCTCTTCAGGCACTGAAGTGAGGGGAGAAGATTAAGGCTAATGGCCTTCCTAGTACCGCATTTCACTTCAAAGCGTGACTCTGCTACATTCAGATTTCCCTTACTGAAGGAAAGCCACGGATGCGGCCCTGGAGGGAGCCTTCAGCGGTTTGAATTGACATCACGAAATGCAAATGCCAGGGTGTGAGATTCGCTATGTGTATTAGTTCTGATTTAACTAGTTAAATTTAACTGATGTGTTTTCCTGAAATCCTTAGTCTAACATGTACAGATTCACCCTTAATCTGAACCTTGAAGTAGGGTCATTTGGACCCAACAAATACAAGTACACACACACACACACACACACACACACACGAGGCCTTAGAGCTGGTGGGTGAAGGCGTGTGCTACACAAACCCGAACCCAATAAAGGTGGAAGGAGAGCACCAACTCCAAAAAGTTACCCTCTGACCTCCATATGTCCCCTCCGTCCTACCCCTAAGCACTTGTGTGCACACGTGCAACACACACACACACACAATTTACAAAAACCCTCAAGGCTGTTGACTCTATATGAAGCATTCCTGGGAGCACCAAACTACAACATTGAAGTTGTCTAAGACTGAAGGTTTAGTTTTGACAGAACGGTCTCTGCTCAATGCTGCACTGGACTCTGAATAGTGCTAACGTACTTCTGGTTATAAGCAATTGAAACTCTATACCTGTGAGCTCTACACTCTAGAAAAGGCCACAGACAGCAGAAGAGGTTAAGCTGTGATGCAGTCCAATGAAGGAAAAGAAAATGAGAAGACGATTAAATAGATGGGCTTGCAAATCGTGTTTAACGATGTTGATTATTGCCAGGCCTCCTCCTAGTTGTTTTTCCCCAGTTAATGCTCTGGAGTGTTGTTATCAGAAGCTGCTCTTGTAGAATTAGCTGAGAATGGAGGTGGCTCCTTGCTCATTTCATGCAGACTGAGATTGAATTCTATTCTTGGCAGTGGAGAAACGTGCGTGCTATTTGGAACTCTGTGCTGCTCTTTTCCCTGCATGGAGAATGTTCTCCCAGAGCTTTGCTGGAAGCTTTGCTCTCACCATGGGAGTCTTCCTTCCCCTGAACTTTGCACTTGTGGTTCTTGGCTTCTGG
This sequence comes from Bramus lutescens, assembly GCA_001685075.1. Classification (NCBI taxonomy): domain Eukaryota; kingdom Metazoa; phylum Chordata; class Mammalia; order Rodentia; family Cricetidae; genus Bramus; species Bramus lutescens. The sequence goes on along the minus strand of LOEQ01000446.1, from coordinate 145,135 downwards.
CCTCCTTCTGGGTTCTTTAAGCATGGTGGATTTGTGAGGCAGCTAAGGAAATCTTAGGATTTCTCCAATTGGAGACTTCCAGGTTACCCTGGTGGTGGTGCCCATGCCATCCCCTGGGAGGTGTTTCTAGGGTGGGGGAAGATTTCCCGGGCAGTTGTAGGAATAAACAAGCAATGCATCCCATAGAGCTTGCTATCTGCAGGCTCTTGATAGGTTTGAACCACATGGGGAGAGGTAAATGTGCTTGCCAAGAGGATTTGGGACAGCATAGGCAATGACTGTTAGCTTTCCTAAAGGCCAGGGAAGAGCCCCTTTTTCTGGGCCTTTCTATTGTTTTGTGTTTCACTAATTTCTACTTTTTATTTTCTCCTTTTTTCTCCTTCCTTTGGTGACAATAGTCACCCTCGTTTCCTCTTCCTTCTTTTTCCCTCATGTTTGGCTCGTGCTATAACAAATAGTTTCAAAATGTCAGCCCCCCCCACATTGAACATTTTTATATTCCTCATTCAGAGTCAACATGGATGTTTCAAGCTGGGTGACACTCCACAGTGGCCTTTTTCTAACACGAGGGCAGGGTTTGGGTTGCTCCTGTCTTATAGTTTGTCTGATTTGGAGCATGTGGGAGGGGGGTGTGGGAAAAGTCATGCAATTCCCCTGCCTCAGAAATGAGTGTCTGTATCTGCACAGAAGTATGAGAAAGGGATGTTGGTAAGATCAATGATGTCTTCTGTGTTTCTCTACTTGAATACTTACTTCATATTATGTGTTTTTAAAAATAATGGTCAAGACTGTATACATTTTCCTTGAACTGTTAACTTTTGCCCTATTTCCCAAGGCAATATTTTCATTATCATTCCAATCTAGTGAATCTTTTTTTGGTGGAGGGATTGTGACAGGGTTTCTCTGTCTAACAGCCCTGACTGTCTTGGAACTCACTCTGTAGACCAGGCTGACCTCAAACACAGAGATCTGTCTGCCTCTGTCCCCCAAATGCTGACATTAAAGGTGTGTACCATCACTGTCTAGCTCAATCTAACTAATCTTAAATTCCTTTTATTATTTATTCTTAGATTCACATGCCATTTTAAAGTTGATGTATTCTTTATTACCCTCATATAGGGAAAGATTTTTACATACATACATATAGATATGTATTACCATAATAAAATGGATCACTGTAACAGAAAATGCTCTTCATTCAATTACCCTAAAGTGAGGATGCAACTACCTCTTTGCATCAAAAGCTATTTTAGGAAAGTGAGATGAAGCCAGGCAGTGGTGGCACACACCTTTAATGCCACTTTAATGCCAACACTCAGAGGCAGAAGCAGGTGAATCTCTGTGAGTTCAAGGCCAGCTTGGGCTACAGAGTGAGTTAAGTCTTTCACCTTTAAGCCTTTAAGTCTGTTCATTGTATGTGTGCAGTACCTGTGGGGGCCAGAAGAGGGCATCGAACCCCTGGAACTGGAATGACAGATGATTTTGAGCTGTCATAGATGCTGAGAACTGAACCCAGGTCCTTTGTAAGAGCAGCCAGTACTCTTCACCATTCACACCTCTCCAGCCACAAATGATCTGCAAACTGGTCTCCTAAAAAAGAAAATGGAGTTCTTGCAATGCCTTTTGGGCACTGGTAAAACCCTGTTTCCTAGAACAATCCAGCCTAACCAAGCATAAAGCTTAGACCCCATTTTGCTGCTGCCAGGGGTGAGAAAGGATGAGGCTTCCCCACCATGGATGCTGATGTATCAGTCTGCTCCATCCCCAGCTGAGAGTGCACCCTCTAATCACACTGGGAGAGAGGCAGGTGCTCCTAAGTTACACTGCTTAAGGTCTCTTTGGGGTTTAGATGACCCTTGGAGGCTGGGGTGAGGCTTCCATCTGCTCTCCATTTAGTGCCGTCAATGAGGCTGACACCAGGGACCTTCATTGTTTCTGATGCTTCTTCTACTCAGGCTGTCAGAGAGGTTCATTTCTTCTGAGGTCTGCCTTCTTAACATGCAGTGTCTATAACATTCAGTCCTCGGGAGCCCTGAGCTCTTTGGCCATTTAACTTAGCTTGTACAGCACAAACCAGTGTCCATCAACAAAGGAAGGCATATCTCTGTGGCATAGCCTTAATGAAATAGTCTTCAGAATAGGGAAAGGAATAATGTCATACACCAAAGAGATGGATTGTGTCAACAGTGTGAGGAATGGAAAAGTAAGCACCAGCACCAGAAGGTGATAAACTACAATGTCCTCTAAACATTCAAAACTGACAAATAGATTATTTATATATGCCATATTAATGAAAGGGTACCCTTAGTAGGAAGGTTATGTTTGCTGAGAATGCAGCAAAGGAAGGGGTTCCCAGTTATGGAACAAGCAATTGCCTCACACACACACCAGCTTCTGAACGATGAACCAGCATCAGGGACAAAACCATTGATGTTTTCTTTATTTTGAAGATTCAACCCCAGGGCACTTCGGGTGAGAGATGAAGAGAAGCCAAAGGACAGACGCAGTGAGACAGCATGCTGTGGGCTGACTTGAAGGCTGATATCTTACCAGTCACTCTGGGTGAATCTGTGTTTGGAAGTTGGGTCTTTAAAGAGGTGTTTAAGTCAAAATCAAGTCATTATTGTCAGCTCAATCCAACAAAACTGTTGCTGTAGTAAGAAGAATTCATTTGAGCACAGCTGTGCACCCCCATGGAGTAAAGACCACATAAAGACAAATAGGGGAACTAACCAAATACAAGTGGAGATCAGAGACCCCAGAACACTGGAACCCCACAGATACCTGGATTCACTTCCAGTCTTATAATCGTCAGCAAATCAATTTCTTCAGTTAAGTTACCCAGTCTCTGGTACTATATCATGGTAGCCCTAACATGTGAATACGTAAGGTAATACACGGACAGCTCTGTTGGCTACTACTTCAAAACAGACCTCATAGAGACTGAACTGTGTCCTACCGAGTGGGACTTCTCTGGGAAGTTACAGAGTGGTCCATGCGATTGATATCAGAAGAGGAAGTATTGTGTTCTCTGGAGATTTCCCATGTTTGGCCTCCCACTGGTGAGTTTTCTCAAGGGAAATTACCATCTGTGTACTTATACATGCATCTTAGCTGCTGTAATGGCTTTTCAATGCCCATGTCTATGCCCAGTAATGTAGCCTTTCATTCAAACAATAGAAGCTAGAAACTTGAGATCACAGCTAACTGACTTGGCTTCATAGTTGACAGTCAAGGGAATGACCCATCCTAATGAGCCCTGGACAGGGCACCTGGGTAGCTTGTTCAGTGTGATAGTCAGATGTGGGGAGGGGCTGTGACACTGCAGGATGACTGAAGAGATGAGACATGGGTGAAGCCAAAGGAATGGGAGGAAGCACAGGAGATGTGTGACTGATTTGTTATGTTCTAGATCTAGGTTAAAATGTGTGTGTGTGTGTGTGTGTGTGTGTGTGTGTGCGTGCACATGGATATTTGTTCATCTACTGTGGGACAATGGTCTTGTACCCTGTAAAGATTTGTCACTTGTATTGGTTTAATGATTGGCAGTAGCCAGGCAGGAAGTATAGGTGGAGTGACCAGACTAGGAAAATTCTGGGAAGAGGAAAGGCTCAGTTTGCAGTCATCACCCACATACAGAGAAAGCAAGATGAGAATGCCTCACTGTTAAAAGGTACCAAGCCACGTGGCTAACACAGACAAAAATTATAGGTTAATTTAAGATATAAGAGTTATCTTTTTTTTTAAAATAAATCATGTCAGGAAAACAGGATAACCACACAGAAAAATAAGTACTGAACCCTTGTCTATACCAACAAAAAAGCCAATTGAAAATGGATTGAAGACTTAAATATGAGACATTAAACTCCAGAACTTCCAGGAGAAAATAAAGAGGAAAGACTTCTTGACATTATTCTTGGCGGTGATTTCATGGATTTCACAGCAAAGGCAAGACACCAAAAGTAAGTGGAATTCCACCAACTAAGATGCCTGTGAACATTAATGCAAATAACAGGCAACTTACAGAACAGGAGAAGCAATATTCTTGAATATATAGGAAACTGTAGTAACTCAGTAACAAACACCTGGATTAAAAATGGGCCAAGGACATGAATAGACATTTCTCCACTACCAGTAGACCAGTAGTTCCATGGAAAGGTCAAAACTCAGAGGGGGAGAGAGAGAGAGAGAGAGAGAGAGAGAGAGAGAGAGAGAGAGAGA